>MU224191.1:332795-358815 GCA_018584345.1 Thuja plicata | reverse complement strand
TTTCCAAGAATCCAGTCATGCATGCAAAGACTAAACACATTTCCATCAAGTATCATTATTTAAGAGAACAAGTTCAAGAAAAAGAGGTCATACTTGAATATGTGCAATCAAAAGAATAATTGGCTGACATCTTCACCAAGCCACTGCCCAAGGATACATTTGAGTACCTGAGAAAAAAAATAGGGGTCAAACCCATGTCTACCAGACAGTAAAAGGACTGAAGGCTGCATCAGCCATATATTATCAGGATATCATTCATGATTGATGCAAGCAGAAAATGAACTTCAAAGCTACATCTATATAAAGAAAGGTATATATTAGAACCAAGCACCAGAACTATATTGATGATGGATAAGGGAAATTCAAGGAATATATTATGGAGAGAAGAAATTGTTTGGCAGAATGTCAGATATTTGACAAATATTTGTTTGGAATTGTTGTCAAAGGGAGAGAATGTATCCATATTATTATTAGAAACTATTCATTATCAAATTACTCCTAACAAGGAGAGATCATAACCATAGGGAGAGAATTTTTATAAAAGTTGTAAATCAAAGATAGTGACATCAAGAAGTTGAAAAGTCAAAAGAGAGAAATTGACACAAACAGAAGACACAACACATCAGAAGAAGAAGCAGGGAAAGAATCAAGAATCAAATCTAAGCTAACACAGAGCTTACTGGTGGTCAGACATTTTTATCAGTTATCAAAACAAATTGTTTGGTAATTTGATGAATCTCAACAATTGTATTTCATGTTGTATTAGAAATAGTATAGTGTGATAATATAGCATGTTGCCATCAATGCCAAAGGGAGAGAATGATGACATTTAACTAATTGAATGTTTTATAATGTTAAGTTGAAAGATGATGCAAGACATTAAATCAGTTAATGGTTTGTATTGTCATTGATGTCAACTTGTTATCATCTATACGGTCATATACATAATGCGAAAGACTTCATAGAATCAATGGAATAGAGGTTATGCTTTCAGAAATGCATAAAAGTCAAGTATTCACTAAGTGAAAGACCACACTGATGGAGTGCACACCATCGGTAAACACAGAGATAAATTCATAGTGATGCCCGACGAGCTGAAGACGGCATTTCCCGATGAAGCAGAATCGCAGGATGCCCGACGAGCTGAAAACAGAGGTTCCCAACGAACAAGATCCAATGATGCCCGACGGACAGAGAACCCAAAGCTAATAGAAGTTACACCGAGGGAACTGGCAGTTGTCACCGATGATGAACTGCAGAATTGACCAACAGAATAGAGAGATCTGAAAATGACAAAAAATCTAGCTGGCAGAGCTTAAGGATAGACTTAACTGATTGTTTTATTTGTTTTATTCAACCATAGTTAAGAAATTGATTTATACAGTTGGCAAGAAGATAACTATGAGATAAATCAAGAGTTAAAGCTGTAAATCAAATTGGCTAGATTGTTTTTCATGCCAAGAATCAAGAATCAAGAATCAAAAATAAAGAAATATCATGTCTATATAAGAGACAAGCATAATTCATTTCTGCAAGAAATCATATACACAGGGGAGTGAATTGAAACAAGATGCTGAAGAGAAACTGGTGAAGGATAAACTTCATACAGACTTGATCAATCAAGCTAAGGGAGAGCTAAAGAATTTTGCAGACACTGACAAACAGTGAAGCACAACATCACAGAGAAAAAAGTGTGAAGCACAAAAGAATTAAATTGATACATTGATCAGAGAGGTATTGTACATAAATAGATCTGAATATCTACAATTCAAATTTGTATTAGAAACAGGTCATTGTGTTTTAGTTTAACCATTGAAGCATTAAGTCTCTTAACAGAGCAGGACTTAACCGTCTTCTATAATTGAGGTATATCCTAACAGATAAATTAAAGTTTAAAGGATAAATCTTTGAGGCCGCTGATTCACCCCCCCCCCCCTCTCAGTTGTTACTAACAGAATATCCTTCCAAATAAATAATAAAACTTAAGTTTGTCAGCTGCAATTAACCAATTAAACATAAAGTGTAAACTACTATTAGTCGGCTGACACTAAATGCATAACTTGGTTAACACTATAATCCTTCAATGCCCAATCAATACTCGGCTGAAACTAAACTTACTTTATAGCCCAGGTGAACTCGGTTAAATACAGAACTTCCTTCATTAACCGACAGAGCTCGATTAATACAGTAAATCACTTTGGCTGATACTGGAGTCTTCTTCAATACCTGAGAGAGATCGACATACACTAACTATTCTCATTTAGGTTTAGACATTTGTGTAACATCACTACATTTGTGTATACATTAATGATAATACACAATTGAATAATTGTCTTCAACAATCTCCCTCTTTGGCATTGATGGCAACACAATATGTCATTATACAAATAATCTTAGAGGAACTGAAACAAGAATAAAATTTATAATTTCCTTAACTTCATTCTGATTCTCATCTAGAAAACTCCCTCTATCTTTACAGTCACTAAAATATAGATTTCTCCCTCTTACATCAATCTTTGTTTCTGATAAAATTTCTCCCTCTGACATACTGATTTCTTTGGCATGACATCAATAATCTCTCCCTCTTTGACAACCAATGCCAAAGACTCTATTCCATGAAGTTGTAATGTACCTGATGTACTGATTCATATGCAATAAGCTCTGACAATCTGCATCAAATTTTTATATCTTCACTATAGCTTAGTTGATGCATCACTAATCTATGCTTTAGTGGGCCTTAGTTAGGGTAATCACCCCTAGCTTTCCTCTAAGATACAAGAATGCATCCTTAGGTAAAGGTTTTGTGAATATGTCTGCAATTTGTTCTTTAGTATTCACATATTCCAACCTTACTTCCTTGTCCTAAACCAATTCTCTCAAAAAATGATACTTTATTGCAATATTTTTAGTCTTAGTATGCATCACAGGGTTCTTTGAAATGTTAATAGCACTAGTTTTGTCATAGTAGATAATAACTGGATCTTTGATTTTCTCCTTCATACCTGACAACAGCTGTTTGAACCATATGATATTTGAACAATTCATTGTCGCAGCAACATACTCTGCCTCTGTTGTAGACTGAGAGATGCAATTTTGTTTCTTTCTAGTCCAAGAGACTAACCTCCTTCCAAGAAAGAATGCTCCACCACTGGTGCTCTTTCTGTCATCAACACTTCTTGCCCAATCAAAATCAGTAAAAGTATTCAAATGAAAGTTTCCTCCTTTCTTATACCACAATCCATAATCTTCAGTGCCCTTAAGATATCTCAGAATCCTTTTGATAGCCATCAAATGATTCTCTCTAGGATTAGTTGAAAACCTTGCAACAATACAAACTACTAATGCAATACCAGGCCTAGTGTGAACAACATATTGAAGTTTACCAATCATGGATCTCTAGGTAGTCTGATTTACCTCCTTTGAGTCATCATCCTTAGACAACTTATGTCCAGTAGAAATAGGTGTCCCAACTGGTTTGGAATCTTCCATTCCAAATTTATTTAGTACCTCTTTTATATATTTAGACTAAGCAATATAGATACCATCCTTCATCTGATGAACTTGTAAACCAACAAAGAATTTTATTTCTGCAAACATAAACATCTCAAATTCCTTACTCATTACTTCAGAGAAAGTTTTACATAAATCATCATGTCCAGTGAATAGTATATCATCAACAAATATCTTTGCTAATAGTATCTTGTTCTGAGGCCCTTCTTTGATGTACAAGCTACTATTATCATTAGTTCTCTAAAATCCAATACTTACTAGGTAGCCATGTAGTCCTTCATACCAAGGTCTAGGAGCTTGCTTCAGTCCATACAAATCTTTGTGCAATTCACAAACCATATTCCTTTTGTTAGGATCAATAAAACCTTCAGGTTTCTCAATATAGACTTCCTCTTCTAGAATTCTATTCAAGAATGCATATTTTACATCCATTTGGTATACCTTGAATCCTTTATGTGCTACATATTCCAGAAGAGTTCTAACTCCTTCAATTCTTGAAACAAGAGAAAAATGTTCTCCAGAATCAATACCCTCTTCTTGAGCATATCCTTTACATACTAATCTTGCCTTGTTTCTTGAAACTTCACCTTTTTCATTCAACTTGTTTCTAAAAACTCACTTAGTACCAATCACATTATTTTCTTTTGGCCTAGGCACAATAGTCCAGGTCTTGTTCTTTTCTATCTACTCAATCTCTTCATTCATGGCTTCTATCCAGCTTTCATCATTCAAAGCATCTTTAATGGATCTAGGTTCAAATTCACTAAGAAAACATGTACCTTTAAGTGTTTTCCTTTTCATTATACATTCTATTTGATCTCCAATTATTTTATTAGGTGCATGATGCCTTTTGACATATTTGGCAAGTACAGGTTCCTTCTTCTTTTATTTTGGGCTTGATCCACTTGGTTCACCATGCTCAAATATTTTGTTCTGCTCTTCTGACTGAGACTCGGTTTCCTCTGTCTGAGACTTGGTTACCTCTGTCTGAGACTCAGTTTCCTCTATCTAAGACCCAATTTCCTCTATCTAAGACTCGATTACCTCTATTAGAAGCTCAGGTTGCATAGTTTGAAACAAAGTTTGTGCTGATGAATTTAGTGGTTGGCATGGTTGTTGTCCAATCATCATTTCTTGTCTCTTAGGCATAGTATCAAGTTCATAATACATAATGTTCATGTAGTCCTCAAGCTCTTTACTACTCTGTTTTTCACTTCTCTCTGCAAACTCATCAATCTTTACATGTACACTTTCTATGGCTTTATGAGTAACAAGATTCAAACATTTATATGCTAGCCTAGGAATATGCCTTCATCACCTTTTTCATAAAATTTTCCATTTCTTTCTTACTTCAATATGTAACATTTACTTCCAAATACTTTTAAATAATGAACATTGGGTTTATAGCCATACCATAATTCAAAGGGTGTCTGATCAGTACCTTTTGTTAGTTGAACTTTGTTCAAGGCGTGAACTGCAGTGTTGATAGCTTCCTTTGAGTATTTGGTTGCAACATTCCTTTCAATCATCAAGGTTCTTGCACAATCCATAATAGATCTGTTTCTTCTTTCTGCTATTCCATTTTTTTGTGGTGTACCAGGGGAAGATACTTGTCTCTTGATTCCTCTTTCATTACGAAACTCATTGAACTCATTAGATATTAATTCACCTCCTCTATCAGATCTTAGGCACTTTAGTTTCTTTCATGTTTCCTTCTCAACTCTGGCAAGGTACCACTTAAACTTCTGAAAAGCTTCTAATTTTTCTTTGAGAAAAATAACAGTCATCATTTTGGAATGATCATCAACAAATAGAATGAAATACTTCTCTTTGGTGTAACTTGTTGTTCCAATTGGTCTACATAGATCAGTATGCACTAACTCCAATACTTCTTTAGTATTGTAATTCTTTCTCTTGAAACTAGTTTTTCACATCTTCCCAATTTGACATTGTTTGCATATTGCCAATTCAGGTTTCTTCAAAATAGGAATACCTCTTACACTTATATTCTTTCTTATGTTGACCAGGTTATCAAAATTCACATGACATAATATTTTATGCCATAACCAGATTTCTTTTACTTGTGCAATAAAACATGAACTTTCAATGAGATCAAGATAGAATAGATTACCTTTTGTTTGCTTGCTAGTTCCAACTAGGTTTCATTTATCATCCAAGAGCTTGGCCTTACCATTCATGAATTCTACCTTGAAACCAATTTTATTCAGCTATGCCACACTTAGTATATTATGCCTTAGTCCTTCAACCCAATAAGCATTATCACATTTGATTCCTTCGGTTAGAGAAATACAACCTTTACCTTTCACATAGCAAGGTTCATTATTCCCAAATCTGACACTCCCACCATCATAGTGCTCAAGATGTTCAAATTTTGTTTTATCACCAGTCATGTGGTGAGAACAACCACTATCAATTATCCAAGTGTCATTAACATGAGAGAAAAGTGCAGTCTTTTCATTTTCTTCATTATCTAACTCATCCTCAATAGCAATGTAAACCATTTCATCTTCATCACTATCAGAATCTTTTGCAATATAAAAAGATTTCTTACCTTTTTCATTGTAGCATTTGTAAATTTTGAAATCTTTCTTGCCTTTGTACTTGTTGAAATTTCTCTCATATTTTTCTTCTTTGTTTGGACACTTAGCAGCAATGTGGCCAACCTCATCACATGAAAATCAAATCAAAGGTATTCTTCCTTTGTACTTTCCTTTTTCCTTTGGCAGCTCTCTTTGCAAGTAGTGCTTCAATGATTTCTATATCTTCATCATCAGATTCATCATCACTATCATTGTCAATCTATAGTCCTCTTGAGTTTCTATCCATCTTACCAAGGCTTAGTTTAGCTTTGAATGCAGACTCAAAATTGCTAGGATTAGGGGAATAATTGTCAAAATTGTCCAACTCAAAAGTTTTTAGCCTTCTAACCAATCCATCTAGAGTTATATCATTACTGCACCTCATCTCTTGAATATCTAAAACTCTAATTGCATAGATAGGAAGTAAAGTTCTTAATACCTTACCAACCATTTTTTTGTCTTCAATATGTCCACTACAGCTTTGATGGCACTGCCACTTTTCTTGATTTTGTCACTGTATTTTGTAATGTCTTCTCCTTCTTTCTTTTTCATCTGATCAAACTGACCTCTGAGACTCTCTATTTTGGCTCTCTTTACATTGTCATATCATCTATGGATATCATGCAGTTTCTTCCACATATCATAAGCAATAGGGCAGTCCTTGACTTCATCAAATTCTAAATAGCTGAGTCAAGAAGCTATATCAAACATCATTATGTTATAATTCTTCATCTCCACCATTTGATCCACAAACATAGGTCTAGGTGTTTCCACATACTTGTGGTCCAAGAATTTCAAACCAGTATCTCCAATAGTAGATAGATGTAGCCTCATCAACTCTTGCCATGTAGCAAAGTTGTCTTTGTTAAGCTTGGGGATCTCCCTTCTGTAAGACATCTTTGATCTTTAGCTTAGGCCTTGAAACCTTCCCTAAAATCACCAAAATCTCTGATACCAATTGTTGGAAATGAGTTGAGTAACTGAGAGGGGAGGGGTGAATCAATTACCACAAAATCAAATCTAAGTCCCTTAGATGTCTTAATCAAACTTATCACTCTATTCAGTTAATAAAATATATTTTGTTGTAACTCAGTTAACAAAGCAATCTTAAGATATTAGATGTGATTAACCTTTAGTGATTAGATGCAAAAACATAAAGCATAAATAATATAACATGTAGACAGATGACACCAAGATTTAACATGGAAACCCAATTTTGGAAAAACCACCAATTGCATATAGTTACTGTTTTCACTCTTCTGAAGTGAGCCCTGTTAGGAACCAACCCTATTAAAGGTTACAAAACACACTGTTAGGTGTGACCCTGTTAGAGGATTTAATCACCCTGTTAGAAGTGGCCTTGTTAGAGGTCTGCAAACACTTCAATGTAGAAATGCCACCTTGTGAGAGGATTTAAAAAAAGACTCTTAAGTCTACTCTTTCAAGAGATTTGGATCACTGCTACAATTGTTAGAGAGTACCAATGAGTTGACCTAATTGAAAAATAAACTGACTTTGCAGATTCAAATCTATGTACTTGCTTTAACTGGATCCTCACTAATCAAATACTCTTTTGCAGCTCGGTCTGGATATTTTGTCCATAATCAAAATTCCATCTTACTTCGCCTTTACTCTTCATATCACACCTCTTCCTCTTTCTCTTTTTCTCATATTCAATCCAAACTTAACCTTGTATATATATGATAGGCCTTATCAAGTCGACTTGAATACCCTTCCAAATAAACAATAAAACTTAAGTCTGTCGGCTACAATTAACCAATTAAACATAAAGTGTAAACTATTGTTAGTCGGCTGACACTAAATGCATAACTCAGTTAACACTGTAATCCTTCGATGCAAGACTGATACTTGGCTGAAACTTAACTTACTGTATAGCCCGGGTGAACTCGGTTAAATACATAAATTCCTTCATTAACTGACAAAGCTCGGTTAATACAGAAAATCACTTTGGTTGATACTAGAGTCTTCTTCAATGCCCGAGAGAGCTTGACATACACTAACTATGCTTGGTTAGGTTTAGACATTTGTGTAACATCACTACATTTGTGTATACATCAATGACAATACACAATTTAATAATTTTCTTCAACAGAAGGACACATAAAATGAAACTTACTATCTAAAGTGATGCACGGAATGATTATCTGAGATGTACACAAATAACTAACACATAATAAAGCCAATAGTATTCAAGATCTCTTACACAACCAAATAACTCACAATATTTGCATCATTAATTCACAAGAAGGCTAAATAATTATAGACCCTAAAGGATAAACTCTTTCTCACAACTTGAAACTTATTTCTATAACTAGTACAACTCACAAGCTGTAAAAAGTATGTAATCCTTTACTAAGGCACCAACATGAATTACAACTCCAAGGACAAATAACATCACAAGAAACTACACCAACACTAAGAACATAATACCAGAAGAAATGGGAAGGCATAAACTTCTTATTACTACTAAAAAGGTGTTACAATACTATATTGCTCTAAAAAATGGGTTACAAAACTCTCTACTTCTGCAAAAGAAATCTGAAAAGTTACAATATGCATAAAGGAAAGAGGAATATCTCTATAAAAATGAAGCCTCTACCCATTTTTATCCTCCTCAAAAGATATATGCATCATAAATGAAAGCATCAACTCCATGGTTAGATGTAGTAAAGAGGCCTTTTTTAGCCTCTTAAACAACTCCAAAAAGGCTAAAAAATGACCCATAAGTCAAAATTCACCAAAACATCATAAAGACTCCTCATAAATGCATCTATCTCCCTCAAATAACTCATAAAGATCTCTTGAACAACAAGGTAGCATCATAAATTTTGAAACTTATCTTCATGACTGGAATTTATCATAACTTTTGCAATAATATCTCTTGTCTCTCTTGACTCAAGAGCACATACTTCTAAAATTTGTATTTTATTTAATATCTATTAGGTGTTTTATTCATGATCACCTCATAAATATTAATTACATGATCTATAATGCAAATAATAGAAATAATAATAATAATACCTTTTATATTAATATTTTTATCGATAATAAGATAGTTTTTAATATTAAATATAGAAAATGCAAAAAGGCCACCATACATTTGTGCACCAGTATCATAATACCATAAAAAACCCCACCCTCCATACAAAACCAATACTATAAAAAAATCCAAACTGCCTACTACAGTTAGCATATGACAAGGGTAACAAAACATCCACAAGCTAGACTAATGTCTATACAACAAATTCCCTATCCATCACTTAATACACTCGCAAAAAAATAATAAAAACCTATCATAGGGTATCAAAACAAAAATACATTTCATATTACTCCAAAAACCCGATTTCCATCTCAACACTACTTCTTCTTTGTTGTTGTGAACAACCTCCCTTCCGGCATGGATACTCCTCCAGCCTTCTGCTTCTTATACACCCTGTCCCACCACTCTTCCTTCCAGTCTTCTTCCCCAAATGCCTATTCCTATCTCTGCTCTATTCTTCGACCTCTTTTTCCTTCACCATCGCTTTCAATTTTTCCCACTACACACGAGCCTCTTTAATCTGGTTCTCCTTTCTCACTGTGGTACTCCAAACCACAAAGGGTTGAAATTCTATATAAGATCCTTCCAAAAGTCTCCAACCTTCACCCAACACTCTAAAACTAACCCCAGGCTTAGCAAATGCCAACATTTGCACAACTCCACCCATCCGTTTTGGCATCACCATCACCCTCATAATCCATAGCGCCTCCTTACGTGACCCCAACATCATGGCCCAAGAAAATAACATAGATTATACATCCACATTAACACAGTAACGATAGTTGGATTCCAAGAATTTTGCTACAAATAGAAACTCAAACAACGTGATAAACTTGGCATCCCTAATACAAAAACTACTCTTCAGTCTATGGCGGGACATACGACCACATAAAGGTCGTTGTTAGTTCATCATCTTCAGCGTGAAATTGGCTTTGATGCTGCAAATAACCACACACACTCACAATGCAAACCCTTGTTCACACCACTAATCTGACTTAATAAGGAATTAAGGACATCCAAAAGCTTCTGGCACCCCAATCTGCCTCCAAATCCCACAATAATGGCAAGCATAATTTTATCAAACAATGATGATATGAGGTTTCCCCATCACTCCTGGTGTAGGAGCATCCTAAGGTCTTTAGTGAGTTATTGAGACATTTTGGCTTGTAGGTTGGTTTGGCCAACCATCCATGAATAAGGACTAATGTATAAAGTCCCTAATGTGTTTTGAGGTGTGATTAGAGTTAGGAAAGGTTAGGGTTTGTATGTTGTTGGGTCTAGTTGATTCTAGGGGTCTAGAACCTAGAAGTCAACTCAAAAGTCAAAGGTTTGACCAAAGTCCCAAAGTGGGAATATTTTTAAGTTTTTAATATTATTAAGTTATGTGGGGTCAATTGGTAAGGTTTGGAACCAATTAGGACCCTCAAAGTGGAAAAATTGTCATTTTGACAAAAGTTGTCAAAGTTGTCATGACAACATTTCCTAGTTTTTAGGAATTAGCTCTTATGGTGCCCAAATCCCAACCAAAAGGTCTATAAAGGTTGGATAGGAGTATATAAATTGATTTCAACCCTAATCTGACAGTGAGATTCGACATTGTACAGACTAATGTTTGAGAAGGAACAATTTACAGTGTAATTAAGTTACAGAACCATCATCCATCACTTTATTGGATTGAATTGATTGAATGAATGAAAGGATAGTGTCTGAAATTTAATTATTAAGATCTTTGTGGCATTATTTTAGTAGTTTTTACTTTCTAGTTAGGTTTTGTTCAAATCATTGCATTTTGTAAGTTCACTAGCTAGTTTTGGTCCAGTCATGTAAAGAATGGATTTCTTTGGTGTTCCTGTGGTTTAAACTCCATGGCCACTTGGAATCCATTAGATCCTTGTATATAATTTGTACATATGGCTTGTGGAGTGTGTGTGTGTGTAGGGGAATCTTGAAAACAATCAAGCCCTAGGCGAGTACTAGCTATTCTGGCTAGGGTGACTGAGCAGTGCAGCAACAATGGAGGTTGCAAGTTGATTGGTATGTGCCAATCATTGATAGTGGAGTGTAGGGGCATGAGGTGTAGACATTTTTATGGAAGGAGGAGTTTAGAGGAGCTCATTAGATCATTGGAAGAAGATCAAGAAACTTGACCAGTCTTCATGCCCTATAAACCCTTATTTTTAGGGGTTTGGTAGAAGTCCAATGTATGGACAGAGTTGAGCCCAAAGACCTAGAAAATATTGAAGGGGAGGAAAAACGTACAAAGAATATGTATTTTTTTTTCTAGGGTTGTTAAGGTGTTTTGGTAGGAAAATCACATTTTCAGTGATTAGGAGGGCTAATAGGCCTAAAAAGGCTATAAGGCCTAGTAGACTTGATTTTGGAACTCGATTGGAAAATGGATGAAGGGTTCACAAAATTGAATCCACAAAGATCGTATTAGACCTAAAGGGAATTGGGAAATCAATCCCTGAGAATTTGACACCATTGGAGTGGCAGGAAGCTAGAGAAGCCATGGATGCAAGAAAGCTATGGAAGAGAGAATAGAGAGGACTTTGAAGTTGGTGGGAAGTTCCTAGGGAGTTAGGGGATTAGGAAAGAATAATCTAGTTAGGGTAGAGAAAGAGACCCTAAGAAAGACCAAGTGAAGGTCTTGGTGAGAGCTAGAAGACTCTAGGAGAGGATCTCCCCACCAAATTGGTATCAGAGCCATTGAAAAGGCTTGGGAGTGGAGTAGTGCATGAGAGAGTGGAGTGAATCCATAGGTGAGAACATCATGGTGACCAATGCAGAGTTGGCCAAGGATTTGTCAGAGCAACAAATCAAGAAAAAGATTCTTGAAGAAGCAATGGAGGAAATGAAGATTAAGTTGGCAGAGGTTGCAGAGATAGCCAGCAAGTTGAGAGAATAAATGTATGAAGGAATAGATAAAGGAAAGAAATAAGTAGAAGAGGAAGTAGAACCAGAGCCTGATCCTCTTCTACCTGAGGAACCATTCCTCAAAGCACTCAAGGCATTGACTAGGAAGGCTCTAGAAGGAATACCAGTATTCTCTAGTAAGATGGACACTGAAATGGTTATGGAATGGCTTGAAGGGATGGAGAATCACTTCGAGTGTGATGGGATTACAGAAGCACAAAAGGTGAAGATAGCCAAATCAAGGCTAAGGGGGCAAGCACTTACATGGTGGAAGTTCTTTCAGGAAGAAAGAGAGAAAGAGGGAAAGAAGCCCATATCAAATTGGAAGAAAATGGTTGCAAAGGTGAAGGATAATTACCTTCTAGAAGACTATGACATTCAATTGCATAAGAAGAGATAGAATCGTAGGCAAAAATACCTAGATGAGCCAGCCTATACCGAGGAATTTCAAAGACTTTGTCTTAGGTCAAGAATCTAGGAGACAAAGAGAATCAAAGTTTCAAGATGCCTTAATGGATTAAGGTGGAACATTCATGAATAACTTAGTCTCTTTACCCTGACTTCCATTCATAGTTGTTTTTAAATGGCTTTGAAAGTGGAAGAGAAACTCAAAAATAAGCAAGATTCCAGTTCTAGAAATAGAGGAAGGGGTAGAGACAATAGAGGTGGCCATAGAGGAGGTTCAAGTGGAAGAGGTAGTGACAATATAGGACAAAGTGACTCCATATATGAAAAGAAAGGACAAGAAACAAGCAGTAGGGGTGGATAAAATAATAGAGGAAGAAGTTCTTATAACAGTGGCAGAGGAAGATCAAGAGGTTTTGGGAGAAGCTCTCACTTTTCTTCTATGAAATGTTACAATTGTGGACAGATGGAGCATCTTGTATATAGGTGTCTGAATAAACCAACATCCTCACAAGGGGAGAAAAAGATAGCTTATGTCCAAGAAGAAGATTGCTCTAAACAATCAAAGGTGAGTCTAGATTCAGAGAAAGGAGAAAACCTTATGTTGAGAAGAATCCTAATCAAGAAACCCACCAAAGATGAGCACAAGTAGAGGAGGGATCTTTTCAGAGTGAAGTGCAAGATATTGGGGAAAGTATGCAAGGTGATCATTGATTCAGGGTCAACAAATAAAGTCATATCTGAAGAGGCAGTAGAGAATTTGAAGCTCACCAAAATCCCACATGTGTGTCCCTATAAAGTTACGTGGTTGAATAAGGGTCAAAACATCTTGGTGAATGAACAAGTGTGGGTAGAATTTTCCATTAGAAAGTATCAGGATAGGATACTATGTGATGTGTTTCCAATGGATGCTTTCCATCTGTTTCTTGGCAGACCATGGCAGTATGACAAAGAAGTTGTCCATAATGGTAAAGATAACAGGTACTCCTTCAAGAAAAATGGGGTAACTTTAAAAATACATTCTTTGATAAAAGAGGACATAGTGGAGAAGACAGAATCTAGTGCCATGTTGATGAATGGAAAAGAATTCCTGAGGGATATGAAGGATGAAGAAGTTGGCTATGCAATCTTGTTAAAGCCAAAGGAGGAGGAGACTCATAAGCAAGCACCTATGCCAAAAGAGGTGAGAGAACTATTGGATCCATTCAAAGACATAATTTGTGAGGGTACACCAGCTTCACTACCACCAAAGAGGGAGATAAGTCATTATATTGACTTCATACTAGGAGCATCCTTGCCAAACAAAGTTGCATACAAGATGACACCATAGAAAAACAAGGAGATAGCCAGGCAGGTGCAAGAGTTGTTGGATCAAGGATTGATTAGAAAAATCATCAGCCCTTGTGTTGTCCCAGTGTTGTTGGCTCCTAAGAAGGGAGGTAAGTGGAGGATGTGTACTGATTATAGGGCAATAAATAGGATAACTATCAGGTATAGATTTCCAATTCCTAGAATAGAAGACTTGATGGATTGCTTGGGGGTGCTAAGTACTTCTCTAAAATTGATTTAAAGAGTGGGTACTATCAAATTAGGATGAAAGAGGGTGATGAGTGGAATTTTTCATTTAAGACTACAGAGGGGTTGTATGAATGGTTAGTTATGCCCTTTGGGCTTACCAATGCACCAAGCACCTTTATGAGGGTGATGAATGAAGTCTTGAAGGACTATATAGGATTTTTTTTAGTTGTCTATTTAGATGACATCCTCATTTTTGGTAAAACCAAAGAGGAACATATGAAACACTTGGAGTTAGTGTTGAAGAAGTTGTAGGAGGAGAAACTCACCATAAACCTTGAGAAGAGTGAGTTCATGAAGGAAGAGTTAGTCTACCTTGGCTTTGTTGTTTCCATGGGTGATTTGAAAATGGATAAAGAGAAAGTAGAGGTTATCTTGAATTGGCCTGCTCCTAAGATAGGGAGTGAAGTTAGGAGCTTCCATGGGTTAGCCCAATTCTATAGGAAGTTCATTAGGAGATTTAGTGAGATTTGTGCTCCAGTCCTAGAAACTATAAAAGGAGGATTGAAAACAAAGTTTGTGTGGACCAAGGAAGCTAATGAGGGGTTTGAGAGGTTAAAGAAGGAAGTGGCTACTTAGCCTATATATTTTTTACCTAGTTTTGACAAACCATTCATTGTTGAGTGTGATACAAGAAGCATTGCAATAGGAGCTGTCCTAAGCCAAGAAGGCAGGACTGTGGCCTTTTTTAGTGAAAGGCTAAAGGAGGCTAAGTCTAGGTATTCTTCCTATGACTTGGAGCTATATGCTCTTCTGCAAGCCTTAAATAAGTAGAGGCATTATCTATTGCCTAAATATTTTGTTGTCTTTACATATAACCAAGCATTGAGTTACATAAACACTCAAGACAAGCTTAGCTTAAGGCACATAAAGTGGATGGAGTTCCTACAGTCATATACCTTCACTATAAAACTTAAGAAGGGGGTGAAAAACAAAGTTGTAGATGCCCTTAGTAGGAGACTACTAACCATCCAAGAAATTCAGTTGAAAAGTACATGAGTTGCAGGTTTTAAGGTCCTATATGAGGGAGATACAAATTTCTCAGAGATATACAAAGTGTGAAAAGATTTTGAGAATCACTTTCATAGTGAGTTTGCAGAGTATACATTGCAGAATGGTTTCTATTTAAAGGAAATCAACTTTGTGTTCCAAAAGGCTCAATGACGGAGAACCTCATTCAGGAGAAACATAATGGGAGCCTAAGTGGAAATTTTGGACTAAATAAGACATTGGGCCTAGTGGAAAGGTTCTATTGGTGGCCAAAAATGCAGAAGGAAGTGAGAAGATATGTGGAGCAGTGTGGCATATGTCAGAAGGCTAAAGGCACTTCATCAAATGTAGTACTTTACCAGCCATTACCCATCCCAAGTAGACCTTGGGAGTGCATAAGTATGGACTTCATAGTGGGGCTACCTAGGACTCCAACTGGTTTAGACAGTGTATTTGTAGTGGTAGATATGTTTAGTAAAATGAGGCACTTCGTACCATGCAAAACAACACATGATGCCAGCCATATTGCCTACTTGTTTTTCAAAGAAGTAGTGAGGATTCGTGGCCTACCAATGAGCATTGTTGTAGACAAGGATGTGAAGTTCATGGGTCACTTTTGGAAGACCCTATGGAAGAGACTAGGCACAAATTTGTCTCATGGATCTGCCTATCATCCTCAAATGGATGGGTAGACTGAATTAATTAATAGAGTTCTTTGGAACTTGCTTAGATGTCTGACAAAGGGATATGGACAAGGATGGGAGCAAGTTATTCCGCAGGAAAAATTTTCCTATAATGATAGCACAAATAGCACTACAGGCGAAATTCCATTTTAGATTGTGTATGGGGTACATCCAAGGAGTTTGATGGAGCTCAAAGACCTCAAAGGATATGAGGGAGTTAGTGGGCATGCTGATGATTTTTCACAATCAATGAAGGAAGTTCATGAACAAGTGCAAAATACCTTAATGGAGGCCAATCATAAGTTGAAGGCAAAAAGAGATGAAGGAAGGAGAGATTTGCAGTTTGAAGTAGGAGAGTTATTAATGGTGTTCCTGAATAAGGAAAGACTACAAAAGGGGATAACTAGTAAGCTATAGATGAAAATAATTGGACCTTGCAAGATATCGTCTAAGTATGGGCCTAATTATTATAAGGTGGAGCTTCCCAAGGAGATGTCAATTCCTCCAATCTTCAATGTGAAAGATTTGATCAAGTATAAGGGGCTAGATATGGATGAGTTGCACTGCAGTATAGAGGTGCATAAGGACATGGGAGATTTTAAAACTCTGGAACAAATCAAGCCACAAGTGGAAAAGATATTGGATTCAAGGGTGAAGAAGAAGACAAGACACAAAGTCTATATGGAGCATTTAGTGAAGTTGAAACAGAAACCAGAGTCAGAAGTCACTTGGATATCTAAGAGTGACTTCAAGAAGTATGTAATCAGTGAGGAGTTCCTGACACCACAGGTACCTTAACTTTCTTGTTGCAGGGGGAGGATGGTGCAGGAGCACCCTAAGGTCTTTAGTGAGATCTTGAGACATTTTGGGTTGTAGGTTGGTATGGCCAACCATCCATGAATAAGGACTAATCTATAAATTCCCTAGTGTGTTTTGATGTGTGATTAGAATTAGGAAACGTTACGGTCTGTATGTTGTTGGGTCTAGTTGATTCTAGGGGTCTAGAACCTAGAAGTCAACTCAAAAGTCAAAGGGTTGACCAAAGTCCCAAAGTGGGAATATTTTTAAGTTTTTAATTTTATTAAGTCATGTGGGGTCAATTGGCAATGTTTGGAACCAATTAGGACCCTCAAAGTGGAAAAATTGTCATTTTGACAAAAGTTGTCAAAGTTGTCATGACAATTTTTAAAAGTTGTCATGACAACATTTCCTAGTTTTTAGGAATCGGCTCTTATGGTGCCCAAATCCTGAATAGAGGGTCTAGATAGGTGGGATAGGAGAATATAATTTTATTTCAACCCTAATCTGACAGTGAGATTGAACATTGTATGGACTGGTGTTTGAGAAGGAACAATTTATAGTGTAATTAAGTTACAAAACCATCATCCATCACTTTATTGGATTGAATGGATTGAATGAAAGAAAGGATAGTGTCTAAAATTTAATTACTAATATCTTTGTGGCATTATTTTAGTATTTTGTACTTTCTGGTTAGGTTTTGTTCAAATTATTGCATTTTGTAAGTTCACTAGCCAGTTTTGGTCCAGTCATGTAAAGAATGGGTTTCTTTGGTGTTCCCATGGTTCAAACTCCATGACCACTTGGAATCCATTAGATCCTTGTATATAATTTTTACATATGTATTTTGGAGTGTGTGTGTGTGCAGGGGAAGCCTAAAAACAATCAGGCCCTAGGCAAGTACTAGCTATTCTTGCTAGAGTGACTGAGCAGTGCAGCAACAATGGAGGTTGCAAGTTGATTGGTATGTGCCAATCAGTGATATTGGAGTGTAGGGGCATGAGGTTTAGACCTTTCTATGGAAGGAGGAGTTCATAGGAGCTCATTAGATCAGTGGAAGAAGATCAAGAAACTTGACTAGTCTTCATGCCCTAGAAACCCTTATTTTTAGGGGTTTGGTAGAAGTCCAATGTACAGACAGAGTTGAACCCAGAGACATAGAAAATCTTGAAGGGGAGGAAAAAACCACAAATAATATGTATTTTTTTCTAGGGTTGTTAAGGGGTTTTGGTAGGAAAATCACATTTTCAGTGACTAGGAGGGCTAATTGGCCTAAAAAGGCTACAAGGCCTAGTAGACTTGATTTTGGAACTCAATTGGAAAATGGATGAAGGGTTCACAAAATTGAATCCACAAAGGTTGGATTAGACCTAAGGGGAGTTGGGAAATCAATCCCTAAGAAGTTGACACCATTGGAATGGCAGGAGGCTAAAGAAGCCATGGATGCAGAAAGTTATGGAGGAGAGAATAGAGAGGAGTTTGAAGTTGGTGGGAAGTTCCTAGGGAGTTAGGGGATTAGGAAAGAATCCTCTAGTTAGGGTAGAGAAAGAGACCCTAAGAAAGACCAAGTGAAGGTCTTGGTGAGAGCTAGAAGGCTCTAGGAGAGGAACTCCCCTCAGTAATTTCCACATAATGACTCTAAGTGGGATAAAAAACCCTGCCACCCACAATATAACTTAGGCTATAGACAAATTAGCCAACCTAAGGCCAAACAAAAATTCACCCTACGTGACTCAACCCATGTACATAAAATTATAGTAGAACATCACCCAAACATAAACTTATAAAGGGACCCCTCCCATTCAAACCACTCACCCTTAATATCCCATAGGTCTTCCACCAGCTCCAAATTCTCCTCATTTGAAAGTCAAACTCCCACTTTCGAAAGCACATCCGCCTCTGCATTACCTTCTCTTCTAATATGAGATACCCAAAAATCTTGAAACAGCTCCAATTTTGATTGTATTAGCCTTACATACTTATTTATATTTCATGTACATGCATCCTCATTTGAAACTTCCTTAATTGACAGCATCAAATCCCCCTCTAGATGAATATTCTTGACCCCAATTCTTACATGTTGAACCACCCAGTATGCCACCTGTAATTTTGCCTCATTATTCATCCCTTGCTTGAGTCATTTGGCCTCGAAGAGAATAGTATTTCATGTAGAATCCCTTATGATGAACCCCACACCACATGGCCCCAGGTTACCTTCGAGGCTCCATCAAAATTTACTTTATGCCACTCCCATTATGGTGCATGCCAAACCACAGATTCACTAAACCAGGAGGAAGGATTAACCCCTCGAAGCCCTGAACGGGCCCTTTTATATTAATATTTACTAATTCATAAAAGTACATTATTCAACAAAGATTAATATTTTTTAAGTAATAAATTTCACATCACTTAATAAATATTAACATAGAATGCTTTATAATTATTTCACAAGACATGAAAACCTTACCACCTCACAGGATATTTTTTCAAAGGATCTTTATTAAAAATTACAAAGAGAGAAAGTTTTTTACCCTCCGATATTTTTTTAGGGCACACAAAACAAAAAAAATAAAACATTCATTCCATTTTTCATTCCCTTTTTGTTGACTCTATCTATGTGGACGCCAAGGTTAGGGTTTGAAGGAGATTTCATGCGGACTTTCTAAAGATTTAATGATTTTCTTGCACATATTTTCTCCATTTAAAGGTACGTGTTTGCATCAAAAACACCCTCTGGCTTCATTTTTCAATAAAATAATGAAGAATACGTTGCATACTTCATGTTTTATACCATGGTACTTTGAGGGTTTAACTAAAGTCTATGGCAGGTCGCGCAACTTCTTTCTTGAGATTTTTGTAGTTTACTTGGTTTGAATCTGTAGCCACGACATCTTTCTTCCTGCACTTTTTTTCCATGTTTCTATGTTGGTCATGACTACATTTGGATACCCTTGTACTTCATGTACCATCCTAAATTGTAAGCACTTATGTGCTCTACAATTTAACGATTATTTAGCACCTACCTTACTGTATTTACATTACATATTTGCATTCTAGGACTTCATAATTGCACTTAATACATACCTAATTAAAATATGGGGCCTCTAATTTCTCTAACTCATGAAAAATTGAGGTAGAATCTAAATTCTAAGAATCCTCCTCTATTTTCCTCCAATGACAAAATTCATTCTATCTCCTAGGCCTTATTCCACTTTCTTTTGGCCTCAAAATTCAAGCCTGTAATTAGAATCAACTACAGTTTTGGATCTCACAAGTCGGATTGTCAGTGACCAATCTCTCGAGATTCACCAAGGTCCTTGTGGACTAGGTCCTCCAGCTCAGTCTTTTCCTAGGAGCTTGAGCACAAATTTAGGGCTTGGGTCTGCTCCAATGGATTAAAAAGGTTTCTAAATCTATAGTCGACTACTTAATTCTGACTATCAAAATCACTATAAAAGAAACCTATTTGCTTCATTTTGGCATAGGTGATTCAAGTAAAAAGGTGAAATCTTGAATTTGACAACAAGAAATTGCAAGGTGGAAGCCCTAGTTTGATGACACTCATTGAAGCAAGGGTTTTTTATTGAAGACTTCACCCACATCAAGGATCTACATTTTCAATCAAGCATTTCAAGACATCAATTTATACATTATCATGGAGTTTCAAATGAATTGTGAGGAAGACTAGGAATACTTTTGTCCTCTCAGGATTGGTATGATTTCCTTGTTATTTTCATATTTATGCATTGATACTTCATACTTTCATTTACATGCTAAAGTATCACTTTATCACACATAGGGTTAGATCTAGGCATTTACTTATGCATTCAACTCATTAAAATTCTAGACATACTCTAGATTCATGAGCACAACACATTTTACATATTCTAATAGCTATCTATTTTACATATTTTGACAGCTATCCGTGGAGGTGGGAATCACCAAAATGGGGGGTTGACTAAGGAAAACCCTTATATAGCCACACCCACATGTTTTCAGATCTGTAGGCTACAGAAGTATAGGTCCAGTTGCAGATCTGGGAACTAGATTCGGAGGCCTACACATCGAATTTCTACAATTCTATCCAGAATCCCCCTAGACTAGGTCGTACGGGTCGGCCTTCTCCTAGACAAGGTTTTCCAAGTTGACCTTGTCTTTTTTCATATCAAAAAGTTCCAAAATAGTTAGACACAAATTCCAGGTTGCCAAATCTGAAATTCAGTCGAATCTGGGACTCAAATAGTCAGAAAATTCAAGTTTAGAGTATAATATTTCACTTCATTTTTTAGGTGCACACATTATTATCTCTATTTCCCTACATTTACTTCCATATATATCATATTTTTCATTCGCATTTACACATCATTAATAGTTTCTATTAGAATCAATCAAGTCCAACCCTATAAAGCATAGATCCCGAATTGGCACCCTAGCTATCTTCGTTGTGCTTACCAGATCTATCTTGTAGGAAGGGGTTTTTTATTCCAATGTATAATAGTACACCCCCATTAATTTTTTCAGTGATCTACATTCTATCATTGTTCATTGATTGCCATTTCCTATTATAATTTTTTGTAAACCCAGAATTTTCATGCATTATACCTTTTGTGTTGGTTAGTTAGATCTTGTATGCGTTCAATATCTCAAAAAGAATTTAAAAAAAATAATTTTAGTTTTAGATTTACTTTTCATGCATTTTCATTAGCTTATATCTACTTTTTTATGCTTCCATTATCTTATTTGTTGCATCTTCAAATCATAAAAAGAAATCAAAAGTTGTCTTTTCATTTCTTGCATGTCATTTGTATTTTAAAAAATACAAAAATAATTGCATTTCATTGGTCTTTTAGATTTTTTCCAACATCTATGATTTATTTATTCATGAGTATTCTGATGATTCCTTTAGTATTCATGATGTTAAGAACCCTTATGAGTCATCTATTAGTGAAGATTTTGTTGTCACAGGTGAAACCTTTGATGACTTCATCTCTACTAAATCTTCATCTACGTCTCTTCAACCAACCTTTTACCAAAAATTGCTTACCTTGCTTCCTTTGAGTAACTTTGTTTTCAACATTAAAACACCTAAATTAGTTGTCCATGCTCAACCTACGATAACCAATAAGCTTGTGATAACTATCAAATGATGCACTCAATCAAATTATTTCCAAACACATAAAAAAATTGTGATTACTGGTAAGGGTTATCCTCAACAACATTCTCCTCAAATTTTCACTACACTTATGATTATGATTAAAGGATATAATCATCAAAGTTCTTTTCAAACTCTAAACAATCTTATTATAATTGTGAAAGGAAAATCTAGAAGTCCTTTGGAGTTTATTAAGGATTACCATGTGGTGGCTCACACCTATTGTACATGAAACACTTCTAATCTAGTTGTTCCTACTTATTTACCACCTTCTCAACTTAATCTTCCTCTAGCACCATGCTTATCTCTCAATCTCAAAAAGGAGTACGATTTAGTAGAGCAATTATGTGTTACTCCTACTAGGATTTTCCTTTGGGAACTTCTTCAAACTTCTCCTACATATCATGAAGCCTTGAAAAAATCCTTAACCACTCTTCCTACTTCTCCACCTAATCAGGATAACATCAATTCCTTTTTGGAATGTATGGATATTACTCCTATCCAGAATCAGATTATCTTTACTCAGGATGATTTACCTTCTAAAGAAGTACAAGATCAATATGATACTCTTATGATAGTTGTCCTTATCAAAGCTAATCTCATTCATAGGACCATAATTGATAATGGGTTCGGATTAAATGTTTGTAGTATGGACATGTTGAAAGAGATCAAATATTATATGTCAACTAGTAAACTTGACTTGATTCCTATTTGTGGATTTGACAATATTGTTAAGAAAACATTAGGCATTGTCACCTTACTTGTTAAGGTAGGTCCAATTATTCTAGACACTCCTATTCATGTGATGCCTCGGCCACTTAATTATAAACTTCTTTTGGGCAGACCTTGGTTACATACTATGCATGTTGTTCCTTCAAACCTTCATCAAAAAGTCAAGTTTATCTATAATAATTCGATGTACACAATTCTTGCAGACGATAGACTAAATATTTGTTTTCATACTGAATCAAACAATAAACCTGTGTCTATTGAATGAAAACAAGATTAAGAATATAAGAATGAACCTCCTTCTACTAGTGTCCTTTTGGATGACGATTGGGGATCCTTAGATTTCACACCAACTTGTATTAGAGAGTACAAAGTCCCAACATTTTAACTGGAACAATCTAAACCTAACAACAAATTTAAAACAACTCTTTTTCAAGAGATAAGTAACAAATTTTTTGCTGCTTCTGATCCTAAAGAAACTTTGGAAACTATTAAACCTGATTTTTACGGCATAGTGAATTACAGGGCCCCTTTAACTCTTTTAGATATGGCTTCTTGTTATGGTCCCAGTTAGATCATCTCTTAGTGAAACATGGATTCAATAGGAATGGATGTGGAAGACATGAACAAGGAATTAAAGTCCCCTTAGGAAATGAGGGGCATGAAAATTCTTATGGATTAGGGTTTAATCCTTATAAGTAACCACAATCAATTACTCTCAGTGTTGAAACTATCTCTTTCAGACCTTTAAAAATTGTGAATCCTCATATAATTGATTTTGATAAGAAAACTTTTTTTGATACATTTATTAATAATGATTCTTTAGATGAATTCTTGGGGGCATATGATTATCTCCCTTCTTTTCATCACAATAGGGAATTTCCTTATTATTTAAATTTTGAAGCATACTTTGGAAAATCCATTGATTTTTACCATAAACAAGATTCCCCTTTGCCTATGGTTGTTTCTCAAAAGAGTAATCTTTTGATTACCAATACCATTAATGTGCAAATAGATTCTTATAATCCTGAAAAAAGTGATCAAGATTGGAAAATGTCTACATGAGGATGAACAGAAAGAGTTTACTTCTCTCCTTGAATTTCCTAATGTCTTTTCTTAGGCTTATTTGGATATGCCTTGCATTGATCCCAAAGTTGTCACACATAACATTATTCTTCTCCCTAATATGAAGTCGGTGAAATGAAAGATACGTAAAATGAATCCCAAGGTTGCTCTTCTTGTGAAAGTTGAAATTGAAAAACTTCCTGACTTTGTCTTTATTCATCCAATCAATTATTATCCTTGGATTTCAAACATTGTAGCCATATCTAAGGGTGATAATAAAATCAGAATGTGTACTGATTTTCAAGATTTAAACAAAGCTTCCTTGAAGGATAGTTTCCCACTCCCAAACATTGATATCATTGTGGATTCCATGGCATGAGATGCCTTATTATCTTTCATGGATGGTTTTTTTGGTTATAATCAAATCTTAATTCTTACTCAAGATCAATACAAAACTATCTTTATCACTCCTTGTGGAACCTTTTGTTGGGTTGTCACACCCTTTGGATTAAAGAATGTAGACACAAAATATCAATGTACTATGACACTTATCTTTCATGATTACATCCATAAGATTCTTGAAGATTATGTTGATGACATTATTGCCAAATTCATCACTCGTAAGGATTTTGTTATTGTTCTTAGAAAAATATTTGAGAAAATAAGTAAATATAAAATACATTTGAATCCTCATAAATGTTATTTTGGTGTAGATAGTGGAAAACTTCTAGATTCATTATTTCAAATTGGGGTATTGAAGTGGATACTAAAATGATCGATGCTATTTTTAATATGTCACCTCCCCGAAACATCTCACAACTTCATAGTTTACAAGTAAAAATACAAGCTATTCACTAGTTTGTATCACACTTTGCGGATCGTATGATTCCTTTCACTTATTTGTTGAAGAAAGATTCTACTTTCTCCTGGAATGATTATTGTAAACAAACATTTGAAAAATTCAAACAATATCTTGCTAATCCTCCTATCTTACAACCTACTCAACCTAATCAAACATTATTCTTATATACTTCTACTTCTCCGAATGCTTTAGCTATTGTTTTATCTCAACATGATATGAATGGAAAAGAGAAACCAATGTCTTACATTAGTCAAACTTTGATAGATTATGAAACTAGATATACTCAAATAGAAAAATAATGTCTCACTTTAGTTTTTTCTTGTCAAAAACTCCGACATTATCCTCTAATTGTTGAAATCAATGTCATAGTCAAATTTGATCCTTTGAAACATATTTTCTCAAAAACTAATTTTTTACGATGCTTGGATAAATGCGTTATGATTCTGACTGAGTTTGATTTAAATTTTTCTTCTCAAAAGGTCATTAAAGGAAAAGATTTGACTAATCATTCTTTTGAAGCTCCTTCACCTACTTCAACTTCTAAACCTATCACTTTCCTTGACAAATTTGTTTTACTTATCGATGTTGATGATACATGGGAATTGTACTTTGATGGATCTTAATGTAAAACTGGATATGGTGTCGGTGTTATCTTGGTGTCTCCTTTAAATAAACTTATACCTTTATCATATTGTCTTTACTTTTCTAGTACTAACAACATTACAAAATATGAAGCCCTTATTCGTGGATTGAAAGTTTCTTTATCCCTTGAGGTGAAACATATTAACATCTTTGGGGACTCACAATTAATTGTGCAATAGATTAATGGAACATATCAAGATAAAAATTCTTAGTTGACTCAATATCATAATTTAGCCTTAAATTTTCTTGAAAAGTTCTCCTCTCATTCTATTTCATCTCTACCTCATAAGGATAATAGACATGTAGATGCTATGGCAAGCACAACTTCTCTTATCTCTTTAGAGGAAAATGTTGAAAGTTATCAATTCACAATACACAATCTTGTTAGTCTCGTTATCTCTAAAAATTCTAATAATGACACTTTTTGCTTTAGTCTTCATTCGAATGAATTGTATTCACACATCTTTCATTATTTGCAAGATGGTACTTTTCCTAAATCAACAAAAAGAAATGCTAGAGCTCAAACTCACAAATTTATTACAAGATATATCATTCTTGTTGATATTTTTTTATAGGTTCTCCTTGTATGAGTTAATTTTGGCCTTCTCAATCAACCACACACTTCAACATAGTCCTTCTTCACCAAGAACAAACAAGACTGAATATGAGTTATTCATCCTGCCTGCCTGTGTGATTCGACCTGTTGCCTTCTATCTAGATGGAGTTTTGAAATTTGCTCTCAGGACGAGGGCCTCACAACTATGGACCATCTAAGAACGAAGGATTTTATCATCATGAATGTAATGCAATGCAAGATTATACTAGAAATTGAATATGCAAGATAATCTAAGTATGATCACTAAATGTCATTATTCTAGAAATTGAAAGCTATACTATTTGCAATATGAAATTAATCTATATGATTTTAGCAAAATGGGACAACAATTCAGTATTCTAACGATGCAATTTTTCTCTAATAATTTCAGGGGGTTTGAATGAAGAAAGAGGGTTCTTTTATAAACCCTGAGAAGA
>MU224191.1:294186-320299 GCA_018584345.1 Thuja plicata | reverse complement strand
ATGTGTCTCAGCTAAAGAGGGTGAATTTAATTTAATTAAAGTGCTAGGACTTTATAATTAAATTAATTCGATCATAAGGTTTGTTTAGCCAAATAGATATTCAGGAATTAAATGTGATGTATGATTAATACAGATTTAGGATTTTCTGCATTTGACACTCAGGTCGAGTAGAGTCAGTGAAAACTCAGAATTGCCTAGTACAATAGGACTTTGATGATTTAGAAGAATGACAAATACAACAAAATTGGTTAGGGTTGCAAGATGCCAATTTTGGGGTGTTACACTCCTACAATGGTCTTTTACTTTGATGCCTCAATAAAATTGAGATTCCTACAACTTTACAAGATGCCCATACAAGGTCTTGTGGTGGGCATTTTGGTGGAAAGTCCTTAGTTAACAAGTTCCTTCGTATGGGATTATTGGAAAACCATAGAAAAAGATTCTTTTACCTTTTTCAAACGATGTCCTCAATGTCAACATCACAATAATCTTATCCATGCTCATACCCATGAACTCTTCTATCAGGTATCTTCATGGCCCTTTAATCTTTGGGGCTTGGATCTCATTGGAAAAATATCAACTCCCTCCTCTCAAGGACATACTTACACCATCATTTCTACTAATTACTTCACTAAATGGGTAGAAGTGGCTCCTCTTCACTCTACTACAGCTGATGTCATTTTAAATTTCATCCTAGAGAATATTATTGCTCAATTTGGTATTTTGTCTACGATAATATCTGATAATGGTACTCCTTTTAAAAACAAGTAACAAAGTTTCTGGAAAAATATTGTATCAAGAAACATTTTTCTACTCCACACTATCCTCAATCCAATGGTCAAGTTGAAGCATCTAACAAGATCATTGAGAAAATTCTTAGGAAGATTGTCAACAAACACGCTAAGGATTGGCACACGTAATTAACCTATGCTTTATGGGATAACATGACAAGTGTTTGTACTGCAATAGGAACAACTCCTTATAATTTAGTTTACAGTGTGGATGCAATTATGCCTTTGGAGTTGGAAATACCTTCATTAAGATTTTTCCTTAATGGCATAATCGATAATAACACTTTGAGAGAACAACAACTTCAACACCTTGAAATTTTGGATGAACAATGTATTAGTGCCCTTGAACATATTCAAACATATCATAAATATTTAAAGAAGTATAATCATAAAGTGATTGAGCATTATTTTTTCAGTTGGAGAGTTGGGTCTTTATGAGAATCAACGTAACATCAATGCTCTACCTATAGAAAGAGGTAAATTCAGTCCTAAATGGCTTGGCTCATACATCATCACTAAATTTTACAATTCTGATGCATAAAAACTAGGTAATATGGATGGTATGTCACTTAGGGACCCTGTAAATGTTATGCATTTGCATCGGTACTATGCCCAACTCTTCTTTTTATTTCTCTCTCCTCCTTTCTCTCTCATTTGAATAGCTATAGGTGCCTTTATCTTTACATTAAAGCATTATGTGTTAATATTTGTTATTTTCATGTATTGCTTCATTATTGACAAAAATGTACATGTTTTGGTCTTGAATTTATGGGTAATATGTTAATCATTTTGGTTAGGATATTACTTAGAAGGTGATTTCACCCTTTCTTTCCATAAATATTTTATGTTTGAATAGATTAGTGTTTAGTTATTTCTCATAGCTAGACTACATGTTCACCTATTTACATAAGCATAGTACATCATCGTGGTTGCATTTAATTAAAGATAAATTTTTAATTAAATCACATGTATATCATTTTAGCATTGGTTACATAATCAATCATAAAGATATGCATGTGAATATATATGACATCAATCCATTTATATTTATCAAAATGATAGGTACATAGTCGACATTGTTCAAAATGTGCCCTATATATATCAAAAGCCTACATCATGCATCTCATCTCTCATCCATGGTATGATGACTCCCTGATCCCTCAGTTCCATGATGAGAAGATGGTGGCCATGTTGTGGAAGATCATCTATGAGAAATCATGGATTGTGAATGGCTCCTAGATGAGCTCCACTCTGCACGACCTTATAGTATACCTTGTTTCTTTTGTAGCTCATGTTGGGTCTCTGTAAACTCTCACTAGAGTCAATATCACTCATCTCTCAATAGTTGCATCTCTACCTGCACTGACGTGAACACATCCTTGTGTCACCCTTGATCTCCTTGTGCCTCATATCTCACATGAGATGATGATTGTATCCTTGATTCTACGTTGAGATATCTCAGAACCTCACCTACAAAGTGTCTCCATCTGCTCGTACCAATTATAATATTTAACATTAATAACATTAAAAATGCACACACACACACACACATATAGTCATTTATATTTTCACTTAACATATTTCATCCTTCCGTACCTAGATCTCCTTCCTCGTACTCAGGATCGTCAGTAGCTAGAGTCTGTGGGGCTTTACTTTGGGATGCTGCTGGGGGTAGGGATTGACTTCTCTCTCCATGATCTTAGAAGACAACATCCCTTGTGGATCTCAGTGGTCTCCTCCTCAAAGGGGTAGCATCTATCCCCTCTGCGGTCTCCTCCTTGGCTACATCATTGTCCTCAGCCATGGGTGCCTCCTCTGGAATATCTCTCAGCTTCTCATCCTCTCCCTCATCATCCTCATACTCCTCATCATCCTCATCTCTAGCTCCTAATCTAAAGCATGCCCCTGGGTCTCCCTTAGAGTAGCCTACCAGAAATATGGATTTGATCTTGTGCATGTTGATATATATATGGTAATCCCTCATCACACCTGCATCAATGACTGCATTTTGTACCTCAATTTCCTTCTCTAAATCTACATCTTTCATCTCTACATTATCTATTGTGGGCCATGATACAGTCACAGGCCTCTCGATAACCCTATCTCCATGATAATAATGTGACACTGGTATAGGAGTACCCTGTGTAAAACCAAACTATCGTTGCACTCTATCAAAGTAGAAAGGAACTACTATGTGGATGTGTCTTCCCTCTTGAAAAGTATTCCTATGCATGCACCTCATCTGTTAGTCAGTATCTGTCTAGGATGACTTGATTCTATATGGTCTTCATGTGATATCGACTGCCTGTGACTAATCGACGGTCACCATTCAATATAACAAATCACCACACTGTCACATTGAACTCAATGGATATCTATATGCCCAAGGATCCATAGCATCAACATCTACTAGAAATCCTATAGGTCACATACAAGTGATATGATCAAACATCCATACCTATAATAATATACACACTTCCACATTGTGTCTTTGATATCTCACAAATCTCCCCAATTTGTAGTACAAATGGGCTAGCATACTCCTCCCCCATGAGTATACTATGTGGTTTCTCTCCATGTTTTAAACCATATGTTCTAGTAACATAGAAAATATAGTTCCCTTGCAATCAAGAGAAACTACAATAGAAACAGTACACATTAATATCTTCCTGATCAAAGGAACCTCCTCGGAAGTATGTGTCATTGCCTTCGAAGGAATTGATCTTTGTGTTCACAAAGTTGAGACTAGCCTAAGAAATATACCTAATCTCTCTCAATCTCTACCTCTGGTCTCTCCATACTAAATCTCATTCTTCAACCTTGAATAGGTAATCATAAGATATGGTACACATCCTCCCGTGTGATGGTCATCTCACCTATGGGTATGTGAAATGTGGAAGTGTCCTCATCCCACCACTTCATCAACATGGTGCAGTGAAATATCATATGTGGAAGACAATATACCCAATACAATCCCACATCTCTCAGAATTTGTATATCCTGAGGTCTCAATTTACCATACCACCCTTGAAGGTATGTCATATTCTTCATCGTGACATGCTCAAGAATGGTAGCCAGCTCCTACAATCACAAATCAACAAACTAACATCATAACATCATATACATCAACCAAACTCAATAAAAATGCATAAAAATAGAAATCCCTTGGACTATATCAACTTTCAGGTGGACTAGGTCAAATTTTTGAGGACTAGGTTGACTTTTCAGGACTAGGTCAACTTTTCTTGGGACTAGGTAGACTTCCTAGGAATAGGTCAAATTTATGGGTTTCCTAGTATAAACATCATTAGATTTTATCTAAAACTCGGTTCTACACCTAAAGAGGAAAAATCAAAATGCTAGAAAGGAAGACAAGGCATGATTATTGAGGCATACCTCATCAAGGGGCAGCTCATCTTCTATGGCTCTCCTCAAAACCTCAATCCTCGTTGGTTGCAACACTTTCTTTCTTGACATCTTCTTTTTCCTTCTTCACAAGAGAAAAAAAAGGTAATGTTACAAATGAATTTTCAAAAGGTAATAACTAACTAATTGTCATTTTTTGGGGGTTAGTTATCTTTTCTCTTAATTAATGTTCTTCTTCATAAATGCCTCTCTTCACTCATTTGATCATAACTAGAGCTAGGAAGATCCTATTTCCACATTGTTTCAGAACTTGGAATCATGATTCAAATTCCTCACTATCCAAATTCTTTTTGAAATATTTTGAGTTTATCTTTAATGATTTTGATAAGCATTTATCACCAAGTTATGTTCGCAATTCATCGTAGTATACATGATTCCTTGTTTCACCTTCCTAATAGCAAGTTGAAACAAGGGGGGCATACAGCTACCTGCGAACTTCATCATTTTTCTTAGTAATCCCTGGGTGATTTATGTTTTTTACTAACACATATTTTACAGGTTGTGGCTACTAATGGTTTCTTGCAGGATCCACATGCTAGAGGATTTGATCCTTTCCATTTATTGAATTTCTCTGAACTTTACCTTGCATATGCACGTAGTGTCATATACCACTAAAGTGGGGGATAAATATACTATCCTAAATTGTAATAACTTATGTGCTCTACAATTTAACTATTATTTAGCACCTACCTTACTATATTTACATTATACATTTGCATTCTAGGACTTCATAATTGCACTTAATGCATACCTAATTAAAATATGGGTCCTCTAATATATCTAACTTGTGCAAAATTGAGGTAGGATATAATTTCCAAGTATTCTCCTCTATTTTACTCCAATCAAAAAACTCATTCTATCTCCTAGGCCTTACTTTCTTTTTGCCTCAAAATTCAATCATGTCATTGGAATCAACTATAGTTTTGGATTTCACACCGTCGTATTTTCAGTAACATCTCTCTCAAGATTCACCAAGTTCCTTGGGGACTAGGTCATCCAGGTTGGTCTTGTCCTATGATCTTGAGCCCAAATTTAGGGTTTTGGTCTGCTCTGATAGATTGAAAAGGTTTCTAAATCTGTATTCGACTACTTAATTTTGACTCCTAAAATCACTATAAAAGCAACCTATTTTTATTCATTTTGGCATAGGTGATTCAAGTGCAAAGGTGAAAGCCCCAAATTGACAATAAAAAATTGCAAGGTGGAAGCACTAGTGTGATGACATCCATTGAGGCAAGGGTTTGTTATTCAAGACTTCATCCACATAAAGCATCTACATTTTTAATCAAGCATTTCAAGACATCGATTTCTACATTATCATGGATTTTCAAATGAATTGAAAGGATGGCTAGGAATAATTTTTTCCTCTAGGGATTGGTATGATTTCCTTGTTATTTTCATATTTTTGCATTAATACTTCATATTTTCATTTTTTCATTTACATGCATTCAAACAAACATTGTTTGCATTTACATGCTAGGATTTTATTCTATCACACATAGGGTTAAATCTAAGCATTTACTTATGCATTTCATCTCATTAGCATTCTAGACATACTCTAGATTCATGAGCACAACACATTTTACATATTCTAGCAGTTATCCGTGGAGGTGGTAATCGCCAAAATATGGGGGTTGAATAAGGAAAACCCATATATAGGCACACATAGACACTTTTTTAGATCTGCAAGTTACAAAAGTGCATTCCCAATTGTAGATCCAAGAGCTAGATCCAGATGCCCACACACTGAATTTATGCAATTCTATCTAGAACCCATCAGGACTAGGTTGTTTGGGTCAGCCTTGTCCTAGACAAGGCCATCCAAATCAGCCTTATCCTTTTCTAGATCAGAAATTTCCAGAATAGTTAGACACAGATTCCAGGTTGCCAGATCTAAAATTCAATCAAATCTGAGACTCTGACAGTCGGAAAATTCAGGTTTAGAATGTAATATTTCACTTCCTTTTTCAGGTGCACACATTCTTATATGTATTCCATAGATCAGATTTGTCATTCACATTTACATATCATTCACAATTTCTATTGGAATCAATCAATTTCAACCCTATAAAGCATAGATCCCGAGTTGGCACCCTAGCTCACTTGGTTGTGCTTACCAGATCTATCTTATAGGTAATATTTTTTATTCCAATGTATAATAGTACACCCCCCATTGATTTGGTGAGTGATCTACATTATAGCATGGTTGATTTCTCACCTTTTCCCATTTTTCATTGTTCATGCCTGATGCAAATACCATGTTTCCTTGTATTTATTTTAATCCATGTAGCTGCACCTTTGATACTTCTATATAGCTATGTTATGTGCTGCAAATTTTTTATTATTGAACTTTATTGATATTCAAACATCTATATTTTATCTTACTGGAATCAATGAATATTTTGGCTGTGACTAGTGAATATCCATTCCTTTGTTTTGAAAATAGATCCTCTCTTCAATGATGTGGCATACCACCATTTCCATCTGTCAAAATCATAGTTCGAATAAATTGCAAATATTGTGACAAATGTTGCATTTACTATTTTTTGTCTACGCTAGCAGCGGTGCTTAAACTTTATGGTTTTATCTTTGCCTCTAGTTGAATGATTTATTGCATTGAGACAATGTTTTAAGATGAGAAAGAATACATTATTGTCTCTGTTCTTTTACTAGTTTGGTATCGAAGAAGCATTTGATACTCACAGGGGTCACTATTCTATTCCTTTTAAAAACATTCTATTTGTGTTCTTTGTTGTTCATAGACTGCCCCTTGGCATTGTCTCCAGTGTTATAAATCTGCCCTTTTATAATTGGAAGTAATTTAGTATTGTCATTCAAATCTTAAAAATTCTCCTCAAACGTGATGTTGCTTTAAATCATTATAATGACTGTCTTCGTCTTCTTCGTCTTTTTGTCATGCACTTTCAGATTTCTTCTTCAATATCCAATATGAATTTCTTTAAAATCTTGGTATATGAACTTTTTTATACAAGTCACATGAAAATATGATTTACATTGAAACTTCATGTTGTCCTCTAATTGTTTTATTTGTTCACACTTTATATACGCTATTCTCTTTTACTGTCATATAACAAAATAATAATAATATTTAAGGTGCACTATTTTTTTTATTATCTCTTGGACGATAATTGTTGATCCTTGCTCCTTAAAAAAATCATTGTGTTCACATTGTTTGGAGGTATGTGTTTTTGCACTTCTTTTTTTAAATAGTGCATCATGACGTTCATGTCAATGTGATTGCTTCTACACTATTGTATGACTTGAATCTATATCATGATTGACTATCCTTGAGCAACTATCAGATATGATTCATTGGTTCTTATGGTGCTCATGATATGATAAAACATCAATCTTGATATAACAATGAAAGATCACTGCTACTATATTGTCATAAAATAGTCCAGCATACCTTTTCTTTTTTTAAGAAAAAAACTCGATATTTTGAGCATGTTATTTAGTGTCTCCAACACTAATCCATATACTTGATTAACATGCTCTTTTTTGTCCAAAACTTCGCATGCCCTCTACATGCTTCCTGTGACACTGATCTTAGTGACCATGAATGGTTGTCTTCTCTGGATTTTCTCTTTTGACTGCACCTCTCATTTGTCATTGTTCTATATCTTTCATCGCATGATTCACATTTTGGGATCGACCCTTGTGGGAGCACCCCACATGTTGAAATATTAAATGAAGCAATCGACAATGAATATTTTACTTGTATTTTCACATTGAAAAAACTCTTAGATAAAAATAATGGAGTTCTAATTTGTTCTTTACGTTCTTTTTTGATTCATATGATACTTGCAATCTAATATAGTGCATTATAGGAGTAAATTACGCATGTAATGATGATGTATATGCAAGGATTTGGAATATTGAGCTTTAATACAAAAAAATTCTACCTCTTTGCAAGCATTTGGAGCACCAGGATGATTTCAATGAAAGAGTTGAAGATGAAGCTTCTCAGCTATGGGGGTTCGTCATCATGATGCAATGATAGATCCCTAGTCTTTATTTATGCTTCTTTTTTATATGCATCCTTTCCTTTTTTTAATGCATTATGGTAGCATTCCCATGGCTTGTGTGAGAACACTCATTTGAGATTCATAAATAATGGAAACACCTTTTAAAACATGCAATATTGTATGCTTCATATTTTTTGTAAACTATTATATCTATTTTTTATTCTTTATGGTATTTTTCTCTTGGAAAAACACAATTAATAACTCAGATGCACCCTTAAAACTATAAAACTTAACCATCGCCACTTGATTGAGATGGGAAATAAAAATGGGTAACATTTCTGGTGACATCTGTGTGATGCTTTCCTACTAAGCACCCAGACCAGCTGCCTATACCTTCCATTGCACACAAAGTCACTCTCATTTGACAAAACCTGTGAAAAGGCATTCTTTTCCACTAGTGCAACTCACTTTCAGACTGCAACCTATTCTAATCCATCTGGTACATGAGTATAGTTTGTGATAGTGAGATATCAAACCCACTATCATGAATGATATATATTTACTTGATGAATTAAAATAGGAGAAAAAACAATAATGCCTCTTTAACTTTAGATTGGTGTAATACATTATAGTCCTGTGAGGGAGATATGTATTATGTGTGATAGTGAATACATGTATTCACTGTTTCATATGATGGGTACCTTCTTCATATAACTATAATGCATTAAAGCAATTATATGAAACAGTGAATACATGAAGAAGGTACCTTCTTTAATGCATTATAGTTATATGAAGGTAAACATATACATTTACTAACCATGTAACTAACACTTAGGGAAAATAAAACTGCATCTAAACTATGTGCAAAAACACTTATTTGACTTAAAACCTACCCTACCCTAAACTAACCAACATTGAGAGAAACTTAAACATATACATTTACTGGTTTTCTAAAGTAACTCCCTTTTCACTTTAATTTGCAATGATTGACATGTTCATGGGAAGCTAGGGGAATAGACATTTTGTATATAATTTCAACAAAAGATTGCAACTTCTCTTGAAAGTCACTGACTAGTTCACCTACCTCCTCATGGTGTCCATGCACACTGCTGCTTGAGAGTGTATCAATCAATTCAAACGTGCTCTCTTTCAAATTCATCTCTAGCTGAAGCTTCATACTTAGGTGTCAACATGATTAATGGTTCTTTACTATCCTTCGCCTTAGATATATGCCTAATAGGGAAACCTCTTGAGAGATAAAACCTAGAGATTATTTTTGTGGCTCCAAACTGGTGGGATGCTTCTTCAACACCTTTTTTTTTATCAAAACAAACTAGTTGGAAAATTGTTTCTTCCACATTGTGCTCATGTTGCTCCTAATTTTCTAATTTAGGAGATGTTGTCTTTGTATCAAGCTATGAGAAAAATAGTTCCATCTCATCCCAAAACATTTCTTCCTTTGAGTCTTCATCACTTTTTTGCATGAGATGTATATTCTCAACATCGTGACAATTCTCTTGAAGGTCTATGGGAACCCTTAGATTTTCTTCCTCAAGTGATAACTATGAATTATCATCAAGTTCAACTTTATGACCAACCTCATGGCCCTCTAGCTCGCCAAAATCCAAAACCCGATTATTTTCATTCTTTCCTCATGGTTCAAATTCTCATTCTGATGCAAGAGCATCCTTGGTCTACTAGTAATCTTGCATCGTTATGTGAGTTTGGGTTACAGTTAGCAGTTTTTGTGTTTCTAGTTGTGGTTGGTCCAGTTGGGTATTTAGTTGTTGCGCTTGTACTGGGATGTTCTTGACAATGTTTTGGGTTCTTTTCTGTGATCGCACCTTACTTGGTATTATCTTGTTCGAGATTTGGAAGATTTTGTGATTGGGCAGTGTTTGTTTTCCTATTCTTCTGATTGATTGACAAGTTTGGGTGTGGTCTAGTTTTCTGTGCGAGTTAAGAGTTGTGCTCGTGGATTCTTGTTCTAGAGTGTTCCTAGATCATTCTCCTATGATCGCATCTCTTGAGTTTGATTGTGTGTTGATATTTCTTTCTCTTTCTGGCCATGGGTAACGTGTCCATCACTAGCGTGGACTTACCCAGCGATTTGTGTTGCGATCAATATTGTTGGATTCTTTGTTGTTGTGATCTTAGTGTGTAGATCATAGTCCCTTCATGGATTATTCCATGTGATCGCTCCTTCTTATGTTATTTTTGGATAGGGTTGGACCTATATTTGTAAAAATTTCCTGCTTTGCGGAATGTTATTTCTTGTGCCAACTTATGGTCATGATTTTGTATAAATGTAGGGCTTGGTTTCGTGTTAAAGAGGAAGTTGGTATAAGGGAAGAAGGTATAGAAGTGAGCTATTGACTTGAAGCTTGCAAATATCTTTGGGATAGATCTTAGAGTTTTTTTCTTTATATGTGGTCATAACTGGGAAGGCCTTACAACCCGACATGTATGGTTAAATTATGATTATAAAGTATTTCTTACATCTTCTTCTATCAATTTCTTTGTTGTTTTTGTTGTGTTTACTCTTGCTATGAGTTTGGATATCTCCTTTGGGGATTCTCTCACCTTGGCATTGCATCAGGTGGTATCAGAGAAAATTTAGACAAAGGTTTGATGTTGGTGGTGTTTGCAAATTCATGTTCCTGAGCTTGTGATTCCTTGGAGAAGTTATTGGTGAGGTGGCAGAGTGAAGGCCTGGCTCGCGTCAACTTAAGGAGTTTGCAAGGTGGCCATAACTTGGATTAGTTGCACTTAAGGTTTTCAAGATGTATCCTAGAAGACTAAACCCTAGGATGATTGAATCAGATGAAAGAAGATCTATGAGATGAGATCCGTATTGAAATGAATGAATTGAGGAATGAAGTCATGGAAGGTATCATAAATGTTCTTGTTAGATTGCAGAGAGATCCTAGAACCGAAGATTCTTATGAGGAAGCTGTTGATGAATTCAGATATGTACAAATTGCTAGATTTTATGATGAAGATGGATCTGATACGTTGATGAGAACTATGGCTAGACTGAATACTGGTCATAGGATGTGATAGATTCTATAAAGGATTAAAAAACTAGGCTTTCACCAAGACTCAAGGATTGGGAATCCTACCGAGTAGCTATCCTCCTTATAAAAACTCATTTAATTTATCAACCTAGGGATGTAGTACTTGAAACAAGTTAGCAAGATATATGCACCAAGGATTTACTCAGACCATGCTATGGTTGCAGAAAACAAATTGCTTGAAAATAAAAACTAGTCTATGGCTGCAGGAAATAAACACTGGAAAGACAATGCAGAAGTAAATATGTTGAAGGATTGCAAAGGCTTGAAAATGAGACTACAATATTTCAACGATTCTGCCACTTTGGCTACAGGAAGCAAAAGCTTATCCTGCGACTTTGGCTGCAGGAACAGTGTAACACTAGAATTAAGATAACAAGATGCAGGAAAATAAACTACATGAAATAATTCTAACTAAAATGGATTTCTCACCAAGTGGAGCCCCTTGGATGAGTATCCAAAACTCAATTACACAGAAATAGATCTCAAGACTTTATTTATCATTGATTGAAAAACATAGTACAGAGATTCATGTAAGCTATAAAAATAACATAATGAAACTATATTTCTGATAACTGATAATGCCCTCCTTCTCATGTAGGAGTGGGGCTTTATTTAAAGAAAAATATCTAACAACTTAACTACTCATGCTACAGAATAGGTGGAGTCATTATTGAAAAGATAGAAACTATAAAGCTGAAAAATAGAAGATATCCATAAAGAAGGAAACAATTGTCACGATAGAGGAAGAACATGTCTAGCTTCCCACTTATTCTTGTATTTATTCAAGGAAATTCATAACTCCTCAACTTGGTCATCTCCTAGTTGCTGTCACCTTGATCCTACCGGAACCGCCACTTGAGTCGCATTAACTTCTCCATCGGTCGAGTCTGATGCAGGAACGGGTCGGGGTATCTAGCGCACGGGCGGGCTCACCTGGTCAATCCTTCACTCGCTAATTATGCTTTGCACTTTAAATGTTAGAATCCAGACATCCAAGGTAATGTTCCACCAAACACGCATACATATATCCATGTTAAAACAACTAGCTACTCATAAGAACATAACCATAAAATTAGCATAAGTAATATAGCATTAATATCCATGTTTTGCATGTTTAAAAGTGTTAAACCAGAGAAGATTTTGTAGTGGCTTCATGCCACATAATAGCATAAAAGAGCATAAAGTTTTCAGCAAGTGTGGTGAAAAAGAAAAAATAGGAACTATCAGAAACTTATCCTAAGGTTTCTAAAATAGGGCATAAAAATGCCTCATCGTTTTCCCCCTACAAAGACTAATGCCGATCCTCAGGCACATATACATAACTAATGCAGGCAATCATCCTCAGATCACCTTCATAAGTCTTGCCTCCACTTGAATTGGCCAAGTGCCAATAAAAACCATTAGTCTGCTCCATTTTACTTTTTCTTCTTGCTTCCAACTGCTCATTATCTACATAGTTGTATAGCGGCCATAGGAGGATTGGTGGTCGGAAGGTAAGGGGAAGCCACAATTCTGGTCTTGCTTGTCTACCTAGTTGTAGGTACCAATGGACACGCTGCATGGAAGCCCTGAAGTTGATAAGGCTATGAGGCTCATCTTTTTTTAATGTGAATGTTAATCTGTTCCATCTTTGAATAAAGCCTTTTGTTGCCCTTTGTCCATCTTGCAAGGGAAGTCATTCAATGTTTTCATAAACCTGTTCTCTGTTTCACAGAATTCTTTGCTTGTATTATTTTTCATGGAACCCATAGGCTATCTCTAGCCAATCATAATACATATGTTTGGGATTTCCATTCTTAGGATGCAGGGGTAAAGTAATTGATAGTTCTTTTGCCCTATATTTTCTCAGTTGTTCCTCATAGTTTATCTCATTCTGGGCCCATGACATTAATGCAGGCAAATGCATATCTCTAATAAAGAGAAAGGGATTCCAATCAACTTCTGAAGAAACAACATAATTGTGTAAATAGAGTTCACAGAGAATATTCCTAATGGAATCAGGGGCACCTTTGTAAGCAGCAACAAATTATTGTGGGGAAGCAATACTGGGGTCCAAATCCCTAATGATTTGCATTAGCTTGAATAAGAGGAATTCCTCTTGCAGACATAAAGTGTACACCCTTGGGGGTGGCTAACATTCCATAATTTGAGGTATTAATTCCCTAATTATATCTAATCTGTGTTTCACATTTTTTACTTCTTTGTTTTGTCCATCTATTTCTCCTTTTCATTCCTCTCTTTCTATTTCCCACATTGTCTTGTCATACTACATTTGATTATAATAATCAATTGAAAGAGTTTGAAAAGTTATCTTTTCTTGGTTTTTAGTTGGGCTCTGCCCTATTTCTTTCTTTCCTAAGTCCTTGCCACATTCCATCATTTGTCCATTACCTTTCTCAATGGTAGTACTAAATGTATTGTCCCTCTGAATTTCTTCCTGATGAAGAAGTGTAGTAGCACATTTTACTTGTTATGTCTCCTCTGAATGTGTGGCCATAGGATCCTCCTCCATCTCCTCATGAAACTCCTTTAGTGGACTATCTACTCATGGCTCTTCAGATATTGGTTCCTCAATAGGAACCTCAAGAGTACTTTCATGACCAGTCTTTGCAGGTGTGTTTGATATCCCTGAGTGTCTTGTGTTCAAATGAACACTTCTTCTTGGTGGGGTCTCTATCGAAGCTACAGTTCACTTCTGAGAGAATATTTTCTTCTTGGTGAAGGTGGTTGCAGGAGTTGTGGTAGATGGTATATTTGTGGAATTTGGAGCCATGGGAGGAACAGGGGTATTATCTTCAACATACTCTACTGCCTTCCCTTTTCTTTTTTCTTTATGTTGAAAATTTTGTTTTGTAACAAGAACTTGGGAGCTCATAGGAACCTCTGTTTCATCTCCCCCCATGCTAGGGTTTGGATCAGTAGATGCCATATTTTCTCATTCTACTCCTGAAGGAGAAGGGTTTTCACAAGAGGTTTCTGACATTGAGGATGTAGCATTTCCTGGAACAATATTTTCCTCAGGGACATTCCCTTGTTCATCTTGAATTGACTGGTTTGGGGGTTCACCATGTAATTGCACATGTTATGCCACAAAAAATTCAGCCCAACTCATGGGTGATGCATCTCGTAATGACATGGTGGGTTACGACATTTTGTCGTCCCTTCTTTACCTCTTCTGAACTCAAATTTAACAAAGAGTAAAGAAAATTTGGAACATTTACCAGGCAAAAATATTGAAAATGGCAGAGCAATTTAAAATGAACTGCATTTAAGTAGGAAAACCACCCTTCATAGGTTAAATACCTGATGATATGAAGCACAATATATGGGTATCCGTTTGGAAGAGAAATTCTTTGTGCTCCTTGTTTGCTTGCTTCCAATATTGGGTCTATAAGAATAGTGAACTTTGCTTGAGCTGACCTTGCATCATGCCCATGTGGAAATGCTTTGCCAATGGCAAGAAGCCTTGAAACTTATACAATCCTTGCTTCAGTAGAATCAAATCTCAAACCCTTAACATAAGATACTCCATTGCTAAGAATTTTGAGGAACTCAAATGATATTGCTTCATCATATCTGTTGATTTAGATAAAATAGGTGAGACATACCAATCTATTAAAGGTCTATACACTAGACTGGTCTTGTAATAAAGAAGAATGATCACTCAGTTCATGTATGATAGGAGGGCCTCCCATTCTATAGCTGCAAAAACAATCAATCCTAAAAATGGAAACCTTGAGAAGACTAACCCTGATAACACCAAATGCTTCTCAAAAATAAACTTACCCTTCAAATGTTGCTTCTTCTCTCTATTCTGAATTCCACTGTAGCTGGATTAAATTATTTTTTTTTGGGGTTTCTACAGATTTCTTGGTAAGAAGTTTCAAAAGTGGGGCTCGAAGCTTGGTTTTGAAAAGCAATGCTAGCAAGAAAGGCTCGCATGCAGTGATTTTCATGTCAGTTTGGAAATATGTATGTGGAATAATGATAAAGTACAATGTTTTTAAAGAATAATGATAGGAAAGTGCAAGGTTCATTAATGATGGCACAATTTTAACAGACTGACTGCCCCCTACAAAAAAGGTGACATGTGTCCTCACATGCATGGGGTAAAGTACGGTGATGTTTGATGAAATACTATATTTATTAGAAGCTAATTGATGATCATGCAAAAATAATTAATGCTATTAAACAATGAATGCATATGCGTAGCTGGGATCGAATAACCAATAAATGTCTAAATATGGAAAGATTTGATGATATATGCCAAGAGAATGTAGGCCATAGAGTAATGATGATGTAGATAGATGAGTGAGTTAGAAGAGAGAAATGTGATGTGACATGAAATGATTGTTTATTACGGAAGAGAATGGTTTCCTTTGGAAAAGGAAACTTTATTATGAATGCATTGCATAGTTTTTTTAAAAAAATGAATGGAGCATAAGGCTTTCCCATTCAGTTGTAGGAGGTCCATTAGCGGTAGGAGGTCTAGTTGCAGTAGGAGAAATCTCAAAATGCCGCAGGAACTCAGCCTTTGTGGCTGGTTTATGGTACAAATGAAGTTTGTGGCCATTTACCAGTAACTTGAAATGCACAGGGTCAATTCTAGACAAATGAACCACACCATTAGAAAAAAAAAATTCTATCTCATAGGGGCCAAACCAACGTGTAGTGAGATTACATTTTTCTTTATGAACCCTTGAATCATATAGGAGACCCCAATCACCAAGAACAAACCGTCGGCTCTGAATGTGTGAATCATGCCACTTATTTCTTTGTAACTGTACCAACTCTATTTTTTGTAGTGCTAATTTTCTCATCTCATCCAGGTTATTGAGTTGTAGGAACATTCCTCATTGAGATGCAATAAGATCTAAGTTGAGTTGCAATGTTGTACGTAGTGTCTTATTATCAAACTCTATGGGCATCACAACAGACTTTCCATACACCAATTCAAAAGGTGTGAATCCAGTTGTTGTTTTCCATGTTGTCATGTATGCCCAAAAAAATTCTTGTAACATGCTACCCCAATCCTTACTGTGTATCTGAATTGTCTTAGTCAAGATAGCCTTGATTTCCCTATTAGTGATCTCTTCTTGACCATTCTCCTGGGGATGATACAGTATAGAATTTCTGTGGAAAATTTTGTATTCATTCATTAAGATAGTGATTAGAGTTGAGGTAAACAGAGCATCCTGATCCCTGACTAGTTAACTTTGAACACCATACCTTGTAAATATTGATCGCTTGTTATAAAGGCTCAAAAACTAGGCATAATCCTTTAACTCGGGGATTGGACATCCAACTAAGCACTTCATCCACTTTATAAGAAACTCATTTAATATGTAAAACCCAGGGACGTGTTACTTGAAATGGGCCAGCAAAATATATGCACCAGGCACTTTCTCAACCAATCATTCTATAGTTGCTGCAGGAAATAAATATTGGAAAGAAACTATTCTATGGTTGTAGGAAATAAATGCTTTCGAAGGGAAACTATACTATTGATGCATGAAATAAATATTCAAAGGAAAGCTAAACTATTGTTGTGAAAGTAAACACTTGAAAGTAAATGATGGAGATGAATGTTTCTAGTAGGATGGAAGGGTGCACAAAATAACTATAATACCTTAGTTACTCTACCGCTTGGCCGCAGGAAGTGGTAGTTGTCACGTGGCTTTGGCTGTAGGACCTATTTATAATGGGAATTGAAATAACAAAAATGCAGGAAAGAGAACTAAACTAGAATGAATCTTACTATGGATTCCTCACCAAGTGGGTCCCCTTGGGTGAGTACCCAGAATACTCGATTACACAGAACTTAACTCAAAACTTCATTTGCTCGTTAAAATGAATAACAGAGTACAAAGATTATCATCAACAGTAAATAGCAAAATTGAACTATCTTGTAACTATCATAATATTACTATTGCCCTCCTTCTCACGTAGGAGAGGGGATTTATTTAAAGGGAAAAATATCTAACTGCTAAACTCCACATGCCCTAAGAAAAGGCAGAGCTTTTATTACAAACAACTAACAGAAAGGAAAACTAGAAAGCAGAAAATGGACTCGATCCAAAAAAGAGGAAAGAATTTCTTAGATAGTAGATCTAACTTCCCACTCTCTCCTAGATTTCATCGGGGAAATTATTCCACTCACCAAGTCTTTTCTCAACCGTCTCCACCTGGATTAACCAGAAACCTTCCAGAGCTGCTACGCTGATGTTTCATCTGTGCGCGTCTGTTGTAGGACCGAGTTAAGCATCTAGCACATAGACGTGCTCACCTGAACAAGATGATTGTTGTTACTTTGATGTGCTGCATTAACACTGTTAGGATAAAAGCATTCATGGAAATCATTCAAAGTACATATGCATTATCTATTGCTGAAATAGTTAATTTATTTATAAAACATGATCATAATTTCATAGCAATAAACATAGCATATTCATCTAGATAAAGTATATTAAGTAGCATATCTCCATGGCATAGGTCCAGTGGTTGACTACCAAATATTAATAGTTTTAGAGCATAAAGTCTTGGAGTAATAAAAGAAAACATAGGAAAGGACCTAGAAAAAGTTCTTATAAGGTATCTAAAGTATGCCATTAAAATGGCCTATCATTTTGCCCCCTACGAAGACTAGTGTTGGTCCTTAGGCATTGAGACATTCCAGATCTTGGAAAGAACCCATAGGTCTCCTTCTTGTGTTTCTCCAATCATGGAGGTGCCCACTCACCAGTAGAATCCATTTGTTCACTCCACCTTCACTTGACTGCTCAATTCCTACTACTCATTTTTTTCATCATCCACACAGCTGTACAGTGGCCATAAAAGTAGGGGAGGTTGGAAGGTGAGTGACAACCATCTCTCAAGCTGTAGTTGTCTTCCCTGGCATATATACCAGCTAACACACTGCATGGTAGCCTGTAATTTAATCACACTATGTGATTCTTCCTTCTTAATTGCCATAGTGAGTCTCCCCCATCTTTGCCTTAACCCTTCAGCTGTCGTGTCCCCATCTGATAATGACAATTTCTCAAATGCTAAGAAAACTTCCTCATGGCTTTCTAGAATCCATTTCCTCGGTGTAGAATCATGAAATCCATAAAAACTTTACATCCAATCGCAGTAATGTCATTGTGGTGATCGGGTTTCAGGACGAAGGGGCAATGAAATGGATTGTTCAAAGATTCTATACTTATGTAATTGCCCACCATAATTTATTTCATACTGAATCCAGGAAATGAGGGCAGACAAATGTATATCACAAATAAAAAGAAGGGGATTCCAGTCAGTATTAAAAGGAACAAAATAATTGTGCATGTATAACTCACATAATAAATTCCGCACACAATCAGGTGATGTGTTGTATGCAGCCACAAATTCTTGTGGGGTTTCTATGCCTGAGTTAAGATCCTGAGGACTCTCATTAATTTAACCATAAAAAATTGCTCCTTGAGCCATAGGGTATAAACCCATGGTGGTCGTCTGCATTCTATCAATTCTAGAATTATATCTATAATGTTATTTATCTTATTATGTAAGAATTCAATTTCTTGTTGTTTTCTTTCAAGCTCCCTTCTTAATTTTGTCTTTTCCAATTCCCACATCGACTTTTGATATTGCATTGCATTGAAATAGTCAACCAAGAGAGCATGAATAGTTACCTCCTCTGGTTTCCGATGTGGGACCAGCCTGGCTACTTGTGGGCCTTCTTCTTTCTTTGTACAAACTAGCACATTATCTGGAACAAGGGATTTTCCCCATGATTTCCTTCATGTAGAGAAGAAGATTCTCTTTCGACTCTGTTAGGCTCTGCTACTTCTAGTATTACACACTCTACTTTTGTAATCACCTCAGCGGCTACAGGATCCTTTTCCATCATACCTTGGCATTCTGTAATAGGACTGCCTATTTGTGATTGTTCTTGTAAGGTCTCCTCAGAGGAGACATGATAATCGTCAACATTAACAAGGGAGTCCTTGTTATCCAAGTGTGTAGTGTTCAAACGAACACTTCTGCGCAATGGGGTATTAGTAGAGGCTATAGGTTGCTTCTGTGAAAGTTTTATTTTCTTGGTAGGTGTGGCTATAGGAGAAATAGTAGAAATAGGAACATCCCAACTCATATATTTTTCCACTTTGGCCTTGCCCTTGCCCTTTTTTATCTTTTTTCCAAGAAACTGCGGGAACCTCAGTTTCTCTACTCCCTGAGGTAAGGTTTGAATGGCCAGAGGGAACATTCTCCTCATTAACTCTCAAAGGAGAAGAATTCCTCAAAGGTTCATCTTGTTCAACAAATTCTTCTTCCTCATCAGGGTTATTTCCCTGTTCTTCTTGAATTTTGGGTTGTGGCCCCTCTCCATGCAATTGAACATGAGGTGATATAATAAATCTATCCCAGGACATGGGAGAGACATCCCTCAGTGACCTTTCCACCAATAGTTTGATTAAACCATTGTGGGTCATTGCGTTCTGTCACCCCTTCTGTACTTCTTCAGCACTTAAATTCAAAAGGGCGTAAATAAAATTGGGAACATTTACTAAACAGTTATGTCGTAAATGGCTCAACAATTTAAAGTGTATTGCATGCAAGAAGGAAAAATGGCCCTCACAGGTAATGTACCTAATAACATGAATGGCCAACTGAGGATATTCCCCTGGAAGAGATGTCTGCTTTACACCCTATTTTTTGTAAACTATGGGGGCATCTGCTTGCAAAGAAAATTCTTCTCTGACTGTGTGAGCATCGTGCCCATGTGGAAATTCTTCTCCTATAGAAAGAAGTCCAGAGACTTCAGCAATTCGTTCTTCTGAAGCTTCAATTCACAACCCCTTAACATATGCAACTCCATTGTTGTACATTCTCAAAAATTCCAATGTCGTAGCTTCATCATACCCATTTAACCTAACAAAATAGGTGAGCCACCCTACTCTGTTAAAAACTTGAACACTTTTATGGTCCTGTAACAAACCAAAGTGGTTTGTCGGTTCATGTCGTATAGGAGAACCACCTATGTTGTTGTTTAAAATTTCCAACAATGTTTGAACAACTTAGAAAAACCCTCTTACTCCACTGATACTATATATTCTTTTTGCTAAAATGTCTCTATTGCTTCCCAGAATTGGAATAAACTTTCTAGGTTTCCGGGTAGACAAGACAAAACAGAAATTTTTTGAAATAGTGTTGTGAATCTAAGCTAAATTTTTGAGTTAAAGAGACAAGGCTGGTTTTGACAGGTTACACGCAGGGGTTGTAAAATCATTATTTTTTATATGATGACTCAGTACAATTCCAGTAGAAAAAATAGTAATGACAAACGTTTGCAATTATGACAGCTCATTTGGAAATGACAAAAATTTTGAGCTGATGGGATATTTCATTTATTACACGGGTAAAAGTATGAAGTTGTGTCGTACTTGAGGACCATTCTCGTAGTTCTAGCTGAAACAGTTTTGGCCAAAATATTTTCAGCCATACATATGTGGCACAAACGTGGTACCATGTGGCATCGATGTGGCAAATAATTTTTGGCCGAAACTGGTTTGGCCGGACCAGTATCGACCGAAATTTCATGAGTAAATATAAGCTAACTATATTCTATCAATCAATAATTGGCATATATTTATATAGAGGGGTTCGGTCGGAACTAGTTCAGTCGAACCAGTTCCAGCCGAAACTGTCTATGTGGCATCCTATGTGGTAGCCAAATAGGCAAAAATTTCAAAATTATAGAACTTCTCACTTAGACAACTAAATTCTTCATCAAAACTCAACCATTTTTAAAATCTAAATATACCCTTTTGTAGAGCTCAGAGTTTAGATTATGGTCATATTATTTTTATTGTGTTTTGATTAGATATAATATATTATAATTTAAAAAAACTCCAAGTAGGTATTTTAACATTGAAGAACATGCTCGTTCAAAAAAATAAAAAAATTAGAAAATCATGTCAAAAAAATTTACAACTTATATTTAACACTAGAGGAGAGAGTCCTCTTCAAGAATATGTAATTTTTTTTGTATTTGGTTTAGATTTGCTAGGGCAAATGTGGAGGGAGAAAAAAACTGTTAATTTCGGGTAACTCCGACTTTGAATAGTTATAACAGACAAAATATATACCGAAAACCAATCTTTATTTTTTTATGCACTAGGTGTACATGTCATCTAAAACATATTCTGAAATCAGAGGAAAAAAAGATTATTTGCATATATTTAGTTTTAGGGAACAAGACCCTACATTTTCAGCATTTTTTGAGAAATTAAAAAATGGACTTCAAAAATTAAAAAACTAGGTCATTGCTTATTCAAAAAAAAATTAAAAAATTATAGGCATAAACTAAATCCAATTTTACACATTTCATTAGTTCACATCATTTTCAAATTCTAAACACAAATGCTACTTTTATGTCATTAAAGTTTAACAGTTTTTCATGTTGTGGTCCTCTTCCTTTGTAAAAGTGTGAGACAGGTTTGTACTTTTACCCACACACAAAACCTATTTACTGTCCCCTACGAAAAAGGTGACGAGTGTCCTCACATGCATGGAAAAGTATGGAAAAATCATGGATGAATTTCTATATTAATTACAGTGTTCATAATCATATTAAATGAAGTAAAAAAAACTTTTTGAGACAATAAAGTAATGCGTATCTTGGAATATCATACTGTTAAATGCCCAAATCTGGAAAGATTTCGTGACATAGGCAGAGAAAAAATTTGAGCTGGTGCAATAATGAGGTGACGTGAATGCTTTGATGGCAGAAAAAGGTAATGAAAAAATGGATGGAATGACGTGTTTATTATGGACAAGAGATTTTCATGGGAAACAAAAATTTAATTATGACTGCATATGGAAAATTTTAAAAGAAATGACTGGAGCAAATATTTACTCTGTAGGAAGAGATCCTTCGACTACAAGAAATTTGTCAGTTGGAGGAGGTTCTTTGTCTACAGGAGGTTGTTTGGCTGCAGGAAAGTCTTCAGCAGCAGCAAGAGGTTCGTCGGCTGCAGGAGGTTCTGTTGTGGCAGGAGAAATCTTAAACTTCCATAGGAAATTGGCCTTTGTCTATGGTTTATGGTACATGAGAAGCCTATGACCATTCACCAATAACTACAAACATACAGGGTCGATGGTGGATAGCTGAACTTCTCCATTAGCATAAACATTAATAATCTCATAAGGGCCAAGCCAGCATGTTGTAAGCTTACCTTGGTTTTCTTGGAATCTTGAGTCATACAAAAGAGCCCAGTCGCCAGGAGCAAACTGTTTGGAAAGGATATGAGAATCATGCCACTTTTTCTGTTGTGTCTAAACTAATTTTGTGTGCTGCAGGGTGGCTTTCCTTATCCCATCCAGCCGGTTAAGCTGCAGGATCCTGTCGGGTTGTGCCTCAGAAAGATCAATGTTTAGCTATAATGTTGTTCCTAAAGTCTTATGTTCAAACTCAATCGGCATCACAACTATTTTTCCATAAACCAACTCAAAAGGGGTAAACCCTATTGTGGTTTTCCATGTAGTTCGATAGGACCATACTGCTTCTTGGAGGTGACTGCTCCAATCTTTCTTGTGCAACTGAATTGTCTTCGTGATGATAGATTCTATCTCCCTATTGGTGATTTTTGCCTGACCATTCACATGTGGGTGATAGGATTGATTTTTGGTGGTGAATATTATACTCATTCATCAAAATAGTAATCAACTTAGAGGTAAACTAAGCTCCTTGATCAGTGACTAACTCATGGGGTACACCATAGCATGTGAATATCTCCTCATACAAAAACTGTTTAGCTCTGTTATCCCTGGCATGCTTCATGGGTCTAACCTCCACCCATTTGGTTACATAATCAGTACATACAAGTATGTATGAATTATCATTAGATGCAGGAGTGATGGGACCGAAAAAATTGATTCTCCATTTATCAAATGGAGTCACTACGACCTAAGGAAAGAGTGGTATTTCATCAGATTTAGTAGGCTGCCCCATCCTCTAGCATCGATCACACTTCCTCGTGTAATTGGTTTAATCCTCCTAGAGGGATGGCAAGTAGTAACCAGTGTTAAGTACCTTCATGGTTGTCCTTTTGGCAGCAAGACTTCCTCCACATGGCTCATCATGATAAGCCCGGAGGATGTCATAAGTTTCATCCTCTCAAATACATCTTCTCAAATAAACAATCAGCAATCCATGAAAAGTTGAAAGTTTTCTCTATTAGTAACCGTTTTTCCTTTGGAGAGAAGTGTGGAGGTACCTTTTGGGAAAATAGATAGTTAGAAATATTAGCGTACCAGGGTACTTTTGCTGCAATGGATAATAGGTGGTCGTCAGGGAAATTGTCATCAATTGCCATAGGTTCATCAGCATTCTGCAGGAGTGAGAGAAAATCAGCCACCACATTTAATTTGCCTGGCTTATCTATGATGGTAATATCAAACTCTTGTAGCAACAACAGCTATCTAGCTAACCTCCCTGTTATTGCAGGTTTGTTAGCTAAGTACTTAATAGCTATATGGTTCGTATGCACAAATATTTGATAACCAGTGACAGAGTGGCAGAATTTTCTTAGAGCATAGATGACAGCCAATAGTTCCTTTTCAGTAACCGTGTAGTTCAACTCAGCTCCTTGCAAATTTTTGCTAATAAAATAAATAGCATGTTCTACAGTACCTTCTTTCTGTCCAAGAACTACTCCAATGGCATGATCAGAGGCATTTGTATGTTTTTGGAATGGGAGTGTCCAACTAGGACCTCGCAAAATAGGTGCCCAAGTGAGTACAAACTTCAGCTGCATGAAAGCTTAATCACAGTATGATGTCAAGACAAAGTCAGCATCTTTAGTGAGTAGTGAATATATAGGGCTAGCAATCTTGCTGAAGTCCTTTATAAATCTTCTGTAATACCTAGCATGACCAAGAAAGCTTCTGACATCTTTTTTTTTGGCTGGCGTAGGCAAATTCACAATGACTTCAATTTTGGTTGGGTTTACCTGAATGCCAAGAGCAAATATGTAGTGACCAAGCACTACCCCTTCCTGCATGATCATAAAACACTTCACGTTGTTCAAAGACAGGTTTTGTTCTTTGCACCTGGTGAGGATTTTTTCCATATTTTCCAATGCTTCCTCATAAGTCTAATCATAATTTGTAAAGTCTTCCATGTAGATCTCCATACACTCATGGGAACTGTCAGCAAAAATGTTGATAACCGCCTGCTAGAAAGTAGCAGGAGTGTTGCAAAGGCCAAATGGTAAAACTGAATAAGAAAAACTCCCCCATAGGCAATTGAATGTGGTTTTTCCCTAATCCTCTGGAAGAATCTGGATTTGATTGTATCCACTGTACCCATCCAAGAAAGAAAAGTATTTCTTTCCTTCTAGAGAGTCCAGAACCTGGTCAATGGATGGAAGAGGGAAATGGTCCTTTTTAGTGGCATTGTTAAGCTCTCTATAATCCACACACACTCTCCACTTTCCACCTTTCTTAGGATCTATGACTAGTGGGGAAACCCACTGGTTGTCTGATATAGGATATATGAAGCCGACTTTGAGGAGTTTTTGGAGTTCGGCTTTGACTATCTCACAGAGAGCAGGTTTGATACGTCTTTGAAATTGCCTTACTGGGGTTTTATCCTCTTTAAGAAAATCCTACGAGTGCATAAATTTGGATCCAGACCTTTCATATCAGTGTAATCCCAGGCAAAATCTATAGCATAGTTCTTCAGTAACTTGGTCAATGATGTTTGCTGCTGAGGAGTAAGTTTGCTATTAATGTTCAAGCAACGTTCAGGGGAAACTTCCAGTTGTGTATTGAGCTCTACCATAGATGCATCGGTCAATGAAGGTAATTGGATCTCATAGGGAAGCATTTGGTGATAGAGCTGGTTGGATACAGTGGAAGATATTTGGTAATCAGAGTACAATGGCTGGAGGGAGTAGTTTTGGGAGGAACTATCCAAACGGTCTAAGTTTGATCCATACTGGCTATGCAGTATGTTGGTGATTACTTTATCTTCCTCCTGAAGCTGCAAGAAGGGATCCCTTGTTAACATCATTAATTTGGAGACTAAATTAATAACTTCAGCTTCCTCTCCTACATCTGGCCATATGGAAGAGGCTAATTCCATCTGAGGTTGAGCAGGAGGATACAAGGCCAAATTTTTGGTGTGTTGGCCATCAAAAATGGTCATGTCTCCTGACCGACAACCGATATAGGCATCAATGGTAGCTAGCCAAGGACATCCTTTAATAATTGGATAGCCTCCTAGGGTAGCTTTTGGTGAGAGGATCATGAAATCTGCAGGGTAGGACCAAGACTCAAGGTCAATCACAATGTCCTCCACCACTCCTTCAGGCTTTACAGTTGAACTATCTGCGAGCTGCAAGACAGTAGGTGTATTGCAGAGGTTGGTGATACCAAGGCGTTGCACAATGCCCTTGGTTATGACATTAATGGCAGCTCCAAGATCAATCAAGGCATTTTTTATAGCAGTCCCATTAATAATGACCTCGACAACCGGGTTGCCAAGGTTAGAATATTTTGGGATGGTAAGTGTAGACATCCAAAAATATTATTATTATTATTATTATTAAATTCCCTCTTATTCGTCTAGATATTTAATTTAATCAATTAAATAGTTTCATACTTAGTATTTATCAATGATCAAATACTATTCTAATGTATTTTATTTAAATACATTAACCTCACAAAATCCCCTTTTTAATAAATTTATATTTATTAAAATTCCTTCATATTCCTAATTCTTCTAAACTATGATTTATTCAAATCTAATTTGAATTATAATCTAAACCCTAGCTAGGAACCTATT
>MU224191.1:244272-294036 GCA_018584345.1 Thuja plicata | reverse complement strand
TGTGAGAATTCTCTCCAAAATGGGCACCCATTCCTCTTTAAGGCTATTTACTCCTTTGTCCCCCACTTGGAATTCTTGAGCCACTCAATATTTATTGCTATATTTGACTTCAAATTAGCCATCCCTTTAAGCCTATGTATCCCTTATGTGGCTCTTATGTCGATGCCACATAGATGCCACATCATTCAACCTCTCCTCTTCTATCCAAAAATCTATAAATAGAGGCCTTCTCCTCTTGCATTTTCATCTCTCATTTTGTATTGTTATTATGCTAACATAGCTCTAGATTTTTATAGTTATTTTCATGGTCATAGTTTCTTGCTTAAATCATATAGATATCATATGCTAGAATAATGGACAATGAATCATAGCTTCAATCTTTCATATTTTGCATATCATTTCCATAGCTAGTTTAGATCATCCTTTGAAGAATTTGAGACAAGTTCCTCATACTAGCTCTTGGATTGCTTCATTGTTTCCAATCTTGAATGGCATTGGGGATCTATCTCATTTGTGTTTGAGAGAGCACATGCACATTTAATCTAAAAGAACAAATCAAACAAGTAAAATAGGGTGCAAATAGCTTGTTTTAGTTCTATCAGATGTTATGATATTGTCATGTTTGTTTCTTTGTTCATTTCATGAATCATATGTGCTAACCCACTAACTTGTCATGTTTGAGCTTGCTCCCAACAGATTGAAGATTTCCTCATACACATTCTGGCACATCTCGCGGTATGCAGCCATGTGCAGATCATGGTACAACTATCCGAGGACAATGTACCCCCAGCAGTAGGTCATCCCCTCCTTGAGCATCCCTACCAGTACCCGAGACCATCCCATACCAAATCCATGTCCAACCAAGTTGGCCAACATTCATCCACCAATCAATCTAGCCAAAAATAGTGCTATCCATCTCAGTCTCCTATCAACCGTCAGCTACCATGGCATCCATGTCCTGTATGTGGGGATCCTCCTCATAGGCATCCTGAATGCAATCTCCATGTAGTGATTTTTTTCCTCTAACTTATACTACGGTACCGACCCTCAGACTGGTATCTGTAAAATCCACCACACATCCTCAAGAGTGATAGTGGCCTCCCCAGTCGGCAGATGAAATGTAGTGGTGTCACTATGTCGCCGCTCAATCAAGGCGGTCATCATCCTATTGTGTTCCCATAGCCTAGGCCAATGGGGCACATAGTCCAACCCAACCACTACTAATAATCTCCAGTCTGCATCCGTGAGCTGGGCCTCCAACTCCATCGTCGGCGGCCAGTGCTTCCGAGATCCCAGTGGTGGGAACTACTCCTACATAATCCAAAATCTACCATCTCAACCCATATTTCTTATTTTTCTAGACTAACCCCTACTAAAGTGGGGCATCCCATCCCTAGGTCCTTTGTCAACCCATCCCCGGCCCCCGTCGGTCCCCTTTGTTTCCCTCCCCCTCAGCATCTGCCCCTTTTGCCGCAAACGTTGGTTCAGTTGGAAATGTTGGTTCTTACATCGGTGTCTCTACTTGTTTTATCCCTAGACCACTGTCTTCAAAGATGCTGGTCCGGGTTCGACATCTTCGAAGATGTCGGTTCGGCACTGATGTCCTTGCAAAAATGGGTTCAAGGATCAGCGTCTGCAAAGACATTGATCTAGGGATCGGCGTCATCACAGACGCCAGTTCAGGAACTGGCATCTCTGGTTCAGGAACAAGGTTTTTGATGCAATGGCAACAATTGGCTCCCTCTTAGAGATTCCTCATGAGTCTACACAATATTAATTCTTAGTTGAGCAACTTCATGCTCCTGCTTACGAGAACAATGAATCAAATTGTGTATGTGTCTTGGTTGGACCCCAATCCCCATGGTACCATGATATCCATGCTTATCTACAAAATGGTATCATATCCCCTCATCTCACCTCAACCCAACGCCAAAAATTTAGTTGTAGAGCTTCCCGCTACACCCTCGTAGCCAACACCCTTTATTGTTGAGGCTATCACAACTTGCTCTCTAGATGTTTAGATGAAAACAAAGCCGCCCAGGATCTACAAGAGGTACATGATAGAATCTATGGTACCCACATGAGTGGCATGGTCCTAGCCAAGAAACTTTTGCAAATAGGGTACTATTGGCCTACAATGGAACATGATGCTTGTGAGTTCGTCAAGAAGTGTCTACCTTGCCAACAACATACTAATCTAATCCATGCTCCTACAGAGGACCTCAAACCTATTGCACCTCCTTGGCCCTTCTCTTGTTGGGGTTTTGACCTCATTGGTAAGATTACACCCCTTTCTTTTGAAGGCCGCAAACACATAACCACAGCAACGAAGTACTTTACAAAGTGGGTTGAAGCAATCCCACTCACTCTCACTACAGGTGTTGAGATATCCAAATTCATCCTCTATCACATTGTCTACCACTTTGGCATACCCTCCACTATCTTCACAGATCATGGAACACCATTTGAAAATCAACATGTCAGTGATTTGTGTGCTTGCCTCCATATCAATCACTATTTCTCCAGTCCATATTTCCCTCAAGGTAACGGCCAAGCTGAGGAAACTAATAAGACCCTCAAAATCCTCAAGAAATTTGTCAATGATATTGGTCATGACTGGCATCTCCAGATCAACCCCAATCTCGAGGCATATCGCACTTCCTACTGTACTCCTATAGGAACTACTCCATATTCCCTAGTCTACGGTGTTGAAGTTGTCTTACCAATTGAGGTTGAACTACCATCCCTCTGAGTATCACTAAGAGGCCTGGTTGATGATGAAGATTACTGAGTAGCATGACTCACACAGCTTGATCTACTTGATGAAAAGTGCTAGCAAGCCTATGATCACCTGATTGTTTATCAAAATAGACTCAAGAAAAAATATAACAAGATGGTCCACCCACGCCAATTCCAGGTGGGGAACCTTGTGCTAAAGGAAAATCAAAAAGTGGGTACTGATCGAGAAAAGAAAGGTAAGTCTGAAGTCACCTGGAAAAGTCCCTATGTTGTCACTACATGCTTCGATTATAGGGCATATCAACTCTCCACTCCTGAAGGAGAACCATTGAATGATCCTATCAACATCATTCATCTCAGGCGCTTCTATGCCTGACAACTGGTTGTTCATTCCAGCTATCTGAGAAAATCCATAAAAAGTATAAAAAGTCCTGAAAAAAAAACAATCTCAAAAAAAGATGAAAATGAAGCTGAAAAAATGGTTGTCTTGGTGAAAACCTGGCAAACAGGTGCTTGGACAACATCAAAAACATCCAAAAAATCAAAAACATCAAAAAAAAGAGAAAAGAGAAAAATCTTGTCCAATGGTGAAAACTTGGCAATCAGGCGCCTTGGACAAGTATGGGTGATGAAAACCTGGCAACAGGAATCACACATAGTGGACCATTCCATTATCTATCAAAATCTCTTTCCCCTCCATCTCCGCCATCACATCTCTGCAAACCTCAACATTTCCCATATTCCCTGGGTGTTCCAACACTATCGAACGAATCAAACAGCAAGATCCAATGAAGTCTCGACAACAACCTTGTACATAATCACTTGTGATTATCGCTCGATTTGGTCCCTGTATATTCATGATGTGTCCAGTCCTCTCACCATCATGCTAACACTCTAATCCATCATCATGATAACCTCCCTTGTCTGGTCCTACATAGTCTTCCTGGCTGGTTCATCAGTTGATTGTGATACACACCAAAAACATGAGTCCCATTGCATCCGTTGCATCAGCTCCATACCTGCATTTTCATATCATCCCTAAATTTTCATTAGGATAATTGAATTTACATACATCACATCATAAATAACATCCATTGCATTATATCACAAGTACCATAATATACATTAAATGCATAAAACATACATCTAGGTGCATACATCTAAACATCTCATCCTGCATATACATAATCATAAAACATCACATCCTGCAAACACCAATGTCAATACTCATATCAGTATATGCATCATAGTACCATATAAATCAAAGCATGAGAATCATACATCATAGATTCATAAGAGTCATCAATCGATCATATATATATAGAATCGTGGGTATAGTGTTTGTCATCAATAAATACATAGTCGTGCACCTAGGTGCCAATATACATGTACATCTCAAAATGCAAAAATGTGTGTCACAAAAGAATCCTCTGAAGGAATCATGTTGGTGGTTTTGATCCCCCTCCTGGTGGTGCCCGTGGTGGCATCCCAACTAACCCCTAGGATGTAGAAGCCCGACCTGTGGTCTATGATCGAGACCTCTCTGAGTACTCTTGTCTCTGTCCCTCGGGAACTAGCTAATGGTACAACACCTAATAGTGGGCTGCCTCTCTGCCTGCCCTGGATGCATCCTTGTGAGCTGTGAAAGCCTCTGCCACCACCTGTCCCAACCCACCTTTACTGGCTGCCTATCTAGTGATATCTCTCTCTTACCTGTAGGCCTCAGCCCGTATTTGTGTTGCATCCCTCTCTGAGGTCAATGCTAGGATCTGCTTGATCACCTGATCCATCTTCTTTGTAAGGGTAGCCAACTAATCTGTCAGTGTCCTTATCTCCATCCATAACTCTGCAGCATCCTGAGTCAGGTCTACCATGGATAACTCTCCTATGTCCACTCTGCCCTGTAGGGTGTCAAGTGCACCCTCTGCCCTATCTTCCTGTGTTGTCTCTACAGCTAATAGCCCTTGTACCCAGATCATCTAGGTCTATAGGCTGGCCTTAGATACCTCTACCATACCCAATAGTCCCTGTAGCTATACACACTCAGTCTGTAAACTGTCTCACTCTGTGATGACAGTCTCATGTGTCTCCTGTGCAATGAATCATGTCGGTGGCCCCTACAGCCCCTGTGGTACCTATACTTGTGTTGGTACCTAAAGTGCCTAAACCTATCCCTAAATAGGGACCTAAGGTGCCTGATCATGCCCATCCCTTGGTGGCCCCTGTGGCCCCTGATCCTGTCCTCCCTCTACCTATGCCTTTGTCTGGGGCAGAACTTGTCTCTATTTTGGCCTCCTCCTCTGCCTTGTTGCCGAGGTCTCAGGGGCATCTCCTATATCTACCCCATCATCAACCTTCATGTCCCTTGTCGGCTGCTTGTGGGTCGCTATCTCCACTAGGTCTATGAGGCGTAAAGGTGTATGCACGGCCCACCATGTTGTATACTCTACAGTCATCCTGATGTCTACTAAATCTGGTTGCACCACAAAGTCTACCCTCACCATCATCCTCCAGGCCACCCTCACTGTAAGAGCATCAGTGTACCTACCCCAGATGCCAACTTCCCTGCTGACATGAGGATGTAGACCATCCTCTCTCACCACCCCCTTCTGCAACCCAAATTGTCTCATGACCATGGATGGTTGGTACCTCTCTATCTGGTGGATGGTCCTCCCTAGTCAAAAGCAATATGTCTGTACGTACAAGAGGTATAAAAATTCCTCAAAATTTTCCTCTACTACCACCTTCCAATCCATCGCTCCCCATGGTTTGCAGAGTCTATATGGGGTCCAGTAGAAAACCTAAACCTCATCTAGTAGCCATCGCTAGTATCATGTCTGACCAACGGAGGTATATCTCAAAGGAAGCCTATATATGCATGCATATGGCTCTCCTAGCTGTCACGCCTCTCGCACTCGCATTGGTCAGAACACTGCAATGTGCTCCCAGGCCCATACTAGCAGCAAAGTGACCCAAGTCTTCATGTTGCGCACCTCGCGTATGCACCCATGTGAAAATCATGGTACAACTGTCTGAGGACAATGTACCCCTAGCAGTAGGTCATCCCCTCCTTGAGCATCCCTTCTAGTACCTGAGACCATCCCATACCAAATCCATGTCCAACCAAGTTGGCCAGCATCTGTCCACCAATCAATCCAGCCAAAAATAGTGCTATCCATCTTAGTCTCCTACCAACCATCGGCTGTCAGGGCATCCATGTCCTGTATGTGGGGATCCTCCTCATAGGCCTCCTGAATGCAATCTCCATGTATTGATCGCTATCCTCTAACCTATACTGCGATACTGACCCTCAAATCGGTATCCATAAAATCTGCCACACATCCTCAAGAGTGATAGTGGACTCCCCAGTCGGCAGATGAAATGTAGTAGTGTCACTATGCCACCGCTCGATCAAGGCGGTCATCATCCCATTATGCGCCCATAGCCTAGACCAATGGGGCACATATTCCAAACCAACTGCTGCTAATAATCCCCAGTTTGCATTCGTTAGATGGGCCTCCAGCTCCATCGTCAGCGACTTGTTCTCTCGAGATCCCAATGGTGGGAACTGCTCCTACACAATCCAAAATCCACCATGTCAACCCATACTTCTTCTTTTTCTAGCCTAACCCCTACCAAAGTGGGGCATCCCATCCCTAGGTCCTTTTCTGACCCATATCCGGCCCTTGTCGGGCCCCTTTATTTCCCTCCCCCTCGGCGTCTGCCCCTTTTGGTGTAGACGCCCATTCAGTCAGAGATGTTGGTTCTTACACCAGCATCTCTGCCTGTTTTACCCCCAGACCACCGTCTTCAAAGATGCGGGTCTAGATCTGGCATCTTTGAAGATGTCGGTTTGACACTGACGTCCTCACAGATGCGGGTTTGGGGATCGGCGTCTGCGAAGACATCGATCCGGGGATCGGCATCATCATAGATGCCAGTTTAGGCACCAGTGTCACCAGTTTGAAACCCTTTCTACCCTCATTAATGCCCCCTAACCCACCCTGAAAGCGTTAAAAACTTTGACACAAGTAAAAGCAAGGTATCAGCAGCATTACTCACCGATATTGGCCGCTCTGCGGGTCTCTCATGTGTCTGAACATGGTCTCCTAATTGCCCCTTCATCCTCTCGTCATCCATGATTTCTCTCTAGAGCTCTCTTTTCACCGAATCAATATTCACAAATGACCTTCTTTTAGCCCCCCCGCCCCTCTTATAGCCCCCCATTTTCTCCAAAAAAATTCTAGCTCATTTTTCTTCCCCTTCCTATATATTTTTGTATTATTACTCTCGTTGTACAACTAAAATGTGTAGAAAATCCAAAAATATTTAAAATTGCAAAAATCCAAAAAAATTAACAAAATTGCAAAAATTCAAAAAAATCAATATTCTCTGAACTCTTGCAATAAACCCTTGTTTCTTTCCGCATCGTCCAGTTTTTCACTTTTCAGTGACGTTTTGACTCTGCGCCTGTGATCATGTTTTTCACCAAATCAGTTTTACGACCGACTATCCTTGCTCCTCATTTTTTTCACCACTTTTGCCAGCAAATATCTTTTAGTCACATTAAATCTAATCTTTGACCGTCAGGATGCATCCTTCTAGCGTCGGCTTATCAAATCCTACATCACATCACTCTTGTTCATTGCAAGAACTTTGGACTGAATGACTGCTTAGTCATGAGGCCTTCTTTATCAATTTTATCTTTTTGTTTCAGTTTAAACCTACTCACCACTACCTCGACCTTCTATATCTTGGTGCGTTGTGACTGGTGGCTACTGATACATGCATCTTTTGCAGTGTGCATTTGTTTGAGCATCTAGTCCACGCAAAGGAATCTTGTCATCTGTGTTTTCTAACACCTGATGCATACCTCCTTTTGCAATATCAAAATCAGATGTGTTCTCCATATTTTTCACACAAATGGATCCCCAAGGATCGTTATTTGCATTTAATCTCATCATTTGCATTCTTGGTTGCATTTCAGAAGGCTTCTATTTATTACCTCCTCTCCCTTTATCCTACCTGTTGCATCCTTTTTTCAAGAAAATCCCACAACACTGACATTGTTGTGTTCTTTTCTCGAGGGGGCACAACCCTATACTGTTGTCACTTTGGCATGACTCCTAGAAACCCTCTTCCTCTGGGGCAACTTATTTTCTTGTCTTTGACGCAACGTCACTTGCGATGCCACATCAAAGAGAGGCAAAATGTAGACGTCCAAACTATTAATATTATTATTATTATTAAATTCCCTCTTATTCATCTAGCTATTTAATTTAATCAATTAAATAGTTTCATAGTTGGTATTTATCAATGATCAAATACTATTCTAATGTATTTTATTTAAATACATTTGCCTCACAAGATCCCCTTTTTAATAAATTTATATTTATTAAAATTCCTACATATTCCTAATTCTTCTAAACTCTGATTTATTCAAATCTAATTTTAATTATAATCTAAACCCTGGCTAGGAACCTATTAATCCAATCTAGAAGCCTACCCTAAGCCTACCCTATTCCTACTCTACTCCCATCACCTCATTTCCTAAGCATGTTTCCCTACCTAATTACCCTCAAACCATACTTAAAGAGATGATTCCTAACCCTCTTAAGGATAATGGAATGCTCACCCACATGTGAGAATTCTCTCCAAAATGGGCACCCATTCCTCTTTAAGGCTATTTACTCATTTGTCCCCCACTTGGAATTCTTGAGCCATTCAATATTTATTGCTATATTTGACTTCAAATTTTCCATCCCTTCAAGCCTATGTGTCCCTTATGTGGCTCTTATGTGGATGCCACATCATTCAACCTCTCCTCTTATATCCAAAAATCTATAAATAGAGGCCTTCTCATCTTGCATTTTCATCTCTCATTTTGTATTGTTATTATGCTAACATAGCTCTAGATTTTTATAGTTGTTTTCATGCTCATAGTTTCTTGCTTAAATCATATAGATATCATATGCTAGAATAATGGACAATGAATCATAGCTTCAATCTTGTATATTTTGCATATCATTTCCATAGCTAGTTTAGATCATCCTTTGAAGAATTTGAGACTAGTTCCTCATACTAGCTCTTGGATTGCTTCATTGTTTACAATCTTGCATTGCATTGGGGATCTATCTCATTTGTGTTTGAGAGAGCACATGCACATTTAATATAAAAGAACAAATCAAACAAGTAAAAATAGGGTGCAAATATCTTGTTTTAGTTCTATCTGATGTTATGATGTTGTCTTGTTGGTTTCTTTTTTCATTTCATGAATCATATGTGCTAACCCACTAACTTGTCATGTTTGAGCTTGCTCCCAACAGATTGAAGATTTCCTCATACACAGTAAGCTTCCCTAACATGATGTCTGTCAGTTTTCCTAGGACATGGACAATTTGGGGATCCTTCTTCTTGCGGCCAAGCTTTTTAAAGCAAGCTTCCTTGATGGCTTTTCCATATGTGGGAACATCTTTGATTGCCTGGAAAAGGGGAATTTGGACACTGACATTCTTTAGTTGGTTAAGGGTATTAAAAGTTGCTTCATCAGTGGTTTTCGGATTTCTATTTTGAAATCTTTGTGGGAAAGGAGGAAGGGTAGGCTGATTGGACTTAGCTGGTGATGCAGGAGCTACTGGATTAGACAGATTGTTAGGTTGATTGGGCTCCTCAGAAGGCATTTCAATAATTACAGAAGGCTCAGGCGTGTGTAGAGTGGTACCGGACCATAGGTGAATATCATCAAGGTTGATTGCATACATAGGGTATTGCATGGGATACTATGACTGGTCTGTAGCATACACATTTTGCTGAGGTGGAGGAGGTCGATTGTTGGGGTTCGGCTATGACTGTGTTGGTAACTAAGTAGGCTTAGGAGGTGGGTTAGTAGTTGTAGGAGGTGGAAAAAGAGATTTCTATTGTAGAGGCTGCATAGGTGGTGGAAAATATCCTTGTGGGTTATTTGGTCATTGCTAGTTGCCTCGCCACTGTGGGTTTTGCTGCCAATTACCCTATGGTGGCTGCCATGCCCCTTGAGGTTGTTGCAACCCTCCTTGAGGGTTTGGCCACTGTTGATTGGGGTAATTCTTCCACTGATTCTGGGAATTATTCCAGGGAGGATTTTAGTAATTCATGGGGGGTTTCCATTGATTATTATAAAAAGGACCACTAAATGAAAGAGGATCCTGAGGCATACCTTGTCTCTGGACCCATGGTCATCATTGAGTGATGAAGAATTACTGCTTGTCCTCTGGTTCAATTGGTTTGTAATCAGTCTGCATTTGTGTAGTCTCCATGTTAGAAACCAGTTTGCATCTGCAGTCTCTCTTCTTCTGTCTACAATGTGGATAGAATTCTGCTAGCATGGCCTCTTCTTCCTCATGTTTCTTTTTAGCCTACATGGTGTCCAGCTGGGTGGCCATGTTGTTAATGATATCTTGCTTAAAACCAGACAAGATATTGGTTATCTCTGTCCATGAAGCATCAACACCATTGGACTTCCCCAGGGTGGACCTATATCATCTTCCTTTCTTAACAACAGCTCTTGAAAACTTAAGGTGGATCTTTTGGATATCAACCCATGATGCCTAGGTGATATCTCCTTCAGCCATTAGGTCTAGTGCCTCAGTGCATCCATCATGAATGCCTCACAAAAAGAGCAACTTATGAGATTCTTCATTGAGCTCATGTTGAGTATTCTTCTGCAAACTAAACATGAACCTTAAGACATAATCCTCAAGACTCTCATCCTCCTTCTATGACATCTTAAAGATGTCATCCCCTCACATATCATTCCCTTGAAAGTACTCCTTGTATTTCAGCAAGAAGGCATCCTTCATTTCATCCCAATTATGGACAACATCATGTCCCAAGCCCATAAACCATCACAATGCAAATTCTTTAAGGGTTGCAAGAAAGATCTTAAGCCTATGGGCATCGCTGGTGTATTCATAGCTCCTAAAAAGGATATCAAACTCAAAGAGAAAGGTATTTGGGTCCTCTGTGACAAGGCCGTAAAATTTTGGAAGAGAAGAAGAGGGAATATTTTTGAGGTTATTATTATCTCACTAATCGGAGATGGGGAAAGGAAATATAGTAGGATTGGCCATCCTTCGTTGTTGCTGAGGTGGATTTTGAGGTGGGTTCTAAGGTTGGTAGATGACTAACTACTAAGGATTTTCTTCTCTAGGATTCTAGAGTTCTAGGTTGGAAAAGGCTTCAGCAAATAGATTGGCTTCTGGTTGTTCCTGGAAGAACCCGCGAAAGTCACCCTCAGAAGATGAGGATGATGAAGGGGCTTCAAAAATCCAACAATAGCGTCAACGAATTGGTTTTCCTCTTCAAATAGGTTACTAGATGGATTTGGCAAGTACCTTCTGCGGGCGTCTTTTCATCTATTATGCATGCAGATAGTATGGAATGATGTGAATAGTGGTTTTCTTTGTCAAGATAAGGCTTAATCTACTTAAAGCAGGGAATGAAAGCATGAAAAAAAATCCTAGGAATGGTTGAATAAGAACTAGGCTGGGCACCATCCCCGGCAGCGGGCCAAAAATGATCACTTGTTATAAACACTTAGAAACTAGGCATAATCCTTTAACTCAGGGATTGGATATCCAACTAAGAACTTCATCCACTTTATAAGAAACTAATTTAATATGTCAAACCTAGGGGAGTGTTACTTGAAACGGGCCAGAAAAATATATACACCAAACACTTTCTCAACCAATCATTCTATAGTTGCTGCAGGAAATAAATGTTGGAAAGAAACTATTCTATGGCTGCAGGAAATAAATGCTTTCGAAGGGAAACTATACTCTTGCTACATGAAATGAATATTCAAAGGAAAGATAAACTATTGTTGTGAAATTAAACACTTGAAAGTAAATGATGTAAATGAATGTTGCTAGCAGGATGGAAGAGTGCACAAAATAACTATAATGCCTTAGTTACTTTGTTGCTTGGTCGCAGGAAGCGGTAGCTATCCTGTGGCTTTAGCTGCAGGAGCTATTCAGTATGGGAATTGAAATAACGGAAATGCAGGAAAGAGAGCTAAACTAGAATGAATCTAACTATGGATTCCTCACCAAGTGGGCCCCCTTGGGTGAGTACCTAGAATACTCAATTACATAGAACTTAACTCAAAAATTCATTTGCTCATTAAAATAAATAACAAAGTATAGAGATTCTCATCAACAGTAAATAACAAAATTGAACTATCTTGCAACTATCGTAATATTACTACTACCATCCTTCTCACACAGGATAGGGGCTTTATTTAAAGGGAAAAACATCTAGCTGCTAAACTCCACATGCCCTAAGAAAAGGCAAAGCTTTTATTACAAACAACTAACATAAAGGAAAACTAGAAAGTAGGAAATGGACTCGATCCAGAAAAGAGGAAAGAACTACTTAGACAGCATATCTAACTTCCCACTCTCTCCTATATTTCATCAGGGAAATTATTGTGCTCGCCAAGTCTTCACTCAACCGTCTCCACCTGGATTGACCAGAAACCTTCCACCACTGCTACGCTGATGTTTTATTCATGCGTGTCTGCTGCAGGAAGGAGTCAAGTATCCAGCATATAGACATGCTCACCTGAACAAGATGATGGTTTCTACTTTGATGCGTTGCATTAACAATGTTAGGATAAAAGCATTCATGGCAATCTTACAAAGTACATATGCATTATCTATTTCTCAAACAGTCAATTCATTCATAAAATATGATCATAATTTCATAGCAATAAATAGAGCATATTCATCCAGATAAAATATATTAAGTAGCATATGTCCATGGCATAGGTCCAATGGTTGACTACCACATACTAATAGTTTTAGAGAATAAAGTCTTGGAGTAATAAAAGAAAACAATGGAGAGGACCTAGAAAAATTTCTTCTAAGATATCTAAAGTATGCCATTAAAATGGCATATCAAAGATCTCTTCGTAGAAGAACTCAGAAACTCTATTGTCTCTGGCATGTTTCATAGCTCGGACCTCCACCCACTTAGTCATATAATTAGTACAAACCAGAATATAGGAGTTGTCATTGGATGGTGGGTTAATGGGTCCCACAAAATCCAATCCCCATTTATCAAATGGAGTAACTACCACTTGAGGGAAAATAGGAATTTCATTAGACTTTGTTGGCCTGCCCATCCACTGACATCTGTCACACTTTTGTTTATAGTTGGTCGCATCCTTATGCAAGGTCGGCCAGTAGTAGCCAGTAGTTAGCACCTTTATTGATGTTCTTTTGGCTGCAAAATTTTTGCCACAAGGTTCATCATGGAAGGCATGCCAGAAGTCATAGGTCTCATCGTCTCTAACACATTTTCTCAAAATTTGATCAGGTCCAATATAGGATAGACAATTGGCCAGCCAAGAAAAGTTGAAAGTCTTTTCTATTAAAAGCCTCTTTTCTTTGGGTGAGAAGTGTGGAGGTACCTTTTGAGAGACTAAGTAGTTGCCAATGTTAGCATACCAGGGGTTATTGGCTGAAATAGAGAATAGGTGATCATTAGGAAAGCTTCCGTCAATGATGTAAGGATCATTTACATTCTGCAACTATGAGAGGAAGTCAACAACTACATTGGGATTTCCTGGTTTATCCACTATTGTAATATCAAATTCTTGTAGAAAAAGGAACCATCTGGTTAACCTCCTTGTGATAGCAGGCTTGTTAGCCAGATATTTTATGGTTGCATGATTAGTGTGCACAAATATTTGGTAACCAGTGATGTAGTGGCAGAACTTGTTGAGAGAATAGATGACAACCAAAATTTCCTTCTTAGTGACTATGTAGTTCAGCTTAGGTCCTTACAGATTCTTGTTGATGAAATATATGGAATGTTCAACAGTACCTTATTTCTTCCCTAAGACAACTCCTATAGCATGATCGGATGCATCAGTATGAATGTGGAATGACAATGCCCAATTAGGACCCCTTAGGATGGGTGCCTGAGTAAGAACAAACTTTAGTTGCAGGAAGGACTCATCACAAGCTGTTGTCCATAAAAATTTAGAATCCTTGGTGAGAAAAGAATACATGGGGCTTTAAATTTTATTGAACTCTTTAATAAACCATCTGTAATAGATAGCATGTCCTAAAAAACTTCGAACATCCTTTTATTTTTCTAGTGTGGGAAGATTCATAATGACCTCAATCTTAGCAGGGTAAACCTAAATTCCATTAGCAGAGATATAATGGCCCAACACAACCCCCTCTTGCATCATTATGAAGCACTTTTCATTGTTCATGGATAGATTATGTTCCTCACACCTTGTAAGAACTTTTCCCAAGTTGGCTAATGCTTCCTCATAGGTTTCCCCACATGTGGTGAAGTCATCCATATAGATTTCAATATAGTCATGAGAGATATCAGCAAAAATACTAATAACTTCTCGTTGAAATATTGTTGGAGCATTGCAGAGACAGAAAGCTAAGACTAAGTAGGCAAATTTTACCCATGGGAAGATGAATGTGGTCTTTTCTTGGTCTTTAGGAAGAATCTTGATCTGATTGTATCCATTGTACCCATCTAGGAAAGAAAAATATTGTTTGCCTGCTAGGGACTCTAAGATTTGGTCAATGAATGGGAGAGGGAAATAGTATTTTTTAGTTGCATTTTTTATCTCTCTATAGTCAACACATACTCTCCATTTTCCTCCTTTTTTGGGAACTATTACCAATGGGGAGACCAACTAACTATGTGAGATAGGATAGATGAAACCAGCATTAAGTATTTTTTGCAATTCGGTCTTCACTGTTTCTCTAAATGCTAGATTGACACGCCTTTGAAATTGCCTAACAGGGATTTTTCCCTCATTTAAGTATATTCTATGAGTACACAATTTGAGGTTTGGGCCTTTCATATTTGCATATTCCCATGCAAAATTTGTAGTATGGTCTTGCAGTAGTTTAGCCAAAGATGTTTGTTGCTGGGGGGTAAGCTTTCTATTAATGTTCAAGCAACAACCAAGAGAGACTTGTAATTGTTTGGTTAGTTCTACCATAGAATAAATTGTTAAGGAGGGTACTTGGATCTCATGAGGTAGAAATTAGTGGTAGAATTGTATGGTTGCAAGAGATGGAGATAATTTGCAATCAAGGTACAAAGGCTATAGGGAGAAGTCATGGAAGAATGAACAGTCCATGGGATATGAACTTGGGCCATACTAATTTTGCAAAATGTTTGTGATTACTATGTCTTCTTCTTGAAGCTGCAAGAAATGGTCACTTTCTAACATCATTAATTGGTCTACTGAGTTGACTACCTTAGCCTCTTCTCCTATATATGGCTAGATGGGTGAAGCTAACTCCATTTTTGGTTGGGTAGGAGGATACAAGGCTAATGTCTTGGTATGCTGACCATTAGAGATGGTCATATCGCCTAAGAGACAACCTATACATGCATTGGTAGTGGCTAACCAGGGTTGGATAAGAATCATTGGGTATCCTCCCAATGTTTCTTTTGGTGAAAGTATCATAAATTCAACGGGATATGACTAGGATTCAAGGTCTACAACTATATCTTCTACCATCCCATCGGGTTTTATTGTGGAATTGTCTGCCAGTTGTATGACAGTGGGTGTAATCCTTAGGTTGGTGATGCTAAGTTTTTGCATGATGTCCTTGGTCATTACATTCATAGAAACTCCTAAATCTATTAAAGCATTTTTAATGGTTGTCCCATTGATTGTAACCTCAACAACTGGGTTGCCCGGGTCAGAATATTTTAGGACAACTAGTTTATCGGGCATTATATCTGCAAGTTTCCCCAAGACATGAAAAATCTGGAGATTATTTCACTTTTGATTTGGCTTTTTAAAATAGGCCTCTTTGATAGCCTTTCCATAAGTTGGGACATCCTTTATTTCTTGAAACAACTGGATTTGAACTCTAATGTTCTTAAGTTGGTCAAGGACGTCGTAGACTACTTCTTCAGTATGCTTCAAATTTTTATTCTGCAGCCTTTTTAGAAAGGAAGGAGGACCTTTTTGAACATTATCTGGTATAACAGTTGGGCCTATTGGAGTAGTATATGACTTTTCTTGATGACTGGACTCCTCTGAGGGTACTTTGGTGATAATAGGAGGAGTATGTAGAGTAGCGCTAGACCATAAATGGATTTCATATATGGTTATAGCATAGGAAGGTTATTGGTTTGGGTTAGTGGTTTGGGTTAGTGGCATAAACATTTTGCTGAGGTGCTTGAGGCCTATTATTAGGATTTGGCTGCGGTTGGGCAGGAAGTTGGGTAGGCCTAGGAGGTGCAGCAGTGGCTGTAGGAAGTGGAAAAAGTTCTTGTTGCAATGGTTGTGGAGGTGGCTACAGGAATCCTTGTGGCTAGTTGGGACATTTTTGAACTCCTCTCTATTGTTGATTATGCTGCCAATTACCCTATAGCTTTTTTCATGCCCCTTGGGATTGTTGCCAATACCCTTTGGGATTTTTCCATTAAGGACTGGGGTAATTTTTCCAATGAGGTTGTGAGTTATCATAGGGAGAGTACTGAGAATTCATAGGAGGGTTCTATTTATTACTATAAAATATATCACTAAATTTAAGAGGGTCATGAGGCATACCTTTTCATTGGGCCCATGGTCTTCATTGAGCAATGTAGAATAATTGGTATCCCTCGTTGTCAACTTTCTTAAAATCAGTGGCCAACTGGGAAGTCTCCAAATTAGCCACCATTTTGCACCGATGGTCTCTCTTCTTCTGTCTGCAATGGGGGAATAATTCAGCTAGAATAGCCTTTGCCTCATCATGCTTTCTCTTTTCCTGCATAGTATTCATTTGTGTAGCCATATTATTGATAATATCATGCTTGATGTTGGACAGAAGATGAGTTATTTCTATCTGAGAGGCTCCAGCTCCATTAGTTTTTTCTTTAGTAGACATATACCCTCTATCTTTTTTACCAGTAGCTCTAGAGTAGTTGAGGAATATTCTTTTAATATCATCACATGTATATTGGGTAATATCATCCTCTGCCATCAGTTCCAATGCTTTGGTGCACACCTCATTAATACCTCTTAGAAAGAGTAACTTTTGAGATTCTTCATTGAGTTGATGTTGGGTATTTCTCTAGAGACTGAACAAAAATATTGACACATAAAATTCTAGGCTTTCATCCTCCTTCTGTGTCATCTTAAAAATTTCATTCCCCCTCATATCATTCCTCTATAGTATTCCTTATACTTTTTCAAGAAAGCACTCTTCATTTCATCCCAATCATGGACTACATCCTAGCCTAGGCCCATAAACCATCTTAATGCAAACTCTTTCAGAGTTGCAGGAAACAATTTGAGCCTATGGGCATCTGTGGTATAGTCATAACTGCGACAAAGGATATCAAACTCGAAGAGAAAGGTGTTTGGGTCCTCTGTCACAAGTCCATAGAACTTAGGAAAGGCCGAAGATGGAATGTTCTTGAGGTTATTATTATCATGATGATTGGTGATGGGGAATGGAAAATTAGGAGGGTTCACCATCCTAGGCAGACCTTGAGGTTGACCTTGAGGTTGATAGATGACTAGAGGTAATGGATTCTCTTCTTAATGCTCTGGGTATTGGATTCTTAGATTGGCCAAGGCTTCAGCAAAAATATTAAACTTGGTTTGTTCTCCAGGAAGGTAAAAGCCCAGTGGGTCACCTTCTGAAGATGATGATGATGAAATAGGAAGTTTTACAATACCATCAACAAACTGACCCTCCTCCTCCTCTTCTTCTTCTTCTTCTTCTTCTTCTTCTTCTTCTTCTTCTTCTTCTTCTTCTTCTTCTTCTGGTACAAATATTTCTCCTAATCAGTTATTGGGGTGATTTGGCAAGTACCTTCCTAGAGCATCTCATCTTCTTCTATGCATGCAGCTGAATGACAATTTGTGGTAATGGGATAAAAAAAATTGGTGGTGAACTCTAATTTACTCAAAATAGGTAAAATGGAATCATAATTCTTCAAGAAAATTCTACAAATGGTTTAGTTCAACACTTGGTTCGACACCGTCCTTAGCAACGATGCCAAAAATTATCAGTTCTATAAAGGAATCAAAAACTAGACTTTCACCAAGACTCAGGGATTGAGAATCCTACTGAGCATCTATCCTCCTTATAAAAACTCATTTAATTTATCAACCTAGGGAGATAGTACTTGAAATGGGTCAGCAAGATATATGCACCAAGGATTTACTTAGACCACACTATGATTGTAGGAAACAAATTTCTTGAAAAGGAAAACTAGTCTATGGCTGTAGGAAATAAATACTGGAAAGAAAATCCATAAGTAAATATGTTGAAGGAATGCAAAGGATTGAAAATGAAACTACAATATTTCAATGGTTCTACCACTTTGGCTACAGGAAGAAACTGTTTATCCTACGGCTTTGGCTGTAGGAACAGTGTAACACTAGAATTAAGATAACAAGATGAAGGAAAAGAAACTACATGAAATGATTCTAACTACCATGGATTCCTACCCAAATGAGCCCCCTTGGATGATTATCCAAAACTCAATTACATAGAACTAGATCTCAAGACTTGATTTATCATTGATTGAAAAACATAGTATAAAGATTCATATAAGCTGTAAAAATAATAGAATGAAACTATATTTATGGTAAATGATAATGCCTTCCTTCTCATGTAGGAGTGTGGCTTTATTTAAATAAAAACATCTAACAAATTAACTGCTCACACTACAGAATAGGCGGAGTCATTATTGAAAAGCTAGAAACTAGAAAGCATAAAATAAGAAGATATCCATAAAGAAGGAATGAACTGTCACGACAAATCTACCTTCCCACTTCTTCCTGGATTTCTTCAAGGAAATTAATAACTCATCAACTTGGTCCTTGCCCAGCTACTGCCACCTTCATCCTACTGGAACTGCCACTTGAGTCGCATTAACTTCTCCATCGGTCGAGTCTGTCGCAGGAATGGGTCAGGGTATCCAACGCACGAGTGCGTTCACCTGGTCAATCCTTCACTCGCTAATTATTCTCTACACTTTGTACGAATCAAGAAATTCAAGGTAATTCTCCACCAAACACACATACATCCATTCATGTTAAAATAGCTAACTACTCATAAGAACATAACTGTAAATTTAGCATAAGTAATATAGCATTAATATCCACGTTTTGCATGTTTAAAAGTGTTAAACCAGAGCAAATATCTTAGTGGATGCATGCCACATAATAACATAAAAGAGCATAAAGTTTTCAGCAACTACGATGAGAAAGCACAAACAATAACTATTAGAAACTTATCCTAAGGTTTCTAAAATAGGGCCTAAAAATGCCTCATCGGGATGGAAGTATATAATTTCTCAAGTACATTGAATCCTGAAGACTTGATTGATTGGATAGGAGAGCTAGAAGAGTACTTTGAGCTTGAAGACATGTGTTGTCCTTTTAGGGTTAGATTGGCATAAACAAGGTTGAAAGGACATGTTTCTCTTTGGTGGAAGGAGTTGCAGAAGAATAGAGAAGATTAAGGAGAATTCAAGATTACTAGATGGAAGCTAATGGTTACTAAAATGAAAGCCAAGTTCATACTTGAGGATTATGAATTGGAATTGTTTAAGAAGTTGTAGAATCTGAAGCAGAAAGATCTTAGTGTGAAGGATTATAGTGAGGAGTTTTACAAGTTGACCATTAGATCTGGACATAGAGAGTTGACTAAAGAGAAGGTTATTAGATATGTTAATGGTCTTAGATATAACATAAAAGATGAGTTGAGTATGTTGAAGATTGGTATAGTTTAATATGCTTCTCAATATTCTTTGAAGGCTGAAGATAAGTTGAAGAAGCTAAATCAAGGTAAATCTAGAGGAAAAGATAAATAGATAAAGGAGAAAGACAAGCTTGTTGAATAAGTTAAATTGGTCGTACCTAGGAATGATGATCACAAGAGGGATGATGGGAATTGGTTTGAAAGGTACTTGTTTTAAATATGGATAGGATGGACATAGAGTTTTTTAGTGTAAGAATATTCTTGTGGCTTAGGAGGATCCTATAAACATGGTTGAACTTGAGGGTGCTGAGATTCTTATGCTTAGAAGAAAATTGCTGACCAAGACGCAATTTGATCCTTGTCAAAGGAGAAATTTATTTAGGACTATGTGTAAGTCTAGGGGTAAATGTTTTAACATGATTGTTGTTGGAGGAAGTATGGATAACTTGGTTTTTGAGGAGGTAGTTTAGAAGCTTAGTTTGAAGAGGTTGAAACATCCTTTCCCTTATAAGATTAGATGGTTACAAGAAGATCATGCAGTAGAGGTTAATGAACAATGCATGGTAAGTTTTCACATTGGTCCTTATAAGGATGATGTATTATGTGACATTGTGAATATGAGTTCTGTTAGGAATAGTCCCAAGAGATAATTGAGAGGGGGGGTGAATCAGTTATCTATAAGATTCAATTATTTTATCCAATTAAGTATAGAATAACATTAAGCATAAACATAACAAGATAACACAGATTATAACACCACAGTTTTTGTTACAGGGAAACCCAAAATAGGTAAAAACCTCGGTGGGAATTAGCACCCACAAAGAACTTCACTAGTGTATAATGATCCCTGTTAGAAGATCCTACAACCTTGTTAGGAGTTGATCTTTACAATGTATTAAGTACAGTGACCTGGTCAAAGGTCGGACCCTGTTAGGAGTCTTTTACAAATAACCTTGTTAGAGGTGAGGACACACTGTCCATGAGCACACTTCTCAAATGATGAAGGTTGCAACCTTCTACACAACAAATATACACTATATCTAATATTGAGTTATGAATTAGACCTACTATCTTGATCAGTTCCAGTGAATTATATACACTCTCTACTTCTTCACATAGATCTTCAAGTGATGAATGATATAGCTTTACTGGACCAATACATTAAACATTTTGCTCTTCTTCTTCCACACTCTCCAATGGCGATCACAAATGATTTTCTATAAGTATCCTCCTCCAAAGATATGATCAAGTCAGCTTGTAGGAAACTCTTCAACAAATTTTTCGTCCAAACTAAGCACGCAACACAAATAGAACCGCACAACTCAAGATGACTAGACACGTCGCTTCACACAATCGGCTCTACCAAATTAGCTCAGACTTCACTCTCTAGATGAAACATGTTAAGCACTCTTAACTAAACATTCTAAAGTCATAACTAAACACAAATCCAAACACGCATATCAAAATGATAGGCACAACTGAAGAAACAATATAACTACTGTCGACTCTTAATAAACAATCTCCTAAAACTGTAACTAGAAAATAGATCATCATAACTAGACTTTGACTGCACAACTGATTTTGTGTCTCTGAACATAGCATAATGAATATGTCTACAACATAAAAATAAACACTCAAGGCTCCAACATGTCCATACTAAGAATTACATATAGGACACTATTGCATACTATATGTTGTCATCAATGACAAACATACAATCAACCATTGGCTCAAAGGAAAATCTCCAACAATATCCCCCTTTGACATTGATGGAAACATATGATATGAAAAACACCATCAATCCAAAAGTATTCTTTCTTTTTTATAATCTTCTCAATATCCTCAACAAAACTCCCCTTAACTGCTGCATCTAATTTTTCATGACTGTATACTCCCACAGACTATATACTCCCCCTTTGACATCAATGGCAAAGGGTGCCAAAAAAAAATAAGCACAGGTACTACTCCTGAGGTAGAGTAGTCAACCATTCATTTAGTCACCAAGGACTGATGCACTTGCTGCAAATTCTAATCAGACTTAGGGAAGGGAATTACTCAGCTTCTCCCTGAGATACTCAAAAGTATCTTTTGGTAAAGGCTTTGTGAATATGTATGCTAACTATTCTTAAGTGCTCACATAATCCAATTTTACTTCTTATCTACAACTTTATCTCTTAGAAAATGATATTTTATTTCAATGTGTTTTGTTTTTGCATGCATCACAGGGTTCTTTGACATATTGATAGTGCTAGTGTTGTCACAATGAATAACAATAGGATAATCAATATGAATTCCAAAGTCTTTTATCATCTGCTTGATCCAAACAATTGTAGAAAAAATTAACGATGCTACTAAATACTCTTCTTCTACTGTTGACTAAGAAATACAATTCTACTTCTTGCTTGTCCAAGTAACTAATCTTTTCCCAAGAAATACTTCTCCTCCTGAGGTACTCTTTTTGTCATCAACACAACCTACCCAATCTGCATCTATATACACATGAAGTTCTACATTCTCTAAGTTAGGATACCATAAACCATAGTTTATAGTCCCTTTTAAGTATCTGAATATTTTTTTTATTGTCATTTAGTGATTTTGTTTAGGTTCAGCTTCAAATCTTCCAACAATACCAACTGCATTAGAAATATCTGGTCTAGATTGAGTAAGATATATGAGTTTTCCAATAATAGACTTGTATAGTGTCTTGTCAATTGTTGTAGAATTATCATCTTTAGAAAGCTTGCTTTATGTTATCATGGGGGTGCTTATTGGATTGCAATCTTCCATCTTGAATTACTTCAATATTTATTTCACGTACTTAGACTGATTAATGAATATACCTCTGTCTGTCTATTGTACATTTAATCCCAAAAAGTATTTGATGGGTCCAATCATGCTCATTTCAAACTCGCTCTGCATCTCTTTAGAAAAATATGCACTAAGCTTGTCATTATCACCAAAAATAATGTCATCAACAAAAATAGCAACAAGTAATAATCCTTCAAGTGTCTCTCTTATGAATAAGTTACAATCTATTGCTCCTTTCTTGAATTTGATCTTCTTCAAGTAACCATCTAGTCTTTCATACCATGCTCTAGGGGCTTGTTTAAGTCCATAGAGGGATTTCTTCAGTCTACATACCATGTCAGGTTTGTCTGATAAACTAAATCCTTCAGGCTATTCTATGTAGACTTCTTCCTTCAAGTCACCATTCAGGAATGTTGACTTGACATCCATCTGATATACTTTAAAGTTCTTGAATGTTGCATAAGCTAAAAATAATTGTATAGCTTCCAATCTTCTCACATGGGAAAATGTATCAGAGTAATCAATACCTTCTCTCTACGGATATCCTTTACATACCAGTCTTGCTTTGTTTCTTATCATTATACCATCTTCATTCATCTTGTTTCTGAATATCCACTTGGTTCCAATCACATTTTTGTCACAAGGTCTAGGGACCAATTCCCATGTGTCATTCTTAGTTATCTTCTCTAACTCTTCTTTGATTGCTTCCTGCCAATCTGAATCATTACATGAATTTTCAACACTTAAAGGTTCAATTTGTGAGATTAAACATACCTCTTCATCAACTATTAAACCGTTTTCTTTAGATCTTGTCATAACTTTGTTGCTCTGATCTCAAATGATATATTCTTTTGAATGGTATTTAGATGTGAATTTAGGAACTTTAGGTGTGATATTCTCATATTATCTGTTATTCCTCTTCACTTGGTTCAGGGTCATTGCATGATACATCAATGTTGTCAAACATTTCTTTGATAAATGTTTCTTTACTGATAGTTCTTGGTTCATCTTCAATCATAGGTGCATAATCATAGTATCTCTCGTGAATCATAAACTTCTAATCAATCTTCACATGTGTACTTTCAATGATTTTCTTACATCTCAAGTTAAAACATCTATAAGCTTTGATTTTGGTAAAGTAGCCAAGAAAAATACCTTCATCACTTCTAGCATAAAACTTGCCTACACCATCATCTCTCTTGATGTAACACTTGCTTCCAAAGATTCTGAAGTATTTTACTGTAGGTACATTCACAAACCAAAGTTCATAAGGTGTCTTGTCTGCGCCTGGCCTTAATTGAATTTTCTTGATAGTATAGACTGCAGTATTGACTTCTTCTCTCCAATAGGTGTGTGCAACTTTTCCTTCAATCATGATAGTGCGTGTTATGTCGGGTATGATCCTATTTATTATTTCTACAATTTCATTATGTTGAGGGGTTCTAGGTGCACTTAGCTATCTTTTGGTCCCATATTCTTCGCAATACTCATAAAATTTGTCAGAGGTGAATTCTCCTCCTCTATCTGATCTCAGACATTTTATCTTGAATCCAGACTCATTTTCAACTTTAGCTTTGAATATTCTGAATTTCTCAAATGCTTCAGATTTATCTTTTAAGAACACAAACCACATCATTCTAGAATAAACATCAACAAACAAAATAAAGTACCTTTCACCATAGTATGATCTTGTTTGAGTAGGTCCACATAAGTCTGTATGCACTAGATCCAATTTGTTTTCTGTTGAGTTTTGTTTACTTCTGAATGAGTTCCTTACATGCTTTCCCATCACACATTCCCGACACATAGTATCAACTGGTCTTGCAATACTAGGAAGGTCTCTTACTATCTTTACATTGCTTATCTTTACTATATTGTCAAAATTGATATGACATAATATTTTGTGCCATAACCAACTGTCATCTACTTTTTCAACAAAACAACTTGCTTTAGAATTGAGCTGAAAAACATTACCTTTAGTCTTTGAACCTGATGCATTCATAACTCCTTCTTTGTTTTTGATTAAGGTAAAAGCAGGTTTTGAAGGGAACCCCGAAACCCTTTAACAAAGCAAAGAGAGGATAGGCAAAAAAGCCCAAAGAGCAACAGACTGTCCCCAAGAAAGGGGAACAATCAACAGTGGGTCAAAACCCAGATTTGGCAACAATTACATAGAGAACAAAAAACACAAAAACTGCTGGAAAGAAAACAGAGAAAAAGACCACCAGCACCAAAGTTAGAGCATAGATTTCAGAAAGCTTTCAGAATCCACCAGCTGATTCTTCATTTTCATCACGTTCTCTCTCAGCTTCTGGAGATCCGGATCCTCATTCTTCTTAATGATGCACTTGTTGTTTTTGAATTCCAACTGGTATCCTTTTTCAAACAACTGTCCAACACTCAATAGGTTATGATGTAAACCATCAACATACAGAACATCATCAGTGTTGTTCTTTCCATCTAAAGTGATAGCTCCTCTACCTATGATAGGCTTAGGAGTGTTGTCTCCAAATCTAACCATACCACCTTTTTAATTATCCAGATGTACAAATCGATCTTTGTCTCCTATCATGTGATGTGAACACCCATTGTCAATGATCCAGTCTATTTTGATGTCTGGTTGGGAAATTAATGCCAACTCTTGTTCTTTCTTTTCATCTTCAATGTCCATTTCATCAAACATTTTTTCTATATCTTCAATTGCAATGAATCCAATTTCATCTTCTCCTAAATCTTCATCTATCACTCCATCTTCAGCATAGTAGCATTCTTTTGTATATTTAGGCTTGAAATTTTTGTGTACTTCTTGACTATTGTAGGACACTTAGATGCAAAATGACCAACCTTATTGCATGAAAAGAATTTGAATGGTAAATGCCCTTCATATTTTCCTTTTCTTTATTTCTTAGCGATCATAGCAATGAATTATTCTAGTTCTTTATCCTCATCTTCATTATCAAAATTACCAAAAGTGTTCAAAGATTTCTTACCATGGACTGAGGCTTTGAAGGTTGTTTCACTTTTAGGTTCTGTCTTCAATTTTGATATCTCAAATGCTGAAATTTTGCTGATCAAGGTCTCTCTCTTGAAGTCTTTCAAAAATTGCATAGTCTCATCTAAGATGTTTATCTTGCTCTCATAATCTGCTGTCAGTGTAGTCATCAATTTATCCATTATGTCTTCCTCTATAATTTCTCCACCATTGTTTCTGATTCCTACAACTGCTTCATTAATCCTATGATTGTATGCTCTGATGTTTTCTTTAGGTAGCATCTCTAAATTGTTATATCTTTTCTTCCATGTCTTTCTGTGTGCATTCTTTCCTTGGATATCTCCTTCAAACATGTCTTCTAGATACTTCCATATTTTATAGGCTCTCTCTACTTTCTTAATCTCAGAAAACTCACTATCAGATAAGGCACTTATAAGGGCTTCTTTGGCAATTGCATTTTGGGTGAATACTTCCTTTTGTTTAATAGTAGAATCTTCTTCTACAAGGTCTTTTAAAGAAACATCGACATTTTGAGTAGTTGTTTCATAAATCTCAAAACCAACGCACTACAAATGTGTTATCATTTTGTTCTTCCAGTCAAGATAATTCTCTCCATCAAACTTAGGACTCTCTTTTCTAAAGTACGCCATCTGATCAACCTTAAGTTGTTAAACTTTCTCTCCAAGGAACTTAGCTCTGATACCAATTGTTAGGATTAGTCCCAAGAGATAACTGAGAGGGGGGGTGAATCAATTATCTACAAGATTCAATTCTTTTATCCAATTAAGTATAGAATAACATTAAGCATAAACACAACAAGATAACACAGATTATAACACCACAATTTTGGTTACGGGGAAACCCAAAATAGGTAAAAACCCCGGTGGGAATTAGCACCCACAAAGAATTGCACTATTGTATAATGATCCCTCTTAGAAGATCCTACAACCCTGTTAGGAGTTGATCTTTACAATTTATTAAGTACAGTGACCTGGTCAAAGGTTGGACCCTGTTAGGAGTCTTTTACAAATAACCTTGTTAGAGGTGAGGACACATTATCCGTGAGCACACTACTCAAATGATGAAGGTTGCAACCTTCTACATAGAAGATATACACTATATCTGATATTGAATTGTGAATTAGACCTGTTTTCTTGATCAGTTCCAGTGAATTGTATACACTCTCTGCTTCTTCACATAGATCTTCAATTGATGAATGATATAGCTTTATTGGCCCAATACATCAAACATTCTGCTCTGCTTCTTCTTCCACACTCTCATCAATGGCGATCACAAATGATCTTCTATAAGTATCCTCCTCCAAAGATATGATCAAGCCAGCTTGTAGGAAACTCTTCAACAACTTTTTTTTCGTCCAAACTAAGCACGCAACATAAATAGAACCACACAACTCAAGATGAGAAGATGTGTCACTTCACACAGTCGGCTCCACCAAATTAACTCAAACTTCACTCTCTAGATGAAACACGTTGAGTGCTCTTAACCAAACATTCTAAAGTCATAAATAAACATGAATCCAAACACACATATCCAAATGATAGGTGCAACTAAAGAAACAATATAAATATTGTCAGCTCTTAATAAACAATCTCCTGAAATTGTAACTGGCAAATAGATCATCATAACTCAACTTCAACTGCACAACTGATTCTGTGTCTATGAACATAGCATAATGAATATGTCTACAACATAAAAATAAATGCGCAAGGCTCCAACATGTCCATAATGATAATTACATTTAGGACACTGTTGCATACTATATGTTGTCATCAATGACAAACATACAGTCAACCACTGGCTCAAAGGAAAATCTCCAACAAGTTCTTATCATGTTTTACTTGGAAGACCTTGACAGTATGATAGAGAGGCTATTCATGGTTGTCAAAGATTTCATTGCTATCCTGAAAGATGGACAAAACTTTAATTTGACTCCTTTGAAGGATGAAGACAAAGGAATGAGGAACTTGAGCATTGCAAGGAGATATGAGATAACTGCAGAGGTTAGTACAGGCATTAAGGTTCAGAGATCTGAAGGCAAATCAGAGGGTACTAGTGGTAAAAGGAAGAAGAATAAGATTCAATTGGGATCTTGTCATGTTGCTACATCTGGTTTAGGTAGAATGTATGAATGGAAGAATGATAGGCAAAGTCATTTGCAGTACTTAACAAAGAAGGGTGGAATGATAGTGCAAGTAGCAGATGCAGAGAATATGTGGATAAAGAATGAACATGGAATCTCTCTCTTGAATCCCTTAATATTTTCATGATCTTCTCTTATGGAAAAATATTTAGTCACTTAGGGTGTCTGATGCAGGACCATCCTTGGTCTGCTGGCAATCTTGCATCGTCATATGATTTTGGGTTAGATTTAATAGTTTTTGTGTTTCTGGTTGTGGTTGGTCCAGTTGGATCTTTAGTTGTTGCACTCATACTGGGATGTTCTTGATATTTTTTTGTGTTATGTTATGTTATCACACCTTAATTTGTGTTATCTTGTTCGATATCTAGAAGATTTTATGATTGGGAAGTGTTTATTTTCTTGTTCTTTTGGTTGGTTGACAGGTTTGGGTGTGGTCTAGTTTTTATTCAACTATTCCTAGGATTTGTTTTCATGCTTTCATTCCCTACTTTAAGTGGATTAAGCCTTATCTTGACAAAGAAAACCACTATTCACATCATCCCATACTATCTGCATGCATAATAGATGAAGAGATGCCCGAGGAAGGTACTTTCCAAATCCATCTGGTAACCTATTTGAAGAAGAAAGCCATTTCATTGACGCTATTGTTGAGATTCTTGAAGCCCCTTCATCATCCTCATCTTCTGAGGGTGAATTTCATGGGTTCTTCCAGGAACAACCAGAATCCAATCTATTTGCTGAAGCCTTTGCCAGCCTAGAACTCCAGAATCCTCGAGAAGAAAATCCTTGGCAGTTAGTCATCTACCAACCTTAGAACCCACCTCAAAATCCACCTCAGCAACAACGAAGGATGGCCAATCCTACTACATTTTATTTTCCCATCTCTGATCAGTGAGATAATAACAACCTCAAAAATATTCCCTCTTCTGCTCTTCCAAAATTTTATGGCCTTGTCACAGAGGACCCGAATACCTTCCTCTTTGAGTTTGATATCCTTTGTAGGATCTATGACTACACCACTGATGCCCACAGGCTTAAGCTCTTTCCTGCAACACTTAAAGAGTCTGCATTGTGATGCTTTATGGGCTTAGGACAGGATGTTGTCCACAATGGGGATGAAATGAAGGATTCTTTCTTGCTGAAATACAAGGATTACTGTCGAGGAAATGATATGTGAGGGGATGACATATTCAAGATGTCACAGAAGGAGAATGAGAGCCTTGAGGATTATGTCTCAAGGTTCATGTTTAGTTTGTAGAATAATACTCAGCATGAGCTTAATGAAGAATCTCAAAAGTTGCTCTTTTTATGAGGCATTCATGATGGATGCATAGAGGCACTAGACCTAATGGCTGGAGAACATATCACCCACGCATCATGGGATGATATCCGAAAGATCTTCCTTAAGTACTCAAGATTTTTTGTTAAGAAAGGAAGGGGATATAGGTCCACAATGGGGAAGTCCAATGGTGTTGGTGCTTCATGGACAAAGATAACCAATCTCTTTTCCAATTTTAAGAAAGATATCATTAACAACATGGTCACCTAGTTGGACACTGTGCAGGCTAAAAAGAAACATGAGGAAGTAGAGGCCATGCTAGCAGAATTCTATCCACGTTGTAGATAGAAGAAGAGAGACTGCAGATGCAAACTAGTTGCTAACATGGAGACTACACTAATATTGACTGATTAAAAACCAGTTGAACCAAAGAAAGAGCAGTTATTCTTCATTTCTCAATGACAACCATGGGTACAAAGACAAGGTATTCCTTAGGACCCTCTTTCATTTAGTGGTCCTTTTTATAATAATCAATGGAAACCCCTGATGAATTACCAAAATCCTCCCTGGAATAATTCCTAGAATCAATGGCAGAATTACCCCAATCAACAGTGGCCAAACCCTCAAGGAGGTTGGAAACAACCTCAAGGGGCATGGAAGCCACCACAGGGTAATTGGCAGCAAAACCCGTAGTGGAGAGGCGGCCACTAATGGCCAAATCAACCACAAGGATTTTTTCCACCACCTATGCAGCCTCCATAATAGCAAACTCTTTTGCCACCTCCTACAGCTACTAACCCACCTCCTAAGCCTACTCAGTTACCTACACAACTGTAGTTGAACCCTAACAATTGACCTCCTCCACCTCAGCAAAATGTGTATGCTACAGACCGGTCACAGTATCTCATGCAATACCCTACATATGAAATCAACCTCGATGATATTCACCTACGGTCTGATACCACTCTACCTGCACCTGAGCCTCCTGTAATTATTGAAATGCCTTCTAAGGAGCCCAATCAACCTGACAATCCATCTACTCTAATACCCCCTGCACCACCAGCTAAATCCAATCAGCCTACCATTCCTCCTTTACCACAAATATTACAGCATAGCAATCCGAAAACCACTGATGATGCAACTTTCAATATCCTTGACCAACTAAATAATGTCAGCGTCCAAATTCCCCTTTTCCAGGAAATCAAATATGTTCCCACATATGGAAAATCTATCAAGGAATCTTGCTTTAAAAATCCTGGCCGCAAGAAGAAGGATCCCCAGACTGTCCATGTCATGGGCAAACTAGCGAACATCATGTTAGGGAAGTTTACCATCCCAAAATATTCTAACCCTGGCAGCCCTGTTGTTGAGGTCATTATTAATGGGACTGCTATAAAAAATGCCTTGATTGATCTTGGAGCTTCCATTAATGTCATGACCAAGGACATTATGCAATGCCTTGGTATCACCAACCTCCGCAATACACCTATTGTCTTGCATCTCGCAGACAGTTTGACTATAAAGACTAATGGAGTGGTGGAGGACATTGTGGTTGACCTTGAGTCTTGGTCCTACCCTACATATTTCATGATCCTCTCGCCAAAAGCTACCCTAGGAGGCTATCCAATTATTCTAGGGCATCCTTGGCTGGCTACTATTGATGCCTATATCGATTGTCGATCAAGAGATATGACCATTTCTGATGGCCAGCACACCAAAACTTTGGCCTTGTACCCTCCTACTCAACCTCAGATGGGATTATCCTCTCCCATATGGCCAGATGTAGGAGAGGAAGCTGAAGTTATTATTTCAATCTCCCAATTAATGATGTTAACGAGGGATCCCTTCCTGCAGCTTCAGGAGGAAGATAAGGTAATCATCAACATCATGCATAACCAGTATGGATCGAACTTAGACCCTTTGGATAGTTCCTTCCAAAACTACTCCCTGCAGCCGTTGTACTCTGATTACCAAATATCTTCCCCTGTATCCAACCAGCTCTATTGCCAAAGAATTCCCTATGAGATCCAATTTCCCTCATTGACCAATGCATCTATGGTCGAGCTCACTATGCAACTAGAAGTTTCCCCTGAACATTGCTTCAACATTAATAGCAAACTTACTTCTTAGCACTAGAGAACCATACTACCACTTTTTCCTGGGATTACACTGATATGAAAGGTTTGGACCCAAATTTATGCACTCATAGGATTGCTGATTGTTCGTTCTATACTCGCCCCGACCAAGTATTGAGAAGATGTATTCGAGAGGATGAAACTTATGACATCCTCCAGGCTTGTCATGATTAGCCCTTTGGAGGACATTTTGCTGCCAAAAGGATACCCATGAAGGTACTTGACACTGGTTACTATTGGCAATCCATCTACAAGTATTCAGCCAATTACACTAGGAAGTGTGATCGATGTTAGAGGATGGGGTGGCCTACTAAATCTGATGAAATGTCACTCTTTCCTCAGGTCGTAGTGACTCCATTTGATAAATGGGGAATTGATTTTGTCGGTCCCATTAGTCTTGCATCTAATGATAATTCATACATACTTGTATGTATTGATTATGTAACCAAGTGGGTGGAGGTTAAAGCCATGAAGCATGCCAGGGATAACAGGGTTGCACAGTTTTTTTATGAGGAGATATTCACGTGCTATGGTGTACCCCGGGATTTAGTCACTGATCAAGGATATCAATTTACCTCTACATTGATTACTACTCTGATGAACGAGTATAATATTCGCCACCATAAATCAAGCCCCTATCACCCATAGGCGAATGGTCAGGCAGAAATCACCAATAGGGAGATAAAAGCTATCCTCACGAAGATAGTTCAGTAGCACAAGAAAGATTGGAGTAGTCACCTCCAAGAAGCAGTATGGTCTTACCGAATTACATGGAAAACCACAACAAGGTTTACCCTGTTTGAGTTGGTATATGGAAAAATAGTTGTGATGTCGATTTAGTTCGAACATAAGACTTTACGCAAATCATTGCAGCTCAACATTGATCTTATAGAAGCACAACACGACAGGATCCTGTAGCTTAACTAGCTAGGTGAGATAAGGAAAGTCACCCTGCAGCACATAGAATTGGTTCAGACACAGTGGAAAAAGTGGCATGATTCTCATATCCCTTCCAAATAATTTTCTCTTGGTGACTGGGTTCTTTTGTATGACTCCAGATTCCAAGAAACCCAAGGTAAGCTTACAACACGTTGGCTTGGCCCTTATGATATTATTCATGTTTATGCTAACATAGTAGTTCAGCTATCCACCATCGACCATGTACAATTCAAGCTACTAGTGAATGGTCATAGGCTTCGCCTATACCATAAACCACAGACAAAGGTTGATTTCCCGTGGCAGTTTGAGATTTCTCCTACCATAGCTGAACCTCCTACAGCCAAAGAACCTCTTGTAGCCGAAGAACCTCCTCCTCTTGCTAAAGAATTTCCTGCGGCTGAAGGACCTCCTACAGCCGAAGAACCTCCTCCAGCTGACAACTTTCCTACAGCCAAAGGACCTCTTCATACTGAGGGCATTCCTACAGCCAACCGGAGTAATTATTTACTCCAGTCGTCTCTTTGAAAATTTTCCACATGCATTCATAATAAAATTTTTGTCTCCCATGAGAATCTCTTGTCCATAATAAAAATGTCATCCCATCTTCTTTTTCATCACCTTTTTCTGCCATCAACACATTAACGCCACATCATTATTGTGCCAGCTCAATTTTTTTCTCTACCTACATCATCAAATCTTTCCAGATTTTGGTATTTAACAGTATAATATTCCAAGGTACGCATTACTTTATTGTCTCAAAAAGTTTTTTTTGCTTCATTTAATATGATTATGATACATTGTAATTAATATAGTGATTCATCCATAATTTTGTCGTACTTTGTCATGCAAGTGTGGACACTTGTCACCTTTTTCGTAGGGGGAGTAAATAGGTTTTGTGTGTAATAAATGAAATATCCCATCAGCTCAAATATTCTGTTAGTTTCAAATCTACTGTCATAATTGCCATCCTTTGTCATTATTATTTTTGCTACCAGAATTGTACTAAGCCATCATATAAAAAATGATGATTTGACAACCACTACGTGTAACCTTTCAAAACCAGCCCTGTCTTTTTTACTCAAAATTTCAGCTTAGATTCACGGCACTATTTCAAAAAAATTCTTTTGTGTCTTGTCTACCTAGAAACCTATAAGGTTTTATTCCAATTATGGGCACAGCAGAGGCATTTCAGCAAAAGAAATAGATAGTAGCAGTGGAGTAAGAGGGTTTTTCTGAGTTTTCAGACATTGTTGGAAATTTCAAACAACAAAATGGGTGGTTCTCCTATACGGCATGAACCAGAAAACCACTTCACTTTGTTACAGGACCAGGATAGTGTTCAGGTTTTTAACAAAGTAGGGTGGCTTACCTATTTTGTTAGGTTAAATGGGTATGATGAAGCCACAGCCCAAAATTCAAGAAGAACAGGGAAATAACCCTAATGAGGAAGAAGAATTTTTTGAGAAAGATTAACCTTTGAGGAATCCCTCTCCTTTGGGAGTTAATATGGAGAATTTGTCATTCGGCCATTCAAACCCTACCTCAGGGAGCGGAGAAATCGAGGTTCCCATAGTTTCTCGGAAAAAAGATAAAAAGGGTAAGGGTAAGGCCAAGATCGAAAAATATATGAATCAAGATGTTCCTATTTCTATTATTTCTCCTACAGCCACACCTACCAAAAAAAAAATTCACAGAAGCAACCTATAGCCTCTATTGATACTCCATTGCGTAGAAGTGTTCGTTTGAACACTACACAATCAGACACTTAGGATTCCCCTGTTACAGTTGACTCTTCTCATGTCTCCTCTGAGGAGCCCTTACAAGAACAGCCACAAACAGGCAGTCTGATTGCAGAATACTAGGGTATGATGGAAAAGGATCCTGCAGCCGCTGAAGTGGTTAAAGAAGCAGAGTGTGAAATTAAAGAGGTAGAAAAGCCTAAAGGAGTCGGAAGAGAATCTTCTTCTCTATGGGAAGGCAATCACGGGGAAAAGCCCCTTGTTCTAGATAACATGCCAGTTTGTACAAAGAAAGAGGAAGGCCCACAAGTAGCCAGGCTAGTCCCACATTAGAAACCAGAGGAGGTAATTGTTCATGCTCTCTCGGTTGACTATTTAAATGCAATGCAATATCAAAAGTCGATGTGGGAATTGGAAAAGATACAGTTAAGAAGGGAGCTCAAAAGAAAATAGAAAGAAATTGAATTCCTACAGAATAAGATAAATGTCATTGTCTCCCTCGCCAAATCTCCCACCGTGAATGACCCATTACTATAGGAGCACGAATCTAGAAACCAAATTTGTCCTCCATTGGATTCAGTCAATGGTTGATGTCCATGGATGGATAATGCAAGATATACAACCAATTGATATATGTGTGTGTGAGGGGGAGAGATGGGATGTGTGTGAGGAGGGAGAGATAGGGATAGAAAGAGGGAGGGGTGAAAGATATAATGTAAGGATATAGAGAGAGGTGTGGAGATGGAGATTGAGAAGAAGAGGGACATGGAGAGGAGAGAGGGAGTGGGGGAGAGTGCAGATGGAAGATACATATAGGGGTACATATAGAGGGAGAGATGGGAGAAGAAATATAGAGATGTAAAATTCAAAAGGTATATGAAGGGGGTGATGGAGAGATATGGTTGGATAGAAATATAGATGAATGTAAAGTGGGAAGATGGCGGAAAATAGATAGAGAGTTAGAGATAGATCAAGAGGTAAAGATATAAAGAGATTAGGGAGATACAAGGGAGACATAAAGAGGGAGAGATAGAGAGGAAGAGTTATAAAGATATATAGATGGTGAGATATATTGATACAAAGATAAGGAGATCTAGAGAGGATGAAAATAAGTGACAAACAAAGGGACAAATACTTAAATGACCTTTCCACAACTCTACGACGTTCCCATTGCACACTAAGGTGTGATTGCTAGTTATTATTTCACAAGGCATGAAAGCCTTTTCACCTCATGAGATATTCGTTCAAAGGATTTTTTTTTAATAAAAATTACAGGGAAAGAAATCCTTTTACCCTTCCATATTTTTTAAGGTACATAAACCCCAAAAAGACATTCATTCCATTTTGCATTCTTCTTTTGTTGACTCTGTCTATGTGGCCGCCAAGGTTAGGGTTTGAAGGAGATTACATGTAGACTTTCTGAAGATTTAATGACTTTCTTGCACAAATTTTCTCTATTTGTTGGTGCGTATTTGCATCAAAAATACCCTCATGTTCCATTTTTTAATAAAATAATGAAGAATATGTTGCATACTTCAGTTTAATACCATGACACATTGAAGGTTTTACTGAAGTCTAATGGAAGGTTGCAGATTATTTCTTGATATTTCTATAGTTTTTACTTGGTTTGAATATGTAGCCGCGACCACTTTCTCCCTACACTTTTGTTTCCATACTGCTATGTTGGTCGAAAATGCATTTGGATACCCTTGTACTTCATATATATGAAACTTGGTAAACAAATAAAAGGAATTTCATTTAAATATTTGTAGTTCTCTTGTATTATCTGCAAATGGCATGTACTCTTCATGGATTTAGCATTTTATGGAGCTATTGTTCATTTTAGCAGATATGGGTGTTCATGCCTAATGCAAATATCATGTTTCCTTGTATTTCTTTTGATCCCTATAGATGAACCCTTTTTACTTCTATATAGCTATTATATGTGCTACAAATCTTTCATAATTGCACTTTAATTGATATTCAAATATCAATGTTTTCTCTTACTGGAATCAATGAATGCTTTGGCTATGACTAGTGAATCTCTATTCCTCTATTTTGAAAATAGATCCTCTCTTCAATGATGTGGCATACCACCATTTTCATCTATCAAAATCATAGTGCAAATAAATTGTAAATAGTGTGACAAAGATTGCTTTCACTATTTTTGTGTATGCTACAACAGTGCTTCAACTTTGTGGTTTGATCTTTGCCTCCAATTGAATGATTTATTGCATTGAGACAATGTTTGAAGATGAGAAATAATACATTATTGTCTCTATTCTTTTACTATTTTTGTATCAAAGAAGCATTTGATACTCACAGGGGTCACTATTCTATTCCTTTTTAAAATGTTCTATTTGTGTTCTTTGTTGTTCAAAGCCTACCCCTTGGCATTGTCTCCATTGTTATAAATCCACCCTCTTATAATCGGAAGTAATTTACCATTGTCATTCAAATCTGAAAAATTCTCTTCAAACCCAACATTAGGGAAACTTGATGTTTCTTTTAATCATTATAATGATTTTCTTCATCTTCTTGTTCCTATTTGTTGTTCATGGTGAGTATAAAACCTGCTATTTATTCTATTTTTATGTCATTATAATCCTTTCATTTGTTTGATTTCACTATAGCCTTTGACATCCTTAAATCATTGACAACTACTACACATGCTTTTTCAGTTCACACCTTTGTCATTGCATTGTTTCCAACTTCTTGTCTTCATGTATAGGTTGAGACCACTTTCCATATCAATTATCTGATATTGTTGTGATATGACTTCTTTGTGATCCAATTTCAGATTTCCTTATCTTTGTCATGCACTTTCATATTTCCTTATTTTTTTCATGCACTTTTAGATTTCTTCTTCAATATTTGATATGAATTTCTTTAAAATATTCGCATATAAACTTCTCTAATAAAAGTCACATGAAAATTTGATGTACATTGAAACTTCATGTTGTCCTCTAATCATTTTAGTTATTCACACTTTATATATGCTATTCTCTTTTATTTCCATGCAACAAAATACTCATAATATTGAAGGTGCACTATTTGTTTTATTATCTCTTGAATGGTAATAGTTGATCCTTGCTCCTTGAAAAAATCATTGTGTTCACACTGTTTGGAGGTATGTGTCTTTGCATTTTTTTTAAAATAGTGCATCTTGACGCTCATGTCAATGTGATTGCTTCTACACCATTGTATAACTTGAATTTATATCATGACTGGTTGTCCTTGAGCAAATATCTCATATGATTCACTGATTCTACTTAGTTCTTATGGTGCTCATGATATGATAACACATAAATCTTGATATAACAATGAAAGATCATTGTGTTGGAAATGAGTTGAGTAACTGAGAAGGGAGGGGTGAATCAGCTACAACATTTAACCAAATCTAAGTCCCTTAGATGTCTTAATCAAACTTATCACTCTGCTCGGTTAATAAAATATATTCTGTTGTAACTCGGTTAACAAAGCAATCTTAAAATATTAAATGTGATTCACCTTTATTGATTAAGTGCAAAAACATAAAGCATAAAGAAAATAACAGGGACACAGATGACACCAAGATTTAATGTGGAAACCCAATTTGGGAAAACCACCGATTGCAACTAGTTACTATTTTTCACTCTTCTGAAGTGAGCCCTGTTAGGAGCCAACCCTATTAAAAGTTACAAAACACACTATTAGGTGTGACCCTGTTAGAGGATTTAATCACCCTGTTAGGAGTGGCCTTGTTAGAGGTCTTCAAACACTTTAATGTAGAAATGCCACCTTGTGAGAGGATTTATGAAAGACTGTTAAGTCTACTCTGTTAAGAGATTTGGATCACTGCTACAATTGTTAGAGAGTAACAATGAGTTGACCTGATTGAAAAAGAAACTAACTTTGCAGATTCAGATCTCTAATCTAGCTTTAACTGGATCCTCACTAATCAAATATTCTTTTGCAGCTATGTCAATATATTATGTCCTTAATCAGAATTCCTTCTTACTTCGCCTTCACTCTTCATATCAAAAACTCTACATCATATTCAATCCAAACTTGACCTTGTATATATATGATAGGCCTTGTCAAGTCAGCTTAAATACCCTTCCAAATAAACAACAAATCTCAAATCTCTCGGCTGCTATTAACCAATTAAACATAAAGTGTAAAATTCTGTAAGTCGGCTAACACTAAATGCATAACTCGGTTAACACTGTAATCCTTCGATGCCCGACCATTACTCAGTTGAAACTAAACTTAATGTATTGCCCGATTGAAATTGGTTAATACATAACTTCCTTCATTAACCAATTGATCTCGGTTAAGAATAGACATTTGTGTAACATCAATGACAATACACAATTGAATAATTGTCTTCAACAATCTCCCTCTTTGGCATTAATGGCAACACGACATGTCATTATACAAAGAACTTTAGAGCAACAAAAACAAGAATAAAATTTTAATGTCCTTAGTTTCATTTTGATTCTCATCCAGAAAACTCCCTTTGTCTTTCACTGATATACAGATTTCCCCCTCTTACATCAATCTTTGTCTCTGATAAAATTTCTCCCTCTGATATACTGATTTATTTGGCATGACATCAATAATCTCTCCCTCTTTGACATCCAATGCCAAAGACTCCATCCAATGAAGTTGTAATGTACATGATGTACTGATTCATATGCAATAAGCTCTGACAATCTACATCAACTTGTTAGATCTTCACTGTAGCTCGGTTGATGCATCACTAATATGTGCTTTAGTGAGCCTCAGTTAGGGGAATTACCCCTAGCTTTTAGCTAAGCTACAAGAATGCATCCTTAGGTAAAGGTTTTGTGAATATGTCTACAATTTTTTCTTTAGTATTCACATATTCCAACCTTACTTCCTTGTCCTGAACCAATTCTCTCAAGAAATGATACTTTACTGCAATATGTTGTCTTAGTATGCATCACAGGGTTCTTTGAAATGTTAATAACACTAGTGTTGTCACAGTAGATAATAAATGGTTCTTTGATTTCCTCCTTCATACCTGACAACAACTATTTGAACAATTCATTGTTGCAGCAACATACTCTGCCTCTGTTGTAGATTGAGAAATGCAATTCTGTTTCTTACTAGTCCAAGAGACTAACCTCTTTCCAAGAAAGAATGTTCCACCACTGGTTCTCTTTCTGTTATAAACACTTCCTACCTAATCAACATCAGTAAAATTATTCAATTCAAAGTTTCCTCCTTTCTTATACCATAATCCATAATCTTCAGTGCTCTTAAGATATCTCAGAATCCTTTTGATAGCCTTCAAATGATTCTCTCTAGGATTAGCTGAAACCTTACAACAATACCAATTGCTAATGCAATATTAGACCTAGTGTGAACAACATATTGAAGTTTCCCAATCATGGATCTGTAGGTAGTCTGATTTACCTCCTTTGAATCATCATCCTTAGACAACTTATGTCCAGTAGACATAGGTGTCCCAATTTTTATGAAATCTTCCATTCCAAATTTCTTTAGTATCCCTTGATGTATTTGTACTGAGTAATGTAGATACCATCCTTCATCTGATGAACTTGTAAACCAACAAAGAATTTGATTTCTCCAAACATAGATATCTCAAATTCCTTACTCATTTCTTTAGATAATGCTTTGCATAAATCATCATGTCCAGTGAATAGTATATCATCAACAAATATCTCTGCTAATAGTATTTTTTTCTAAGGTCGTTCTTTGATGTACAAGCTACTATTATCATTAGTTCTCTGAAATCCAATACTTACCAGGTAACCATGCAGTCTTTCATACCAAGCTCTAGGAGCTTTCTTCAGTCCATACAAAGCTTTGTGTAATTTGCAAACCATATTCTTTTTTTTAGGATCAACAAAACCTTCGGGTTGCTCAATATAAACTTCCTCTTCCAGAATTCCATTCAAGAATATTGCAGATTTTACATCCATTTGGCATACCTTGAATCCTTTATGTGCTATATATGTCAGAAGAGTTATGACTCATTCAAGTATTGCAACAGGAGAAAAAGTTTCTCCATAATCATTACCCTCTTCTTGAGCATATCCTTTACACACTAATCTTGCCTTGTTTCTAGAAACTTCACCGTTTTCATTCAACTTGTTTCTAAAAACTCACTTACTACCAATCACATTCTTGTCTTTTGGTATGGGCACAAGTCTCTAGGTCTTGTTCTTTTCTATCTTCTCAATCTCTTCATTCATGGCTTCTATCTAGCTTTCATCATTCAAAGCATCTTTAATGGATCTAGGTTCAAATTCACTAAGAAAACATGTACCTTTAAGTTTTTTCCTTGTCATTACACCTTCTGTCTGATCTCCAATTATTTGCTCTGGTGCATGATGCCTTTTGACATATTTGGCAAGTACAGGTTCCTTCTTCTTTGATTCTGGGCTTGCTTCACTTGGTTCACCATGCTCAAACATTTTTCTCTTCTCTTCTGACTGAGACTCGGGTGCCTCTGTCTGAGACTCGGTTTCCTTTGTCTGAGACTCAGTTTCCTCTGTCTGAGACTCAGTTTCCTCTTTCAGTAGCTCGGGTTGCACAGGTTGTAACAAATTTTGTGCTGATGAATTCATTGGTTGGCATGGTTATTGTCCAATCACCATTGCTTGTGTCTTAGGTATAGTATCGGGATCATAATACATAGTTCTTGTAGTCCTCAGGCTCTTTACTGCTTTGTTCTTCACTTCTCTCTACAAACTCATCAATCTTTACATGTACACTTTCCTTGATTCTTTCACTGTATTTTGTAATGTCTTCTCCTTCTTTCATTTTCATCTGATCAAACTGACCCCCGAGACTCTCTACTTTGGATCTCTTTACATTGTCATCTCCTCCATGGATTTCATGCAGTTTTGTCCACATATCATAGGCAGTAGGGCAGTCCTTGACTTCATCAAGTTTTGAATAGCTGAGTGAAGAATCTATATCAATCATCATTATGTTATGATTCTTCATGTCCACCATCTGATCCACAAACATAAGTCTAGGTGGTTCCACATACTTTTTGTCCAAGAATTGCAAACCATTATCTCCAATATTAGATAGATGTAGCCTCATCAACTCGTGTCATGCAGGAAAGTTGTCTTTGTTAAGCTTGGGGATCTCCTTTCTGTAAGACATCTTTGATCTTTAGCTTAGGCCTTGAAACCTTCCCTAAAAGCACCAAATGCTCTGATACCAATTGTTGTAATTGAGTTGAGTAACTGAGAGGGGAGGGGTGAATCAGTTACCACAAAAAAAAATCAAGTCCCTTAGATGTCTTAATCAAATTTATCACTCTGCTCGGTTAATAAAAGATATTCTACTGTAACTCGGTTAACTAAGCAATCTTAAGATATTAAATGTGATTAACCTTTAGTGATTAAGTGCAAAAACATAAAGCATAAAGCAAATAATAGGTACACAGATGACACCAAGATTTAATGTGGAAACCCAATTTGGGAAAACCACCAATTGCAACTAGTTACTATTTTTCACTCTTCTAAAGTGAGCCCTGTTAGGAGCCAACCCTGTTAAAGGTTACAAAACACACTGATAGGTGTGACCCTGTTAGAGGATTTAATCACCCTGTTAGGAGTGGCCTTGTTAGAGGTCTTCAAACACTTCAATGTAGAAATTCCACCTTGTGAGAGGATTTATGAAAGATTGTTAAGTCTACTCTTTTAAGAGATTTGGATCACTGCTACAATTTTTAGAGAGTAACAATGAGTTGACCTGATTGAAGAAGCTATTTATTGACTTTTTAGATTCAGATCTATGTTATGGATTTAACTAGATCCTCACTGATCAAATATTCTTTTGCATCTCGGTCTGGATATTTAACATAACAATGTTACGTACCTTTTCTATTTTTTAGTGTTTGTATATGGTCATAAAACAATGTTGCATACCTTTTCTATTTTTTAAGATAACAAATCACTATTTTGAGATGTTATTTAGTGTCTCCAACACTTTTCCATATACTTGATTAGCATACTCTTTGTTGTCCAAAACTCAACATGCTTCCTGTGACACTGATCTTAGTGACCATGAATGGTTGTCTTCTCTGGTTTTTCTCTTTTGACTACACCTCTCATTTGTCATTGTTCTATATCTTTCATTGCATGATTCACATGTTGGGATTGACCCTTGTGGGAGCCCATTTCACCCCACATGCTAAAATGTTAAATGAAGCAATCGGCAATGAATCTTGTACTTGTATTTTCACATTGAACAAACTCTTAGATAAAAATAATGAAGTTATGATTTGTTCTTTGCATTCTTTTTTTGACTCATATGATACTTGCAATCTGATATAGTGCTTTACAGGAGTAAATTATGCATGTAATGATGATGTATATGCAAGGATTTGGAATCCCAAGCTTTAACACAAAATATTCCTATCTCTTTCCAGGCATTTGCAACAGTGGGATGATCTCAATGAAAGAGTTGAAGATGAAGTTTCTCAATTGTGGGGGTTCGTCATCACGAGGCAATGATGGATCCCTAGTCTTTGTTTATGCTTATTTTTAATATGCATCATTTTATTTTTTAATGAATTATGGTAATAATTCCCACGACTTGTGTGGGAACACTCATTTGACATTCATGAATAATGGAAATGCCTTTTAAAACATGCAATGTTGTATATTTATTATTTGTTGTAAACTATTGCATCTATCTATGATTCTTTTATGTATTTTTCTCTTGGAAAAACACAATTAATAAGATGCACCCTTAAAACTATAAAACTTAACCAGCCCCACTTGATTGAGCTGAGAAATAAAAATGGGTAACATTATATTCTCATTTGTCTTCCTTGATCACAAGCATTTGTTCAATCTTTCTTAGCAAGAACAAATAGCATAGAACCCTTTTTGTACAAGTTTATATGAACTCCTTGCACAAATTTTACCACTCCATCTTTAAAACTTAGGGTATATCTTTACTAACACATTGCTTTATTAATGTACTAATCTTAACTATAAAGAACTATGTTTTTAACAGATTTCTTACCATTTTCTTATGTTTACTTTTTACTTTGTAAAATAGTTTCCATCAGTTTTAAAACTATTCAATAATGTAATCCAACATTCCCTCTGTTTACAACTAATATCTAGGTTTATAATTTTGTTACATGTTACGTAAGCATGTCTATGTGTACATGTGTAGTTATACTCGTATACATATGCACATGCTCACATATTCATGCCTAATTTATTTAATGGTGCTCAATGTTTTTATTCATTGAGTACAATGAGTCAACACTATAATAATTTGTTTTACTAATAGAAAATGATATTATAAGAACAATAAAGGTGTATGTATGAATATTTAGCGATATTACTACATAACAGTAATAATATAAGATAGGTATAGCACAAAACGAGTACTTAACTACACTACAACAAGGGGTACTTAATATTAAAAACATATATGCTCAACTACATTGTAAAGCTAATATAAAATTAATTTGAGAGTGATTTTATGCTTGGAAGGATTATAACTAGAGAAAGTATTCATTACTTCATTTTATGGCACCCAAACCAAGAAAGAGAAATATTATATTTTTTATTTATCAAGATGGTTTCATATATGATCTATAATCAATATAAATATTTTTTACCACTAACTAAATTAATTATTTTGAACATCGAGGTCAGGAGTTGTGCAAGTCGATTGGCTTCAAAAATCAATGTATTATAATATTGGATACAAATAGGGATATTTCAAAAAATAGAACAATAATTATTCTTGCATTATTATGAAGATTAAAAGTAGCTACGTGATTGGTGATTTCAATAGCAAAATTACTCTTTTATGACAAATTATTGTCTTTATAAATAATATTATCACGGCCCATGATTTATCTGTGACTTGTTATTTATCCAAACAACTAAAAACAATATGGTATACCTTATTCACTATTTGGTAGATGACTAAATTGGCTTCTAGCAGTGTATGATCTACCCATATTGTATTTATATGAATGTGTGCATGTGTGTGTGTGTGTGTACATATATATTCAAACATAAATATAAGATTTGTGAAAAAAAAGTCATAGAAGGTATTAAATTTGCATCTATGAAAATGGTGTGATGTATGCAACATATACTAGTTGCTATAGAAAAGTTGATAAAAGAGATTTCATAGAGATTGCTAATGGCTCACACATTAAATTCTACAACAAATTCATATTTCTTTTTAATATGTTGAAGCTTGGTCTCACTAATGATGCTTCTTCTATTCCCTACGTATTAGAGAGGAGAGAGGTACTAAGTTTTCTAAGTTATGATGAAAAATGAATGATGAGGAGAAAATAGGGTTTAATACATGTCAAAACTAGGTTTTTGGACAAGTCGTCCTTTAAAACATAGTATGTTTTAGGTCATAGATGGGCATGAAACTTTATTGTTTGCATTTCATTCTTGGGCACTTGTGCTAGGGGATGCTAGTGTTTAGACACCTACTAAAGGCACAAACCTTTGATGAATAGATATTCCAAAGCTCTCAATTTGTTTGGTGACACATTTCTAATGCTAGGGGAGTTTGCAATGTCCTTTAGTAATCAAGGAAAGTCTAGAAACAACAATGTAGATCTAAAAGAATAATAGGACTACGGACACCAAAATGAAAGTAGAAACATAAGGCAAAACTTGTAAAGTAGACAATTTGTACTATGTTCCATGGGGACACATCCCCTATTTTTGGCCCTCTAGGAAATGCCCTATAAATGCATCCCCAACCATCCCCCTGTCCTCGTCCCCGAAATGTTGTGAAACATTTTAAAAACTAACACAAGTCAATGTTTTTCTAAAGACAACAAAGTAGAAACAAATACAAGTGGGCTTTGACATTAACTAATGGTTCTAAGTTGGCACTAAGTTGAATTTGTGTTTCATGCATGCATTAAAGTGTTGGAGTTGCGAGCTTACTTTGTGTCTCGGACAAGACATTTTTTTATTTCACCATAACCGTCCCCCCGTCCTCGTCCCTGAAATGTCGTGCAACATGGAATTTTTACCTTTCAACAAATAAGCTAGTAATTTACTCAAGGAGTGTTGTTAAATACATGGCCGAACAAGAGTTCTTTTAAAATTGATAGACATTAAAATCACCACTTCCATAGGATATTGTTTGTCACTTGTTTAACCATTACGTTCGTCAATAACAATAAAGTTAGGCGACATAAATTCTCACTCAACAAGGATAGACAACCATATTGTTATAATAATCAAAATAATAAATAATGTTAAAAAAATGCCTTTCTTCGATTGAGTTAAAATTTATGCGATCAAATCATATTGAAGGGTAAATAAATGTATATCAATGTATATGTTAGTTGGTTTTGCAGAAAATAAAATTAAGAAGTGTGATTATTGGGATACAACCACATAGTTAAGCCAATCTATATTGATATATACTTTATGAACAGAGGTCTATAAGGTCTTATGTTGATGAACATGAATGGTTCACTTCGCACTCAAGTGTATAGTTTCAAGTTAATCAACATCGATTCATATTCATGAGTAGTAGTTGACATCTATTAAGAGGATGAATGGTTCCCTCATTGCACCTTGGTGTGCTTACAAGGAAGAAATTGATCTCTTGACAAAGTGCACCTATGGACCATCAAATGTACATGTATGTTCATCACACAGGCATTCATACCCCATATAGTTAGTCAAAAAACCATTTACTTCCAAATAAATATGGGCCACTATATTGAGTAGCATCATTGCTCATACAACAAAGTTGGTTGATGCATGCACGAATAAAATGTAGGTCATGGATTCAAATCAGAGCTATTTTGCATGACACTATGTTTTTCCACACAAAAACATTCTAAGTATTTTATATGTGAATGGAAAACCAAACGTGTATTTGATGGCCATGTGTGCATGTTATATGGAGAATAAAAAGCTCCTACGTACAAGGGTGAAACACTAGATCTTTCAAGGAGTTTGTTCGTACAGTACTACTCAAACTCAAGCATAATCAAGCTTATGTAAATTTTATCTCATTTGCAAAACCTCTTACCACTGTTGTGCCCTATGAATCATTCCTCATGGAGAGCTCTCTAATTCTTTTAGTAAATAAGTTATTTTGTGTTTCAAAAGAAGAGTATGAGTAATGGTTACTTGCAAAATGGTATCTTTGATCAACTAATAAGAATAGCAGAGTCCAATAAAAATGAAACATAAGGCCTTCGTTATACTAATGTTAGATCAATCGAAAATGCAATAGAAAAAGAATTATAATTCATTATCATTTTAAATGGAATTTTATCTCATGCATCTAGTCATATTCATTGAAAATAAGCTACATAGCCAATTCATTTAAATTCAAAAAATATATTACTTTGAACTTACATAGTATTGTAAGGTTTTCACACCATTGCCCCATTGCAAATGGGGACAGCCTTTTTTGCTGATTAGTTTAGGTGGTAGAGTGAATTTGGCAACAATTTGGGATTTGAAAGGATCTTCTTTGGGTAGAACTTAAAAAAAATTGCAAAATTTGGCTAAGTCTGAAAGCGAGAAATTGAAAAAAAAAATTAAAAAAAAAAAGAGAAATCTCGAGCTAAGGAAGGGTAAATTTTTCTAAAAGTGTGAAAGGGGAGATGAGACAACTCTTCATCCCAAGTGAAAAGGGGAGATGAGACACCTCTTCGTCCAAAGTGAAAAGGGAGATGAAGCCTCTTCTCATCTCAAATGGGGTGGACGAAGCCTCTTCTCATCTCAAATTAAAGATAGAGGAAGAACCTCCTCATCTCATATTGGGTAGAGAAAAGGAGATAAGGCATAGGTTTGATCCTAGCGGGGTGAGCCTAAGATTCAAATCCCAAGGGTCCAAATCTCTAGGTGATAAGCCCTCATCTATCAGATTGGAGGTCATGGGCTTATAATAAAATCATTTCAACAACAACATATGCAACCTTTTGTGAAACGTGAGGATTGGTCCTTTTGGACTGGGCTATAATTCAAATGGGATGATGCCTTATTTGGGCCTCCAAAGCCAAAGTCAAATCCTTAAAACTAGCAATCGCACCTTAATGTGCAATGGGAACGTCGTAGAGTTATGGAAAGGTCATTTAAGTATGTGTCCCTCTGTTTATTACTTCCTCTCATCCTCTCTAGATCTTCTTATACCATCTATATATCTTTTAATCTATTCCTCTCTATCTCTCCCTTTCTATGTTTCCCTCTCTATCACTCTCTATCCCTATATATCTCCCACTTTCTACCTCTTTCTCTATCACTTTCTACTTTATCTTTATATCTCTCGTTCTTTCTTCTTTATATATTTTCATCCTCTCTCTCTCTCTCTCTCTCTCTCTGACACACAACAGTGAAGGATCAGATGACATAAGTTCTTCAATTCCTGGAGGATAACATTTCTCTGTTTTTGGCCAGCGTCCATCCATACCATAGCTATCTTGACAACATGTCTGTTGGTTTAGATTTCTCTTTGTTCAAGAGCTCAACTGGTGTTGTGAGAGACGATGATCTGATCTACAACAACTTGTTTGATGCCATCATTGATTTCATTTATTCTTGCATGGAATCCATGGGATTTCCCAACATACCCATTGTTATTGTTGAAACGGGTTGGCACTCTGCGGGCAATGGCGGCGCAAATACAGTTCCAAATACCCAAATTTACATGAACAATCTCGTCAGACACGTTTTATCAAGCGCAGGGACGCCCAAGAGGCCTGGGAGGAGCATCGAGACTTTCATCTACTATATTTTCAACAAGAACAGCAGGATAAACAGGCAGAAAGCAGATAAAAACTGTGGCCTCTTCTACCCCAACAAAACCGATGTGTATCATCTCGTCTTCTCTCCCAGCTTTTCTAAAACAATATCTTCTTTCACTGAGCAGAAGATTTATGATGTGTAAAATGGTGGAATAGGGAACTCACCATCACATTCTCATGTGAATGGAAAGGTCATTTAAGTATTTGCCCCTTTGTTTGTCACTCCTCATCCTATCTACATCTCCTTGTCTTTGTATCAATATATTTCACCATCTATATATCTTTATAACTCTTCCTCTCTATCTCTCCCTCTCTATGTCTCCCTTTGTATCTCCCTAGATCTCTTTCTATCTTTACCTCTTGATCTATTTCTAACTCTCTATCTGTTGGATGAGAATTCTACGACCTTGCTTTTGAAGTGGCTTCTCATTTTTTGATAATTTGCATGGAATTTCTCTTAGACATGATATGTTCTTGGCATTTTCCAATGCTTACATCCAGTCGTACTTGTTTTCACTCTCTGCTCTTATTCGAGCATTGGATGGTTGCTTTTTATTTCTAATGATTTCTAGTATATTTTGATGCAAAGATTATCTTTGCTTGTCTGGACCAACTTGTGGGTCTACATGACATGTATGTCATCATGTGCACGACGAAAAAACACCTCTATTGGTTTCTTTGCTACATCATATTCCTGAGGATGTTGGTCTGAGTGTTTTGGAGAACTAATTCTCCCTATGGCTTCAAAATTTGTTGGCCATTTTGTAAACATTAGTTATGTTGATATTCAATCTTGTATCTTTGGCAGTAGTTATGATTTTGATTTTGTCAATGACTTTTGTAATGGTTGTGTTTGCTCTTTCAATCAATAGTGTAGTTGGTATTGGGAAGAAGGTGACAAACTATTCATTCTACTCCTAGGGTTTCTTTGTTTGACCATTCTTGATACACTATCTTCATATTATTAATAAAAATTTCAATGATTCTACTTCTTTTATTAAAAAAAATCTATTGTAAAATATAATGTATACAATGATAATTATAATTATTATATTATTTTAAAATTGGATTTAATAAATGCACAGTCTTTGGATGTGTACTGTCGCGGCTAAAACACTTCATTGGTGAAGCAATCACCAAGGTTCAAATATTTTGCACACGAATAAATATATTTTTATTATATAAACTTAACTTATTTTATATATATATATATATATATATATATTTGTCATTCTAATTAAATATAATATATAATACTATTAAGATCATAATTAGTTATAATGTGTATAAACTATATTATAATTATTAATTATTTCTTTAAAATCTGGATAAATTAATTTAAAATAGCAGCATAATTATATATATGCAATTAATAATAATGTATATTCTATAATATAAAATAATAAATATAATTATAAGTAATTAATATTGTGTATATTATGTGCATCTCATTGGGTTGTGTGGAGGCTGCATGATGCTTAGCTGCCCACAATTGCAGCTGCCACTTGCCGGCATGTAAGATTCTACCTGCATGTCTCCCATGCTACTACGTCCTCCCCTCCCCTCCCCACTTATACATCTCTCCTCCTCCCCTCTTTCTCCACAAACAGATCTTCCACTACCCCTTTTGTAGGCTAATTTCAATCTTCCCCAAGATGAAGCAGCAATCCACGAAATGGGTGGCGTTATCTCTGGGCAACCTGTTAACTTGGCTTGTCAAAGGTGTTGTGTATGTATTTCATGCTCTATGGAGTATTGGCCAAAGAACTATAGGGTTTATCTTCCTTCGTTACGTGACGAGCATCCATGGGAGGGGCAAGTTACGGATGATGACCTCGACACTCTTTTCAAGCTAGAGTGTTTGCGTCTAACACCCATTTTGGGTCAAATTTTTTGGTCAGGGGTCCCTTCGCCCTTTTTTGTCTAATGATTCGGTGAAGGGTGATACTACATGCACTAACATTCACTTTGGTGTCATCTTCTCATCAAGGTTTGAGGGATGAATACTTATATATTGTTTTAATGCTCGCGTTGGAGATCACAAGACTACTATTTTTTAAAAAATTTGTATATGGATGAATACTTCTATACTGTTTTATTGAGTGCAGGATTTCATGAATGCCTCAGTAGTGTCATTGTGATGCAAGAGCAGGAGTATGGAGTGGATTTCAACCAGCATGGGCAAAACCAACAAATCCCTTCCCGCTGCAACGTTGGAGATTACCGACATATAGCTTGATGCTGAAGATATTGTTGATGAGTGCGCTAGTGAGGCTTTGTATACAAGGCACACTCGATAATGTGTGTGCCATTTTAGTCAATTGGCCTTTCAGTATAAGATGGGGAAGAGGATTAAAGATCTGAAAGATAGGTTGGCCTCTGCTATTCAAAAGGCACGGGAGCTCAAGCTATTTGAATATGTATTGCATTCAAATCAGCCTTCAACCAGTACTTCCAAA
>MU224191.1:216799-234749 GCA_018584345.1 Thuja plicata | reverse complement strand
AAATTTTCCCTATTTTTTATATAGTTGTTCCCACTGCCGTCCCCTGCTTCGAGAAAAAAAAATCCGTCCCGGAAACCCGTTTCCCCGTCCCCACATCCCCCCGTCCCGGAAACCTGGGGTAACATAGTTGCAAGGTGTCCTACCTATGGAAACGAAATCAAGCTCTATGGTGTCGAACTCATCATTCCTTATCACTTGCCCAAACCCACCGTCAAAATAATTTAAGTTACAATATCCAGTAGTTGTGAAATTTGCCAAACGTCATTATAGAAAATAAGCATGGGGAGTGCAAGTGTTCTCTAAAAAGAAAGAACTGTAGATTACATCAAAATGCCCAAAGAAGCTAAATAAAGACGGATGAGAAAGTAGGAAATATAAAACAGACAAGGAAACATACAAAATCAAGCTAGAAGAATGAACATGGAATCAAGAAGTCTCAATGAGGGGTCCAAAGCTTCAGAATGCTTAGTGGCAAAAAGTGAAGTAAATTAAATGAAATTAGGAAATAAAACTAGGGAAAGAAACTCAACTCGAACAAAAATGGAATAAGGCTTTACTAGTAGTATAAACTAACCTCTAACAAAATCTTTAAAGCATTGGATGAAGCTGTGAGTCTTCAAAGAATTAAATCCTTCAAAAGACTATAATGAGTTAGGGAAAACATGGGAGAGTGTTTAGAGTCTCAGACAATAGCGCAAACTCCACGAATATTATAGAATGTTTATAGTGAAAGTAAGGATTTAACCAGCTACAATTAAGTGCCTTGGTAAAATTTCCCTTGTAAAGTCTTCAATTTACAAGCCCCATTTTCCATAATATCATGTGCCATATACAATCTCATCACTGAATCTTGATTTATGGTAGTATTTTATCAACTTGTTGAAATCATTCATGTTTAATATATTCCTTTGAAAGACTTTTTGTCTACTCTTCTCAACATCCTTGCTCCACCAAGAAGTCTTTTCTCATCCAACTACATATTATATTCGACCTAGTTTGAATAGAATCATGATAATCCATTGTATGCATGCAAGCAATGCATTGAGATGGTATTAGGTACTCAACTAGAAGTGTCACCTCCATTCCATATACTTATTCAAATGGTGCGCGCCTATTTTGTCTTTTAAGTTGTGCACTAAGCTAACAATACTACAAAGATGGGATCATCCCAATCTTGTCATCTCACATTGTCAATGTATTTTCTAGAATCTTCTTGAAAGCCTCAATAGTTCCAATGGTCTCAAGGTGATATGGGGTGATTTTATTATTCAAAATGTATACTCTTTTAGAACTATGTACTCTATTTCCAAAAATGTGTCCCTCTATCAATAGTTAGGTTTTTTGGACTACCATATTGCCTAATGGATATTTCCTAAATGAACTTAGAAGTTGTTGTGATGGTATAGTCTTTTGTGGGTACAACCTTAACCCATATGGTATGGTAATTTTTGGTTGTAAATTTGTAATGATGTGGTGTGTATACATTTGTCACACTAGTGGACTAATCAAACCTACAAAGTCAATTGCCCATCTTTTAAATGGTTTTTTGCACAATAATGGGAACTAAAGAAATCTCATCACATATGTTCAATATGCCCACTTGAGTATCACACTTTCAAGAACACTCAATTACATCTTGACACATAGTGGGCCATTGTAGTCCAACTCAAAAACACATTTCAGACAATCACTTCTACCACATAATGTTTTCCAACTATGGCTTCTTGATTCTGAAAAAGAGAAAACAAAACTCAAATACAAAGAAAATGATCCTTTACCTTACCTCCAAATGCACTTCAAATTGAATGTAAGAGGTAGTGTGCACAACTTAAGGAACCTTTCAAAAGACCTCTCAAATCCTTTTGTTGCACACCAAGGGTGTGGATATGCTCAAGATGTGTGATTGAAGGTATATTGTTGCTCTCTAAACTTTTAGCATGACTTTGCATTCCAAGGTCCTATTGAAAATAGCTTTTGAGGATGTTTTAATTTATAAATTGAGAGGGTTGATCAAGGGTTGATATTGATCCAAAAGCTCAATGGTTGGGGGTTCTTGAGAGGTTTGAAGGAAGGACAAGCCTTCAAGTGCACCTTGTGATTGGTGCATTGAAGAGGAAAAGAATCAAATGGATTTGAATGGTTGAAATTATCCTAATTTGATCAAATGGTGGGGCATTGAAAGCTCTCACAGATGTTGGAGAGGGACCATGTGGATGAGTAATTATGACATATGATTGCTCTCACATGTGTTAGAATTACATAGAGATATGCGATTTGACAAGTGAGAAGTGTCACACATGTAGGGGGCGCTGTAGATCTTTCTAAGTATCATGGTTTGACTTGCATAAGTGGATTAATTAGTTAACTATCTGAGTGGGCTGGGGGGTGGAATTAAATATTGTGTATTTATTTAATTTTTGGATAGGGATATGAAAGGTGAACTCAATTAAATAAATGTGAATTTATTTAATTATAGGTGAACTATAGAGGAAAATGGATAAATGATAAATTAATCTAATTATTTAAATAGATTATATAAAATTATTTAATTAATGATTGAGAGATTGAGACAGTTAATTAAACAATTGGTCTTATTTAATTAATGCTACAAGGGATTAAAATCAGATTTGGTTAGGATGTGGATGATTTTAGGTGTTTACATTTTTCTCCTCTTTGAGACGTCATTGCAAATAAAAGTAAAACATTGTGACTTTGAAGAGATAGAACTTATGGTAGGATTCCCTAGTCATTTGAAGGATGACAATGGTGACTAGGAGGGAGGGAGGTATGCATCTAGAAGAAGATAGGCAAGTTTGAAGAACATGGGTGTGGTCTCGAGATGGAAGAAGGAACTGTAGGAAGTAAAGGATATGAAAGGATGGATGGATTAGGATAAGATTATGCATTAAGAAATGGGAAGGGAGAGAGACAAATGGATAGGAGACAATCATGCTAAGATGATTTGAGCTTGTTGAACATACAACAATACTGAGAGGGGGGTGAATCAGGCTTGTTGAGATCTTAAAACTTTTCTATCATAAACACTTATTAATTGTCTTTATCCAACTTAAACTTCAAAAAAAATATTACAATGACAACAAAAACACATGAACACCAGATTTTTACATGGAAACCTCATGTGGGAAAACCCATGGTGAGAAATATACTCACAATATATGTCACTGATTGCAAATGTTTTAGGCCATAGGCCAAGGAGCGTACTACACTTGAAAAGACTGAGACACCAAACCCAGGTTAAGGCACCAACCTTAGACTTGATACAACAAGGACTTGCAAATCACTGAAAGGAGCGATTCCTTCAGGGCAAGATACAGGTTTGCACAAGCTGCCAAAAAAGCCACTATCTTCTAGCAGGCACAAGAAATTGATGAACTAAAAAGATCTAGGATCTCTTGATCAACCACTGTAGCAGCTCTATCAAACTCGCTCTTTCCAACCTCTTCTCTTTCACATTCGCATCACACTACCTTCACATTAAATCCCAAAACAATCCAAGTCAATTACACCTCAACTCAATCATCCGTACATCTATATATATATATATATATATATATATATATATATATCAATTTGATCATCCAAAATTACAAGGTTGACCATGGCAGAAATAAGCATCATTTACTTAAAGTTGACCACCTCAAACACATGCACTCAATGTGGTTCACCCTAGGAGATAAAGGGGACCCGAATACATCACAACACACTTTCAAAAAATAATTTAATCAAATTTGACGCACTGCAACAATCTCCAATGTTGACACCAAATGTAACGTGTAGAAAAGCTAGGACAACATTAACTAGTTGGCCCAAAAATAATCTTTGATGCACATAACTCCATGCAGAGCACAACACACCACATAAGGATCTATATAAACCTCCTAACTCTTCCTCCAAGGCATATCTGGACCAATAAGTCGAAAATCAAATCACTATAATATGCTGAGTCGGCCAAAGACCAATACAAACAACAATATTGCACTTACAACAACATAACTTCACTTGCAGAGCAAATCAACATAAGATATCTAAATTGGAACACTACACAGACATTAGGAACATTTCCATCAAAATGCACACCTAGAAACATCGACGTAGAGCATTCGCTGGACCTATCTTGACTATTCCCGACAACTAGCCTTACTGTCAACAAACAAAAAAACACAACTTCTACCTCTGAACTTCTGTGGACCTAAAAATAGGATAGTGCAACATTCACACACCATACATGATAGTACCAAAACCGCAAGTCACCAACTTCTTATGTGAAGCGTTATCCCATAAAGACTTCAGGTACTCTTTCTTGCATTTATCAGCTTCCCATAATTGCACCTTCCGGATATACCACACATACTGACTTCTCATTATCACTAAGCATATGATTATCCAATACCAAACTTCAAATACTCTTCCCCACATATCTAACTTCAAATACTCTTTCCTGCATTTCTTAGCTTCCCATAACCAAGCACATGTAATGTCCCTTCCTAACTAAAGGTCCTAATATTTTAATAATTTAATTAAATGCTAATTTTGACCCACGTTAGCATTTAATTATATCCTGATATTTCACTTGCAATAATAAAACTTTAATTCCATTATGAAGTGATATATCATTTGTTTTTAGTGGGGAATTAATTAATGGAGGAATTTAAAGAATCCTTCGATAGTTACAAAAGAGAATGAAAAAAAGAAATGTGGCGCCACTCAAGAGCGGGGGACTAGAAGAATGAGATTTTGAAACAGAGATTTGCAGAATTAAAGACTGGTTTGACTTCTGGAGGAACAAAGTGTTTTCAGAAGAACACTATCTTCAGTGCTGGAAAATGCCCTCGGGATAGTTGGATACAGACCATTGTAAATATTTGGTGGAAATACCAGAGCCTGTTGTAAAACTACGGGAGTTGAAAGTATTAACTCTGAGTACTTACTGTTGTTGAGCAATAGCTTTGAACGTCTGGTGAGAGTCGGGAGTAATTGCAAACACAGACTCCAGTTGAATTGCTCTTTAACGTAACTGGAACAAAAGTTTTTATGGATTGCCTGGAAAAGAATAGTTAGTTTATTTCCCATTTCTTCATGTGGAGCGGTTGCAGCTTAGACTCATTTGAACATGAACAAGAACAAGAACAGAATATTTGTGTCCACATCTTATGACTGGGAGGATATTAGCGCAGTAATCATAGGCAGATGTTGTTTAGCTATTTTCAGGAGTCGAAGAAGGGGAACAAGCATCCGATAGTGTGATGGAAGAGTGGAAGAATTTTTAATGGTGTTGGGCTTTCGGTATTTTCATTGGCAACCGCACTTGTGTACAATTTCAAACCAAGCCGACTACCTGTGTTGCCATATTGTGGAGATTGTCCTGGTTCGATACTGATTTTCCTGAAGGGTAATGTGCAAGCTGAGCTTGAGGTGTCGACAGAGGAACCTTGTTAATGGGAGTCCCGTATTCAGATTGTTGTAGAGTTTATATTAGGCTTGGAAAAACAATCATACATATTGTGTAACAAAACTCCTGTCATGTTTGGCTACATGCGAAGAATACATTAGATTGCGACCGGGTGAAAACACGTAGTTGCGACAGAAGTTTGATGAGGATTTGGCTTTCGAATCTTTGGGACTCCCTGATCCAGGAACACTCCATGATCAAGCCCATCACTGTCGTTGAGCCACTGGAAGGTGCTAAATCGCTAGAGATCAACTGAGGTTAGGAAATATCTAGTAAACACATTCCTGTTAAATTGCTTTAAAGATGAATGTTTGAACTGTGTTGTCTACTTTTTACTGCATTTGAATATAAATTCCATATTCAAGATTAAATGATGAAAGACGTCCAAAAGAGATTTCTATCGCTTTTTAAAAAAAAAAAGAAAATAAGGGATCTTTGACTGCAAATCACGAATTGGTAAACAAACAGAAAGGGGCAAAAAATTGGGTACTGAATTAGGGGTGGATTACTATATAGTGGTATCAGAGCTCAGTTCAGAGTTCTTGCAGCCTGTTGGGTCATTGTTATGCATCCTACAACTCATCATTGTTACCTACGGAGGAATAGATCAAATCCTATTTAGACCAGCAACCAGTGCTTGAACAGACTGAAAATCCTACAGGAATAATGGGGGACAGAGATGCACATAACACTAGTGGAATTGAGAATACATTAGGGGAGTTGGCTAGAGCACAAAGAGAAATGATAAACATGATGACACAGTCTCACCAGCAAATGACTCAAATGATTACTCAATTAATGCAACAAAATGTTAACCTTGGTAATGCGGGACAGAATACCAACAATGGAAATAATGGAAATCATGGAGAGGGATCAACAAATAATGTGAAACGTAAGAAACCTATCAATCTTGAATTTGGCATATCACAAGATAAGATTCCCTTCATTATTCATGCTGGAAATTGAATGGGAATCAATTAATTTTATTAATTATGTGAGCTGGGAAAATTAGCATCTGCATCTGTTCTTTAACTCCCTTTTTTTATTCTTAGTCAAGCTACCCGCTAAAGAACTAGATAAGTCAATCCCCACCCAAATAGCCAAGTACATATCATGCAGTCTTTACCAAAAAGCTAATGGAAAAAATGTTGCACAAAAATTGACCATCTAATCCAAATAAAAAACAATTCAAGTAACTTAAATGCAAGAGGATTTTGAAAACTAAAGGTAAGGGTGCAAATGAAAAGAGGAAAGTATTATTTTTTGAAAAATATTTACACACCAAACAGCTGTGGAAATTTGTTTCTTTAGCTTGCCTTGGAAGTCCTTGTTCTTTCTATGTTCAAGCATCCAAACAACTAAACCTGTGAAAAGAATAAATGCCAGCATTGTAAACCACATAGCTGGGGTAAATGGTTTCATGAAAAACCATATTTCAGCTGAGGAATAACCCTTCAGACAGACTACAAAGACCAGTCCAGCAGCCACATAAGGTTGTGTGAAGTCAACAATTTGTAAGCGGCTTGATGTGATAGCTATATCTCCTATTGCTGCATCAAATTCCTGCATGCCAAGAGGATAAACTCGAGCGTTTCAAATCATAATTTATGCTCTTTTTATATCAGAAAACATAAAAGCAATGATTGCTATAGGAAATTTATGTAATGTTTATCATCCATGTTTGAAAGACAATATAACTTCTCGAGGTAAGTACTTCTCAATATTATTTCTAGGTAGTAGCTCCACAAAAGTACATAGTTTTATGTAGTAAAATCTTTACAAATAGCTGAAAGCTAATATTGCTTCTATTGTAAAGTAAGATGTGAAACATTCTTCAGATACAGCATAGATAATTTGTTAAAAAGTCGAAAACTTAATACAGCTTGCCAAGTAAACAGATTTCAAGTTTTTCATATTGTCATCATTAATTTTTTCATCAATTCAAAGAAAAGCAGATGATATTGGACATCTAAATCTTTCTAAACATTTCCAATTCAAGGAAAAACGGTTTGATAGTTTTTACTCATATCATACTGAAAACAAATACAGGTAGGAATGAGCAACCATGTCAGCAAGAATTCAGAATCTGTACCTTGTCAGAAACCTTTTGGAGAAGATTTTCTACATTGAGGGTTGAGCTTCCATTCCCAAGAGGCACATAAGTATAACTGACATTATAAGGAAGATATGCTATAGCAGCTTCAAATACATCTATAAAGAAACCATGAAAAATTGTAATATTGTTCTTGTCTACTGTAGTAGAAACTAACCCTCTCTGTATGGCATCTTTTGGAAATGCAACTTTAATGGACTTTAAATTTTTTTGAATAGACCAGTCATAAAGATATTTGGAACTGCCTTTAGACCAAATATCATCACTGACACTTTGATCCCATGTAGGTGCCTTGGATTCTCTGCGACCTATACCCCTATCATTAACATCTGAAAGAATTTTATGGTATCCAGTTCCTTCTTTCCAATGTCCAACAATATGCAGTTTCTCGTGAACAAAGTTCACAACTTCGAAGGCGGTGTGCACTCGTTCCCCTCTTGTATCCAGTTTCACATGTCCTGTTGCACCTGAAAATTTAACATTCAAAATCTCATTTAAAAGAAATTGTCCATTCTCAAATACCTTAAACTTTCCACTAGCAGCTGCATGTGTAAAGGACAAATTTCTCTGCTTTCCCAAGAAATCGTTCAGAGCTTTTGCAACTGTCCATATTGCATCATATGCATAAAATCCATATGAATTTAGTGATCGACCTGATGCATGCTTCTCTCCCAGCTTGCTCCTCAATGCAGATTGAATAGATTTAAGCTTTGAAGACATTGGCATATAGCTTCTGACACCAATAATGCCAGGAGTCTCCTTCCAGAGACCAACATCAGGATATACTGCATCCAAAGTCCTTACAATTGCATCTGTGATAATCCATATATTACCTTCATCAAACAACCTCAAGTTATGGGCAGCAGAAAGTATACTTCGACCAAAATTAGGTTGCACATGGACTACAAATACCTTGGATTTCATGTTCTGTAGTTGATTTAGATTATGGTACAGTTCTGTCATATCTAGATTGGGATGAAGTCCTAGTTTGTACACAATTTTACATCCATGGAGCTCTAATGCATCACTTAAGAACTCAATAGCATTCCATCCAAGATTGTCATCTGTGAATAAAACAACTGCTTCTCTCCATCCATGATTGCCAATAATGCTAGCAACTGCAGTCATCTGCAAGTCATCATTAAATACCACCCTTGTGAAATAAGGGTATTGTTTTCTTGATAGTGATGAATCTGTTGCTGAGAATGAGACCAAGGGAACATGTACTGCTTCTGCCAACTTAGCAATTGAATGGACTCCAGCTGATGTTTGAGGCCCTATTATAGCAACTATGTCGTCTTCAAGTAATTTCATTGCTGCACATAATAAAAGCAATCTCTTTTCATGCAAGTCAAAAAGAAACCAAATTTGAGCACATATTTGAGGGTACTAAAGAAAATAAGAATAGTTAAATGTTTATATAGTTGATTTAGAAAGTTGATTACATATAGCAAATAACTATGCACCTAGGATGATAAATGAAATATGTGAAACACAAATATAGGGGAAAAGTAAATATAAATTTTAAATATATGCATTTGGAACATGTAAACAAAAGTTACATGAACAATGAAACTAGGGAGCGGGTATGTTTTTTAAAATAGGGATGGTATTCGACATTTCCTCATCCACTCCCACCCACAATCATAGGGAAGGGGGCACAAACAATTTAAAATTTATTTTTTTTAATTACAGATAAGTATTTAGAAAGAAAGCCACTTGATTTCACACTCGGATTACATGGGTATATGAGATATTACATACCTATACTCATAAATGTTTTTTGTAATTATCACTGAGGCATTACATGCCAATAAGAAAAGTGTATAATAATGGTCAATATCTGTTGACCCCCTACAATACTCATCTTTGCGAAGGCATTTTCTTGTGTTTCTTAGTGTTTGCTAATCAGATTTGTTACAGATTAGAACTAAGTTTCATGATTAAACCCGTCAAGGTTTGTTCTTGTTTGAAAGTTGCTCCATCATCAAAGTCAAATTTGTTCGTTGATAAGGTTAAGTCTCCAAAACCAGAGAACTATGGAAGAGGTTTCAAGAAGAAAATCCATTAAATGTGCCTACAAGGGCAAACGACAATTCTCAGATTACAGATCTGACACAAAGAGACACCTAAGAGAGTTTGACCATCCTTCAATATTACAAGTTGCGGTACCAACCATGTTCATTACATAGAGCATCCATGAATGGAAATGCTTCCTGTTATCCTATTTTATTATGTGAATATGTTATCAAGGACATCATTAAGTTTTTCTCCTGTGAGGTTTGTATAATCTCCTTTAAACCTTCTTTTTGCCCGCTACCCAATTATGAGAAACCTGCTTCAAACATGCCTCTTCATTTGAGTCATATTTTGCCTAGCATTCAACCATGGTAACTGTAATGCACTTACCCAATTTTTATTCTGAATGTTTGCAAATGTTTGATAAAATATTTACTGTAATGATGCAAACTTGTGTAATTTGATAAACTTAATAGTTTATAATTGCAGAGGATACATTCAAAATATAGAATATTTATTTCTAATGTTCCTACCGAGGATTACACTTATAACACAATCAGAAAATTCTGAGATATTGCATTCACATTAGTGGAAACATTTCTCAGCTTACAAATTACAGAAGATTGAAGTACACACATTTATGTAACCTCATAACAGAACTCTGTAGAAGCAATTTTAGGAAATCTGGGCATAGGGTCTTGGCTGGGCAGCAAACTGGAAGAGGTTCCAGATACTGATTGCATTAGACTGTATTTTGTGCCTCCACTAATCTGCTGTTAATCAAACTGTAGCTGGTAATATTGCTAAAGATGGAAGTTAACCCTTATGATTCCCTTCCAAAATCCCATGACTGCCCTTTTCTCCTCCACTTCCCACAAGATGCTGGTGACATGGGCTCCCTGTCAATAACAGCAGGGGCTGCGGCTAGTGTAAGGGCTTTGGAGCCTCCCCACAAGCTAGTCAACTCACCTCACAAAATTTCCAGTATCCCAAACTTATCAAACACCCCTCTTGTTTAAATGCCTCCTTTAGGAAGGACGGTGGCTGGCTTTAGAAAGGTAAACTCTTCAGAAAAAATGTTCAAAACAGCAAAATCCAACCTTGGAGCCTAATCCAGCAGTAACCAGCAATAGAAACATAGAAATTTGATTTGGGTTGACCAACATAAAGGGACCCAACCTCTCTTACAAATTTTTATTTGCATACAAAACTTTTATTAATATGTTACTTGCAAATCTCCACAGATTCAGACGGATTTGGAAATATAGCATAATCTCTTCATTCCTCAACAGTAAATTCCAATGTGAATTCCATATGAATCCACCACTGCGTTGAATAGGAAGAAATCTCTTCTCTGACACCAATAACCCCTAGGGTTTTTTCATAGGGTTCAAATGAAAAAAAATGCTATCATGTCCCCTTTTCTTAAAAAGAATTATTTTATACTTTGGCCCAGTCCTACATGTAACTTGTGGTTTCATTGTCCTTGGCGAGGTCCTCTTTCTAACTTGTGGACCTATTTGCATCTTTGCACCATCTTTTGGGCTACTCTTTTGAACCGTATGGGGGTCAACTTGCTTGTTAATGGAGGTGTGAACCTCATACTTATTCGGCTTCTGGGGAGCATTTGTAATCATCACTGATCATACATCTCGTTGTTTGTAATTACAATTCTAGTTTGGAATCAGGTTTCTAGGTACGCAGTTTCGGAGGTGCAAGACCCTCCCTAGTCTGCTAGTGGTTTCCCTAATTTGTGAAATCTTCTTGTGAAGACAAATTTGAAGTAATCTGAAATATATCTATATGGTCTGAAATATAATATTCGATCATCAACAAATTATTCCTGCTGCTCTGTTTCATTGGCGTTACTTCGGTTTATAATCTACAGATAAGTAGATCTTGGTCGAAGGAGAATGCTTGAGCAATTCAAATATGCAAGGGAGCTTCCCGTGTGCTTGCTTAATTTAAACTACGAAATCCATATCGGTTGCCGTTAGACTAATCATCTGGCATCTACATACATCCTGACAGCGAATCAAGAGATCGTGTCCATCAAGGATGCCATGTGTGATACTGTTAGTATATTAACGGTAAATTCCTATACTAATTTTGTAGTATTGAAGATCACTTCCCGACAACAGGAAGATTGCCGCCGTGGATTTACTGCGATTAAGTATCACATTTTTGAAGATTTATATTGACCGGATCCTCCATTTTGGCGTTGACTATAAGAACGGGATACATTCGACATTCATATCTTTGATTGGGAGTTCAGATTCGACAAGATCCTCACACGGTATATTTGTAGACAGAGCAATAAATAGTTGATATCGATCTGAACAGGAACGATTACTACAAACAGAATTGATGACGGGTATTATATACAAAAAACCGTCAAGGACAATAGGATATCTAAGGATTGAGGCATCGCAACTTCGGATACAGCATCGCAACTTCAAATACAGTACTGACGGAAGAAGATAAATACAGACTTGATATTCAATTGTCGCCCCAAAATTTATATTGGTGATTCATTGATGTGTCGTTGGTTGGTTAATTAGAGTTGAAGAGATTGCTGTAAGGTTATCGGGTCACCCAAAGGCTTCGTTCATTGCTCTGTTAATCATTCTGTGTATTCCGATAGTATGTAGCCAATGAGACACAGTAAATACATTTTCTTGACTACATCATCGGGTCCGTAGTAACTGTAGATCTGATCTTCAGTGGCGTTGAGCAAACATTGAAGCAAACAACATATTCATCGAATGACACATACATCTAAATATCTTCGTCGAAGGAGGGAACAGAGCATCTGGTCAGGATCTCAACGGAAGCTTACGAGAATTCATACTGCAAATCATCAGACTTGCGTTGTTCAGTATGTGAAGACTCAAAACAAGCCTATGCGATTAGATATATCTGAATAATGTCTAGTGCCTTCAAATGCAGACATTAATCATAATCGACTTCATCTTCTAGCATGCTGCTAACAAACGTGCAAGCATCCTCCTTGATTATAATATTTTCTATTTATTTTCTGAAGTATTAATTATGAAGGCATTCAAGTTGAGTTCAAGTGAAGTCTTCGCAGCCTGATATTTCAAGTTGTTGATTGAAACTAAATCCACTTCCTGTTTGCAAGCACTTCTCATTTTGTTATTTGAGGTAGACATGACTACTTTTATTTGAGGTAGACATGACTACTTTTCCTCATTTCCCTACTTTTATTTGAGGTAGACATGACTACTTTTCCTCATTTCCCTACTTGGGGATTTTACAAATACCCAATCTTTACAATGAGAAATAAAAATGACCAAACGATACCAGATTTCCATTTGCAATGCCCTTTTATAACCCTCTCAAATTTTTGAGAAAACCTTATTTTTCATAAGTTGGATCCTATTTAATTTTAATTCACTTTTGAACTTCTAAAAAGTCATTTTAACATAAATGATCACTTTTAAATAAAATAATTAATTAAACAAAAGTTCCCCATAAAATAAGATTTTACGACAACTAGAATTAATTAATTAAAATATTCCCTCTTCAAGCCCCCAAATTAGCCTATGGGAATGAAATAGGCTAAAGGGTCCTCTTTGAATGACTAAGTTAGGGAAGGGGACGTTATAGTCCTCTCTCAATAAAAATTTTGTCCGCAAGAAGATATTTTGCTCCCCTTCCCAAGTAGCATCTTATAGAGGCAAAATCCTTCCAATGGATTAGGTACTTTCAAAACGATTTTGTTCTTTAGTTTCTTCTCCCACATATCAATGGTAGCTTCTAGAATCATAAATGATTTTCCTTTCTCATGAAGTGGTTGTAACTTTGTAGAAGGAATAATGTGCTACCCGAGGGCATTCTTGAGACGTGAAATAAGTTGTGTATTATGTTGTTCTCAAGCAATTCAAGTTCACATGCAACTTCTCAAATCATCTTTAAGATCTTGTAAGGCCCATAAAATTGTAGTTTCAACTTTTTTGTACCACTCTTCTTAAGTGAGTACTTCCGATTGGCTACAACAACAAGAAAACCAAGTCACCGACCTCAAATGAACTCTTGATTCTATGTCTATCAACATACATCTTTGGTTGATTTTGAACTTGTTAAATGTCCTCCTTTAAGACCTTCATAACATCCTAGTTTCTTTATATCCAATCTTTAGCCTTTGGTGCTCTACTATCAAAAATGACCAAGTCTACAAAAGATGTAGCATTATACCCATACAATGATCTAAATGGGATCATTCTTATACTCATGCGATAGGTGGTGTTGTAGCAACACTCTCCCAAATACAACCATTTGATCCAAGGCTTTTGTTGTCCTACATTATTTCTTACATATCCCTCAACCCACTTATTAACTATTTATGTCTACCCATCTATCTTTCGGTGATTAATTAGTGCTTGGTGTCAACTACGTATCTACCAATCTAAACAGCTTATGGTTATTGCGAGACACATCTCCTACCCTTTGAGATGTGTCTCAAAAACAAAAAGGCATCTCCAGTACCAAAGACATCCTCAGAAACGTCTAGACGCACAAGGTGCTTCCGGTTGTCATCTCTAAAGTCTCCTGACTAGAAATTGACATCTCCTGCAATAAATTAGGGAAAAATGCGATAAAAGGAAAAACAAGAAGGCAAATAAATAAAATAAGCCTACAACAAATAAAAGTCAAAGGGAAATAACTAATAAGAAAACCACACCATAGGAAGACAATAATCGATGCAAAGTTATAGTAATCGGATCTACTAACAGTGTAGACTCTTTGAGCGGGATAGAAATTTATGACTATTTTCCTATCATTGTAGTGGTCTAAAGATAAATTGCCTTTACTATTTAGTCGACAACATTGAGTGTGCTCAACACCTATATTACCTTACTTTCACTAAACCATTTTGACTGGCTATGGTACCAACAATATAAGCAATTATAATTTTATTTTTTGTTCAATTTTAAATATAATGTTAAACTTTACCACTATTCTTGTTTTCAAAGTTCTATGTCATGATATTTTCTAGAAATTGTTAAATTGTATTAAAAAAAGTTTCATGTCCAAGCACCCCCACCTCTGATTTTTTTTAAATTAGTTGTACCAATACTGGGACTAGTCTCGGACATCTCCAAGTAGCCCAATCTCTGGAAACCTTGAAAAGCCTTTTAAAACACACTGATAAACTTATTGTCCCAATCATTGGCAGTGTTTTCAGGAAACCCATGGAGCATAAACACCTCTTTGGAAAACAAATATGCAAACTTGTACTTTGAAGATATAACATAAAAGTGAGTGTGCTTGGTCAACTTATCCACCACAACATAGATACAATCGTTTCCTTGTGCCTTGGGTAGGCCTCTGATGAAGTTCATCCATATACTATCTTGTTTCTATTCAAGGATATGCAAAGGTTCTGATTTAACTACAGGAAAAGTGTGTTCAAATTTGTTTTGTTGGCAAACTACACACTCCCGAATGTGTATAATAACATCATCTTTCAATCCTTCCCAAAAAATCCTCTCTACCTATATATTTGTTTTAAAATAGCCCACATGGCCAGATAAAGGCATATCACGAACAACTCTCACTATCATCTCTTTCATTTTTTATTCAGGTACCAAATAAATCCTATCCTTAAAATAAATATTGTCATCCAAAACTGTATATCTGTTATCTTGAATCTCCCCATCCATAATTGCACAAGAAAAAGTGTTTTTGGAATTCTCAACTGGTAAGAGAAATTTTCAATCAATTGATATCTCAAATACAAAACATATAGTGAGTCTCCTAGCTAAAGCATCTGCTACCACATTTCTCTTCCCCTTTACATAATTTCTAAGTCTTAAGATTGTATTTTGCTTACCCACTTCTACTAACATTCATTCAAGTCGTACTCAAGGAAGTACTTCAGACTGTTATTATCAATACTCACTATAAACTTCCTTCCAACTAGTTATTGTCTAAACTTAACCAAGGCATGTATGATTACAAACATCTCCTTATCATATGCAGAATAGTGCCTCTTTGCATCTCTGAGTTTTTGGCTTTTGAACACTATAGTGTGCTTATTTTGCATAAGCATAGATTCAATCCCCTCTCCTAATGCATCACATTCTAAAACAAAGGGGTGAGAAAAAAGGGGACTACTAACACTAGGCAACTGCTCATAACCTTCTTAAGTAGCTCAAATACCTGCTAAGTTGCATTCACTCAAGAGAATGATCTCTTTTTAGTCAAATCAGGCAAGGGTGTTGTTGACTATGAAAATGACTTAACAAACTAGTGGTAACTACATAGCCCAAGGAATCCTTAAAAACCCACCCTACTTTTTCTTTCACAACATAAAAATGAATATGCAATGTTTTCAATTCTTTCTAATCATTCAGATCCTGGAGTGGGCAAGGTGAGAGCATATGATGCTTCCAACCACACAATTATTCTCAATGAATGCAAGTACAAATGATATGGCAGCAAGCCAAACAAAATATGCAGGTGGCAGAGCCATCTTATCAACACCCCTTTAATGGAGTGCATAAAATGATATGCAGGTTGTAAAGCCAACCTTATCAACACCTCTTCGGAGGATTGCATGCATGCAATTCAAGCCCCTACAAAAATGTCTAATCTCGACTCAAACCAATTGGTTGATAATTCTAGCTTGTTCAATGCCAAAATGAGTTGAATGAAATGCTATAGCGATTGGTGGTAAACCATTTGATTATGCAATACGAAATGCATACAAAAAATACAACAAAAGTACTACCATTCAGAGTTTACAAGATTGACTTGAAATGTGTTACAAATTAACAATTGATAAAGCAAACCGCTGTTATTAAATTGATATAAAGTTCTGATTATAAGATCAAGCTGCTGCAATATCCAAAATAAGGCCAATTAACATTAACAAACAATATCCTCATGTACCCAACTAAAGAATAACTTATAAGGATGATATAAGGGTCCGATGCAGGCCTGATAACACTCTGATATTGTTGGAATACTGTCAAATCAGATCTGACATGCTGCAAACACTACTATGTGCTAATACAACAACCTCAAAATGAAAGAAACACACCCCAAATTGAAATATAGCTGATGTAGGTTGTATAAACTTATTCTGAATTAAATAGCACTATGAACTCTCTCTGTGACTGATAAACATTGAGTAATATGTCTAACCAGCACTAATAGTAATAACAATTAAAAAAATCTTGCAAAGACTATGCCCAACACACTACTCAACATGCATAAATTGAAAACTACTTGAAAGCACACCAAAATTGAACTCAAAGTACCATGAACACGGTGGATATCAAACCAAATGAGAAATTAGTCACTTTGCGAGTTTGAAACTGAACATGAAGTTGCTGGTACAACAGGTGCAACAAGCCAAAATCCACATAATTCAATACAAACATCAAACCCCCAACTCTCCAACAAGTATGAGCATATATATTACTCAAAAGAAATCATAAACTAACACCAAACATATGTGAAACAACCTATATCAAACAAGGATAGAACTCAAATTAATTGCAGACCTGGAATACAGACTTAATGTTGCTAGTAGAGAAGGTACAACTGCAATAAAACTCTTAGAAATCACCAAAGTTCACCTTATTTTTACTTGTTTTCAACAAGAAAGCTCCTTCAATCACTTTACAAGCCCTTGAACTTTTAAAATCTGCATCATAAATCCTTGCATGCCAAAAAATGATGTCAAAACGCATCAAAATCTCCATTGAAACACAACTAGAAAAAATAATTTACCTTGTAGCACAAACTAGAATATATTCACTTTCAATACCAAGGTAATCTCTGAATGATTGCTCCAATGGATGCTCAGGGTTTTCATACTCAAAAACTAATAATTTCAGCACACAGGTGACTTTGGATGGAATTACTCTTTCCAGCTAGGAGAGATTTCATCCCCAAAACTGGCATTCCAAGAGGGTTTCCGTCCTCAAGAAATATGAGAAATAATGTTCTCACTCAAATCAAATAGAAAATGTCATATTTATGTAAGATGCATGTGGCAGTGGTTCTTGTTTGTCCGACATTCTTGTCTATACAACAAAATACTCGATGTGGAGGAGCAGTGTAGTTCTTGTGGGCACGCCCAATGACATTCCCTAAGCTTAGTTCTCAAGCATTTAAGTCTGTGTTATCGGATTCGTACCGTAGACCCCGGATCCGGGTCCGGGTCCGATCCGGTTTCGAGTCCGGGTCCGATCCAGTTCCGGATTCTCTACCCGGTCCGTGCTGGATCCGGGCAGGGTCCGCATTTTGACCTGTGGGTCCGGATAGATCCGTGGCCCGCGGATCCAGACGGACCCACAGGTCAAAATGCGGAC
>MU224191.1:205745-216749 GCA_018584345.1 Thuja plicata | reverse complement strand
ACCCGCGGCCAGCCAAGATGTAAAGTGGTAAAATTAAGACTTTTTTTGCCTTGAAAAATAACTCTCGGAGCCTTTATAAATTAAATCCTGTACTGCGACAGGGAGCGCACAAGGGGCGCTGCCCCTTGACCTCGTCTTAGGGGCTTTGCCCCCGAACCCCCATTTAATAATTTGGAGTGGAAACTACGCCAATAAAAGTGGGGAAAAATTAACCTTCGAGTCTTATTAGACTCCATATAGAAGATGATGATGATGAAGAAGAGAATATCAATAAATTATTAATCCATTAGTTGAACTTCAAACAATGATACTTGAACTGATGTTATGATTTAATTTTTATGTTTTGAATCTTTGAGATTTGGCATTGATTAATGATCAACCATCATAGATTCATACTATGAAATGATTTAGTTTTAGAATTATGTATATTTCTCTTATTTTTGTATATATATATATATATATATATATATATATATATATATATACTCACGAATCCCTACGAACCCAAACGGCAAAAAAAAAATTTCACGAATCCACAAACCGGATTTGCAAGCCTGAATCCATCCCCGAATCCGAATCGGCAACTTAGATTTAAGTCCTAGTAGTCTAAGTAGCACCTATGGATTATGGTTGCTTGAGCTTGTTTAGTTATTGCATTATGACTATATGCTTCTTCATGTTGGGTATTGCTCCATGTTTGCTCTTATGTGAGCCTATGATTGTTTGCATTAGTATGCATTGTTTGGCGCAAGCATATGCCTATACCTCCTTGTATGCTTGCTTCCTTGTTTGGGCCGTGTGACTATCTCCACGAGCATGGTAGGGTGGACCATAGGGCACCACATGGTTGGGTGGCATGACAAAGCATTTGGTGCAAGCATATATTGGCCAATCAGAGACGACATCTAAGGATTGTAGAGACTAAGGAAGATTTATTACATACCGCATCCATCATTCATTGCAAGTAATAATCATAGACATATCAGAAACAACATCAAATTAACGTTGCAGGAACATATATCCATATTTGACATGGCAACTCTATTTCTAAAGCGATCTCTATATCAGACATTGCAAGTGCTTAACTCCACATCTGAAACAGCAATATCATTGCTACAAGCAACATATCAGACTCCATTGTATATAGTATAAAGATAAGATCAGATATAGCAATTTGTATTGCTATAGGTGACATCCTCTCATCAATTGTTGCATGGTGATTTACCCCTAAGATTTAAATGGAAATCAAGATGGCCTATGAAAAGGATAATAAGAGTTCTCTTCTAAGGCATGAGGTCTTCAATAGACAGTCTTCTCAAGGATGTACCGCCTGATCTAATCTTGGAGATTACTTTGTTAGGAATAATACAACTGAGAGGGGGGGAGTGTTGGTTCCCAAAACCACAGATCAGAATCGTATGAGTCTTGCCAACTCAATGTTGGGATTCCAACGGGTTGAAGGCCAACTTGACAGGATCAATCGATTTGATCTGAGTCCTCTGCACTTTTGGCTCTGCACAGCCAAGGCGGGTGTACCTGATCCTGAACCAATCACTAAAGTCCAAGAATGCTTATAGCAGATCAATTTGAATATGAATGCAATGAAAGCTTCCTAAATGGCAAGAAATATAGAAGACTTTCCAACTGCACAATAATACGAAAATTGCTGAAACAATGCCAACTTTGCAACTTCGAAGATAACTTTAGAAAGTAAATACTTCAAACTTGTTGATTCTGGATTGAAAATAAGAACAAATGACTATATAAATATAGGAATAAATAGAATGAAGAATAATTATGAATTTTAAAAATAAACGAATATATTAATTCTTCAAAGGAAAGATATGAAATAATTGCCAGCGTATAGATTATGAATTACAAATAATAAAAAAGACCAGTGCCAGATTTAAAAGGGCAATAGAGTCAGTATTATAAGTTTATTACATACAACTTTATAAAGATTTATGCACTTAATCTATAAACAATTTGATAGTCCAGATACGATAGATCAAATATATTTATGCAATTTTAAAACTAGTCTAGATTGCACTTTACCTCCCTACTAGACAGATTTGAAAACAATGAAGTATTTCACGATATCTATGATAATCAAATGTAAAATGCTATAAAAGATCGTATCCGAATATCTGAAAAATAAATTATTTACAGAATACAGAGAAAGAAATTATAAAGGACGGAACTATATAATATTTTGACTCTAAAACTTTGTACAAATGAATAAAATAAATAAGCTTACTGGTTATGCTAAAAACGAAATTGCAATGAAGACACTCATTACTGATGATCGATCCACTACAATTCGGTTCACAATCGCATATAAAAAATTCAACCAATAATCCAATATCTACGAGCTTTGTTCAACATTCCATCTTTGCCAAATGAAGAAGTTTCTATTACAAAATAGTATGATATTCGCCAGTCAAAAAGAATGCTATTGTTATTGTGTCTTTTGTCTGATTTGTCATCTTATATTTATATGAAAATGAGAAGACGTGTGGTTTTTTTCCTAAAGGATGCACCGCTTCACAACAAATAACCAATACTTGTTAATTTATAACATAGTTTGATATGAGGAAACCGAACTTTAAGTTTTCAAAACTATCTTTATATATGAGACACGAGCATATATGCCGACAAGACAAATGTCGTATATAGCATCTGAACTGTCGTTCCAACTATATAGACTCCCGCAAATCATATGCTTTCACCTTCTTCATTGGCATCGTGCGTGTTATGCCTTTTTCGCTCCCATATTTCTTCGTTCAGGCATAACTCCTTCTGAACCCGACAAGGCTCAACTCCTTACGCTTTATCACCTTATATTGCAAGGTATGAGATCCTCAATGTTTACGGCTTTTTACTGTGCATCCGTCTTCTCCTATTTACGTGTCTTCCTCATGCGTGCTTGATAAAACTTCATCCCTTTGTGCATATCTCCAGACTTTGGTAATGTATTTGGCATTTATCATATTTGTTATTTTGAGGGGTGTCGATGGCATAGTTAATTTCTTTGTCTCCGCTTTGTGATGCTTCCTTCCTCTGCTGACGTGCAATCCTTCTTGGGCATATTTGCCTTTAGCCGTGTTTCCCGATGGTTTCTTTCACACTTATTGGATCAGTATTTGGAAATATCACCATATTATACGACTCCTTTGTAATTAATCGCAGGTGCCTTGGCTGTCAAAAGAACATTTTAGAATGTTTGCATACCCTCATTATTATCTGCCAGATAAAATATGAAATAAGTATTCATGTTATCAAAAACCATAATATCTTTAATATTGCAATAATTCGGGTGATGATTGAGGTTTATACATTATGAACAAAGCGGCTTAAGGATGCAAGGAGTACATATTAAATCTAATGTTAATGAAAACAAAAGAAATAGAAAATAAGTTATAGGATAAAAGTTTACAGAAGGTGCTCAAATGGAAGCCCTGATTTTTCGAAAATCAGGACTCCATCAGGGTGAATCAGTTGTATGCCAAATATTTAAACTTTAAACCAATTACTTAATGCAAATCTGAACACTTCAAGAACAACATCATAACACAAGTATTTGTTGTCGAGGAAAACCCTATTAAGGGAAAACCCCCGATGGGAATTGGCACCCACAAATAATGCACTAGAAATCTTGTATCCCTGTTAGGAGATCTAGTCTTGTTAGGAGCTGATTATTACATCCAATACAAGTCCCTTTTAAAGGATAGACCCTGTTAAGAGTCTTCTCAGACCTTTTAGGAGTTGAATGAAATGATGAGCTCACTGCCCGAGCACACTGCCCAAAGTGAGGGTTAAATCCACCTTCTAAAGGTTAAACCCACCTTCTGGATCCACTGTCCAAAGAGAAGTATAAAAGTATACTTATAACAGTGAACTGACTGGTAGCAACTTCCTTTGCCTATACAGTTCCAATGAACTGCATTACAAACATAATCATTGCTCGACATCAAGTAGAACTCGTATCCACATGCTCGCAGCATCCAATGCATCCAATCCATGCTTTTATACATCAAGACACTACTTTCCTTTATACAAGTTACAATAAGCAATTCGGTCGGCCTGTTAAGACTTCCCCAATGCACAAACAATTGCATAGACCCTTGCTAAGATACACACGGTACCTTACACAAGTATTTAACAAATACAAATCATAACTCCACGCCAAGATCCATAATTTTGGCTCGCCAATCATTAAGCACATTACATCTCTATGGTCGGCCCCAAATAGGTCTTCGCTAGTGTTGGTTCCCAAAACCGACGGATTGGAATTCTTCGAGTCTTGCCAACTCGATTGTCGAATATCCAAATGGTTGTGGCCAACTTGACGAAACCAAGTGATATGATCCTGGTTCCCTGCACTTCTGGCTCTGCAAGGCCAAGGCGGGTGCACCTGTTCCTGAACCAAAATACTCAAGCCCAAGACTCTTATAGCAGAATGGTTAAATTGCAAATATAATAAAAACTTACGAAATGGCAAGAATTATAGAAAGCTTCGTAAATTGTTAAATAATAACAATTGTAAATAATTGTATAAATATAAGAATATTTTAAATAATAATTATGAATTAATGCCACAAATGAATATATTAAATCTTCAAAGGAGAGATAAATAATTGCCAGCATATGAATTCCAAATTAAGAGCAATAAAAAGACCAGTGTCTAATTAGATGGGCAAACAGAGTCAATATTATAAGCTTACTACGTACAACTTTATAAAATTCAATATATTAAAGCTAAAAATTAATCATCCAGACGCGACAGATCAATTATACAAATTCAATTTTAAACTAATCTAGGATGCAATTTAACTCCTGTGAAGTGGAGACAAACTAGATATAAATATGGAAACAATTAAAGATTTCACGATATCTATATTTATCAAGTTTAAAATGAAATAACGACCTAGTCCACTTATCCGAATATTAAAATATTTATAGAAGAAAATATTTATAAAGGACAAACTTAATAATAATTAAAAACTCCAATGCACAAAAATAAAAATAGATACGCTTACAGATTATGCCGAAAATAAAGTTGCACTGAAGACACTCCTTACGGATGATCTATTCAATGCAATTTAATTCCAAAATCTCACATATATTCACTCTATAATCCAGAATTCACGGGCTTTGTTCAAAAATTCATTCCTCTGCCAATTGAAAAAATAATATATCCAAATATGATATTTTTGCCTGTATATTATAACAGGCTCGATCTCTCTCTTCATTTGATTTTCCTATCTTATATTTATATGAAAATGAAAAGTTATGCGGTTTCCTTTTTAAAAGACATACCGCTTCATGAATAGAACCATATGTTATACTAATGTGTAATATAATTCAAAACTTAACATATCACAACTGTCCATTTACGGCATGGTTGTGGGTGACAGCTGGAGGCCACGTTCCATGAACTGACGTGTTGCTTCATAACAAATAACCACATATTTGTTAACTGAAATTTGTAACATAGTTCGATGTAGAGGAACCGAACCTTAAACTATTTTAACCATCCTTTTGAGGCACGAGCATATATGCCAATAAGACAGATGGCGTTTTAAATATACACCCTTGAACTCCCGCTTACACCACATGGCATCCTCTTATCATATATTTGGCGCTTCACAAAGATTAGATTATGCTTGTAACCTCCTATTCTCGGATTCACGGGAGCTTTCTCTTCCCACACGCACGTTTGGAAATTTGCGGATATCGACCAGCACTGGTTTTCATTGCGCCATCCATATTCTGACTTCTTTGCGTCCATTGTGATCATCTATCCTGCAATGAACAACCAAAAAATATTAGATGTTCATAAATAGGGAATAATAGCATGTCCACGGGTCCATCCGCTTTGGGAGACATCATCGAAAAGACTCTAATGTATTATCTACGAAGGCTGTGAGTTTTAATTATGTCCAAGGACATGATAAACTCTACGCTCATACTTCCAGAAACATATTCCAACAGTCATGCTCGAAATTGGGATTGCTTCTTTTGTCCCTTTCTCCATTATCGTGCCTTCCTTCTGTGCATAGATAGGGCCGTTTAGAGTTCTAGTCTGATGAATACAATTTGATTAGTGGTTGGGATAAGAAAAAACTCCGAAAGACAGAGAGAACGCAGACCATATGATTTTCGATATAGCTTTGAAATCTCTAATAAGAGAAAACCGTAAGTTTTAGCACTGGACACATTTCCTTATAAAGAAGATTATCTGAATGTCTTCATTCCGTTATTAGGTGAAGAAGAAATAATTTGGGTATTATCATTGTCATTATAATGATGCTTCATAATCTTATGACGATGATCATACTCTATGATTCTACAGCATGAGTATTTCATTAATACTCTGATAGTTCTGAGACCAGATGTTCTTTTGTATAGCACTGTTATATTGCACCTTAAATCATTATATTTGAAAATCTACAACACGCTTCCAACTGTGTTCTGCATTTTTTGAGAATACACTGTCACTTGCGATAGTCATCACACAGAATCTCAAAAAGAATTCCTTTCATAGAGCTCTGATTATCCTTTGAAACTGGCAGTCTACTATCCCTTCTGATATTGATTATCATTGTTGACTGTTCTGGGCAGGGACATTCCAGAATTGCATCTTTCTTGGTTCTACAATACAATGGTTGCTGCGTAATAATCTACAAAAATGAAAAACTATTACTTCATTATATCATGCTGAGAACAATTGCCTGTGACATTATTGTTTATCTCTTTTTTTTTTTAGTATTAACCTTTATATAACGAAAACATATGATCAATCTTTGTTACTTAAATGCTTTCAAAATTAATGCATGAAAATTGTAATTTATATAAAATCTGAAATCCATTTATCATAACTTATGGGTATGTAAAACATATGCAGAAATCTTAACACATGAATACTCTAACTAATTATTAATGATAATTTTAAGAAAGAAAATGAGAGAAAGTAATCAAATGGAAGCCTTAATTTGTAAAAATTAAGGTTCCATCAGCTAGTCCACACGCCTCAGCTGATGTCATCAAGAATCCAGCGACCCAAGAATCACAAAGAATGTTCTCCCATGTATCTTCTATCATGCCTTAAGCTCGCGTATCATAACTCATGCTCGCATCCAAGTTATCCCAAAAACTCAGAGACCATCTCTGTCATAATCCTTTGTCACTCCACTGTAACCAGTCTTTACCAAAACAGCTATAACTCATGCAAATAACAACATAAGATCCAGCAACCTTAGAAATAAGGTAGACACTCATCCCTCTACACAGATTCGTGCTCGCATACTCTCACACGTCGTACACTGTCCGTACACATCTGTTAATCTCGTCTGAACTTGTGATAACCAGTCTTACTGAAATTTCTAATGCATCCAACTGAAACATATTGACATGAATGTCAACACCTCATACAGCAACAATTCCAACATACTCAACAAAACTATGTTATGCAGAGATGGCACTTCCAAGTTTGGGATCTGGGAATCATAGTTTAAGAATGCTTGTGGGCAAGCATTTTCCAAGAGGGGGAGACTGTAATGTCCCCATTCCGGACATAAAGACAATTAAATGGATAAACAATTAAATAAGATTAAATTAAAGATTTAAACTTATTATATAAGCAAAACAAGCATACAAGATTCAATCATAAAACTCATATAGATAACAAAGATCCAGTAGAGCCCAATATATGATGACTCACCATCAGTTCATATACATATACGTTGGCAGAAAATTAAGTGATGATAATCATTTAATGACAAGGATATGAATCATCATCTATTCAATTTGTAATTGTGAAGACATGATGATAACTCCATCATCAGCAATTACATAATAAGAAAGGGGCATGCTAATTATAGAATAGATGTTATTAATAGGAGTCATAGAATATAGGATGTTGACTCAACATACATCGATCTTCAATTATTAATACTACATGCGGTGAAACCAAATACTGTCAATAGCAATATGGGATATTAACGCCATTAGTCAAACTCAATACCATTAATGGACCCAGAGCTGATATCAATTACCAAGGGGAACATACATTTGGTTAAAGATAATGTTTAGACCAGTGATTACAAAGGATGGTTGAAAAAAGTATCAATGCCTTGTCCCAACGAAAAAGTCAAGACTATCGAACGAAGAGCAAATGATTTCCTTAATATGTCAATGATTGCATACATGGAGGAATCAACTAATGTGAGTATCTGAGACTGACAAATAAGGAATATGAGACGGCACCATGCAATATTAAGTCTTCTGTGACAGTGACTCATATTTTCCATGTATCAACTCATAGTCGAAGTATGAAGGTTTAATGGTGCTAAAAGCATACAATATGAAAAGGAATAACATAGACAGCAAACGGAGCAGGTCAATTACAGGAGAAGTTAATAGTTATCAACACTCAAATAACATGAACAGATCCTGGCCTTTGCAATATGGAGAGCGACTATATAAAGAAAAAACCAGAGTCAGCCAGCGGTAATTGGCTTATAAAGAATAACGATGATAAGGATTATTATGAAGAATGGTGCGATATTATAAAAGAAATATCGACTAAATAATATAGTTGACTATTATCAGCATACCAAGGAGAATACCTTATACGGTCTGTGGAAGCGGCAGAGTAATTAAAGGATATGGATACTAAGAGTGATTAAGGACGGTAAAAATGGTATTCACCATATTAGTAATTAACTAAGGAAGAGCTATCAATCGATTAACTCCTAAAGGGTGCGATTAATCCAAAGGAAAGAGTGATAATTATAAATTGATATGGGAGGTGTCTTTTGGAAACACAACCCATCATATCCATAATCATGATATAAGAAGACATTCGCTTCAATCATTCGATCGTCAATTACTTCTCTTTTTATTTAATAATCCTTAAATGCATCTGCTCTGTTTAGAGAGAATTGCCATTGGCATTTGGTGCAAGCATATATTGGCCAATCAGAGACGGCATCTAAGGATTGCAAAGACTAAGGAAGATATATCAGACACAGCATCCATCATTGATTGCAAGTAATAACCATAGACATATCAGAAACAGCATCAGATAAACGTTGCAAGAATATATATCCATATTTGACACAGCAACTCTATCGCTGCTAAAACGATCTATATATTCGACATTGCAAGTGCTTAACTCCACATCTGAAACAGCAATATCATTGCTACAAAATACATATCGGACTCCATTGCATATACTATAAAGATAAGATCAGACATAGCAATTTGTATCACCATAGGCGGCATCCTCTCATCAATTGTTGCATATATAATTGGACTTATCAGTTATTGCAGCCATTGATGAAAGCAATAATTATTAATTGCATATTCTTATTGTATATCAGATATAGCATAATCGTATTATCACTATAAATGATAAGGACCATCATTTACATAGCATACCTCAAATCAGGATATCAGACATTGCTATTGACATATTGATATCTATATCATTTGCACATATTCATATTGATTATATCAGAAATTGCAATTGATCTTGGTTTATCTTCCATTACTTTCTTAAATTGTATTCAATTGACACAGTTCAAAGGAAGTTGAAGTAATTGTCTCGGCTTTCCTGACTTGGCCAAAAAGGGGACATTACAATATCAGTTGGTCGTTTGGTTTTTGGGTATTTATTTTACACATTGCTTGGAATGCAGATTTGTATGGTGAATTAAGTTGGCATATGGAAGTTCTGAGTTTATTTGCCAGCGGTGTAAGGGATATTATCTAAGTTACCGATTCACTGGCATAAAGGCTGAATGCGCGGGCAGATGCGTTTGGAGGCTGATGCGGAAGCGGAGGCCTTGTGGATGCGCACAGGAAGCGCATCCAGAGAGCATCCAGGGACCCTGGATGCGCTTCCTGTGCGCATCCACAGAGCATCCGAGAGCCTCTGTCGGCATCCGCAGACCCATATTTATAAGCATCAAAAGAGATTGACCATCTCTGTGAATATAAAATTTCTCATGTCTATGATATTAGTATGAGATGTTTCCGGATTTGAGAGTGAGTTTTTTCATCGAAGATTTCATCTAATGAACCATCTCTACCTAGTTCTCCGTCTATGTGGCTAATTTAAAAGCACAGTTGTTTTTAAACATCAAAATAGATTGGCCATCTCTATGGTCATAAAAATTTCGTAATTCACGATATTAATATGGGATGTTTCTGAATTTAACAGAGTATTTAAGATCTCATACTAATAGACCATCTCTACCTAGTTCTTCATCGAAGTATCTAATTTGAGAGACTGTTTATTCTTGAACATCAAATGGTTCAACCATCATTCAGTCGTGTAATATAAATTATCATTGGTAGTTTGATAGTTGAGTTATTTAAGTAGAGCTAACATGAATTTGCAATAACATTTATGTAATTTTATCTTGAAGGTGCAATCTTTTTTTGTTTTTTTAGTATAAATTGTGATAATTTGGGATTTTAGTAGCTGATTATTTGATCACAAGGGTCTGACTAAAATACTCGAATCTGCCAGATTCTATGCAGCAGAGGTGGTATTAGCTCTAGAACACCTGCACAGCAAGGGCATTGTTTACAGGGACCTCAAACCAGAGAACATCCTCCTGCAATGCACAGGACACATAATGCTCACTGATTTTGATCTCTCAAAAAGACTTCAACCCCATCCAAATGAATCTAAATCTTCTCAAAACCCAGACCACCAGCATTCCTCTCAACAAACAGGAGGGTGGAATGCTTATTAGCTAAGTTGCCGATTCGGGTTCGGGGACGGATTCGGGCTCGCGAATCCGGTTCGTGGATTCGTGAAAAAAAAAAATTGCCGTTTGGGTTCGTAAGGATTCGTGAGTGTATATATATATATATATATATATAATATATATATATATATATACAAAAAATAAGATAAATATACATAATTCTAAAACTAAATCATTTCATAGTATGAATCTATGATGGTTGATCATTGATCAATGCCAA
>MU224191.1:180589-205426 GCA_018584345.1 Thuja plicata | reverse complement strand
AATTATTTTATAAAGGCTCCGAGAGTTATTTTTCAAGGCAAAAAAAGGTCTTAATTTTACCACTTTACATCTTGGCTGGCCACGGGATCCTTATGGATTCGCCCGGATCCTCGAATTCCCTATCCGGTCCGTGATGGATCCGGGCAGGGTCCTCATTTAGACCTGTGGATCCGTCTGGATCCGCGGGCCACGGATCCATCCGGACCCACAGGCCAAAAAGAGGACCCTGCCCGGATCCATCACGGACCGGCTCATGAATCCGGACCCGTAACGGACCCGAACCCGGATCAGGGGGCTACTGCACGAATCCGGTAACTTAGCTTATTAGTTATTTGAATATTTATCTTGATCAATGATAAAGTATCGTACTATCAAATGATTTAATTGTGTTTATTTCTTGCATTTATTTGCATATATATATATATATATATATTAACGCATCCAAAACCCCCAAAAAAATTTTGCACGCCCGTGCACCCGGATCCGCACCTGCACCCGAATCGGTAACTTAGGATATTATCATTCTATTTCTTGGTGGACGTGAGGCTTTTTCTATCCTTTGCTAGATGTGAGGATTTTTTCCAAGTAGCCATTGCATATGTTACCTTGAGCAGCTGTCTTGGTTAAGGCATGAGGGATAGAGGAAGCTTGTGGGTGCTTTTTAGTTGGAGTGATCAGAGATCTATTTAGCGCTCGGCTTTGGTCTTGTGTGACCTTTGGTCAGAAACAAACTTCATTGATCTGATGTTGATAAATGTGTTTTCTCCTCTCTTATCACTGTTGAAAGCTGAGCATTGACTCATATGACTTGTCTCAGTTTAGGCAACATTTCTGCTGTCAAATAGAGTTCAGAAATTAAAGTTTTTCATCTATATTTGTATACAAGAATTCAATGAAGAAAATCTTTATTTATATGTTCAAAATGTGATATTATTTTTGCTTATATCTGTTAGGGATCATGCAAAACTTTTATCCTAAATTATCAACCAAAATAACCAAACAGTAAGTCTTTTGATCAAAACAAAAAATTCTTTAAATATTTTATTTTGATATTTTTCAAGGAATCTTTCCAAACTATTTGACAAAATAACTCAGATTGGAAAGATGAAAATTCTGGATAAAATTGATGGGGGATTTTTCAGACTTTGTGTTGGCTAAAAATTTTGCAAGTAACTAATACTACAACTTAACAAAATTGTAACTTTAGACAGCAGTGTGTGAAATTTTTTCTCCTCTCAGCAATAGGGGAGGCTCCCTTCTTACTGCAGGTGGCTTTAACGGAAAATGAACTGAAATACAAACAATTCCTATTGCTATGGTAATACCGGTGGCTTAAGGGTTGACGTAAGAACAACACTTAAGACAGCAGTTTACTTATAATAAATTGAAACAAATATAGGAACACAAAGTCTCCTATACTTACTTCAGAAGTTGATTCTGAAAACTAGAATAACCAGGAAAGCACAAAGTCTTTCACTGAATACCCTCTACTTTAATAAAAACACTTATCACTGAAGCCCAAAGTCTTTAGCTTTAAGTTATTGCAGCCACTTCTATCTATATTAATCCTTATTTTTGAAGCACAAAGTCTTCAAGAACGTGAATTAAAGTGCTCAAATGATCCACACAAGATAATTATCAATTGAATAGAGTAAGGATTAACAAACGTAACTTAAGAATACATTCATTAATTTCCAAATTGACAACACAAAGTTTGTGAATCCTTGTTCCTTCTATTCAATTCCTTAACTTTGCACAATGAAACTCAAAGTTTTCAAAATACAAAAGATTCAAGTACAGTTGTCTTGCACACAACAAAAGATAGAAAATACAATAGGTCTCACTCCTTTATATAAGAAAAAGAGGAGAGAAAGGTGGAGAGGAAAGGGGAAAACCTTAACCACCTTGACTTATTCAATACTTATCCCTAACTAACTAACTTTGACTTATTCAATGCTACAGGGTTTAATGCACTTGGAACATGATTACATGGAATAGCTTTGCATGTGATACTATCGCATGCAATTATATCTTGTTTTCATTCTATGTGTAATCTGTCAAAGATTCTACACCTATTCTATCAAAACTACAAAAATAAGTGTTCCAAAACACTTCAGGTGAAATTAATACAAATCTCAAATTGACAAAGAGACTCATGAAATACAGCTGGATCTGGTGCTCCTGTATGTTGAGCAATGGTTGCAGTCTTGCATTCCACACTTGCTCCTTTGGAAATCTCATTGTTGTACCCACCAATATCATTCTGCAAGTGATGCAAGACACTCTTGTAACTTGCCAATTTGTTCATGGAATTTAAACTAAAATTATCAACCCCAAGCTCTTGATGAACAACTTGTGTAAACTCTGTCATAACCTGATCCTCTTCTATGAGTTCACCATCCTCGGCCACCAATCTACATGCCAATTCCTCAAAAGCTTTGACAATGATATGTTCTTGCTCTTTGCACAACTCTATGGCTTACTGGACCTTTGTTATTAAGCCTTTTACAACTTGCTCCTTGTTAGTCATTAGATCTAAATAATCGAAGTACATTTCCTTAGAAGAGACAACTTTGTATACACACAAAGCATCAAGATCAGCCTTTGCCATTTTCTTCCACACATTCAAATCTTCACTCAGGGTTTTCAATTGTTGATTAATAGATATAGCCAACTCATGCAATTGGGTGATAGCCCTCCTGGCATTTTTGAGTAATCGGAATACATCTCTGATGACCAAAACACCTTGTGATTCTAATTGGCTGCCCCAATCATCTATAACTTTCACCCCTCTTTCAAGTCATGCTATGTACTTGTTTGTCTCTTCCGAAAATGAATTGACCTGCTGTGAAGAAGAATTCTTCTATTCAAGAGCTTCACGGAGACGAGCATTCTCTTCTTTGAGGTGATTCTTCTTTTCCCAAAGCCTATTTGTCCTTTTGGTAAGCTGCTCCACTACATCTTGTGCTTCCAGTTGACATCCTAAAAGTGTTTGTTTACCAAGTTCAATTCTGGTAATCTTCTAATTCGTTGTTTGGAGCTATTCAATTGGTTTATCCAAAAGCGGCTCAACTACTTCAGCATACTTGACCTTTTGTGCATCAACCATGACTTTGGAGACTACTTTTGCTTTTTATTCTTTAAAGCCTTAGTTTTACTCTGCTGTGTGAACTCAAATTCCTTAGGAGGAACCTCCAACTTCTTCCTCTTTTGAGTAACAATACCCAACCATGGAGTTAAGACGAAAGAAGGAGAACTCACAGTCGTAACCATAGTAGTTATTGGCTCTGCCTGTGAAGTAGTTGCGACTGTGACAGGTGCTTCAGTTTGTATTGCTGCTGAAACCGAGCTCCCTTGTGCAACCTCAACCATGAATAACTCGAATTGCGCAAATGTTACATTGGTCTCTGTCATGAGTGCATCTGACTTGGGGGGATTTACAGGGTATGCATCAAAGACATGCTCTAAATCATCCTTCATTTTAAGTGTTGGGGCAGCAGAAGAAATAGGCATTGTGAGTATTATTGCAGAAAGATTTGTTGGCGGAACATGCATAGTAAAAGAATCAACATCCGTGTCAAGTAGTGACATAGGAGCTTCTTCCGACTCAGGTGCAGATTCATGTGTTGTTTGTATTTCTTCTGCTTTCTAAGATTGTGATATCTCAAGGGTAATTGGATCTTGCAATTCATCGTCGCTATCAGAAAGTCGAATCATCTCTGGTTCTTTTACTTTGGATGTTGTTGCAACTGGTGTAGAAGCCTTAATCATAAGCTTTCCCCCTTTGATAGCTAACTTTCCGACGCTTTTGATCTTCGACGCAGAAGAATCACCCTTCCTTTTTCCTCTGATTTCAAATTTTAATCCAATTGGACCAGCGGGATCAAAATCTTTACCTGGTTTAATCTTAATGCTTTTGAGACTCTCCTTTTTAACCAAATATTGGTATTGGCCAAGATGCTCTGGAATCTATCCCAAATGGATAAACTTTCTTTTGTTGACCAGCAAGGAGGTAAAATGGGCAAGCTCTCAATATGATTATTCTGATAATCTGGATCTAAAATATCATTATCATCCTCTACACCATCAGTAATCTGAGCAAGATTGAAATTCATTATCTGCTTAACAATAAGCCCACAATAATCCATCCTTATAATATCTACCTTGGTGCGGAGATCAATCCAAATATTTTCGAGACGATGAACATGCACAAATTGTCTACTTATTTTATCATTCATACCCCTCCAATCAAAAGAGCTCCTAGCCATGAACTTCTTCAAATTAATCTCTTGGAGTTCATACTCCATGCATTTGGCTTTGGGTACAGTATCCAGCGAATAGCCCCCAATCCTTAATGGATTATGTGAAGAAATGTCGACTCAAGGCCTGTGTAGTGTAGATTGATAGGTTTGGACCGCCATGAGTTGTCGTGCTAGCTCCATCAAGATGATCTTATCTGTAGGAAATCGTGGCAAAGTATATGGCTCTTCTCTGAAGTACCCAACTCTAAGGTAAGTGAAGTTAGGAAACTATAAGAAAAAGAAACCATACTCATTTACTTTACTCCAAGCTTATCTGAAACTCTTTTCTTTGGGAGCTCTCTATCAAACAGGCACATGTAATGACCGAAGAAGGCATCTTGAACCCTCCGATAATGAATCTAGCTTGGTCTCAAAGGTAGCTGATCAAAATACTCCCATACAGGCACCAATGGCCGATCTCCTTTAGTGGAAAGTCCTGAAAAAGATCCTAAGGCAGCAGCAATGTATACCAAATAGGAATTCTTGTAAAAAGTACAAGTACTTGTGACTTGTGTTAACTTCTCACAAAGCATATCACTTATGAGTTCTCCCCAAAAGATCCTTTGTCTTGACTTGATTATGAGAGAGAAGTATTTGTACATCCAAGGCTCAAAAAGATTAGATTCCTTGAGACCCCTGATTCTGCTTAACAAGGTAATGAGATCATGAATCTCCTCCTTGAACTCGGAACGATGCATGCCTTTTGGCCATCTCACCAAATTGGGTCTCTTAGTAATCAACCAATTGTCATTGATGTACTTTATACATGCTATTTTTCCGTTCTCCCAACTCATAAGTGCTTTTTCTATTGTCAAGTTCATTACAAGAGGAGTTGGAGGAACCTTGAAAACCCGGTCAATAGTATCTGGATCCAAACTGATTATCACTTTGTCGCCTTGATCTTTGATGGTTCTGGATGTATGATCAAAGTTCCTAGCACAAGCCATGACAAATTCAAGTTCCAAGGCTGCTATAGGAAAAGTGGAAACATAGTGAATGTAACTTTCCCTTATGTTGATCATGTCTTCCTTTGTTGATGTATCAACTCTCCATAGGACTCATCCATGTTTAGATGCCCAATCTTAGTATCTCAAATCTCATCCACATATGAAGTGACTTGAGATGGGGAGATAGAGTTTTGGTATCTATCATATTGATATTTCATTTTCTTTTTGGTTTTCCCTTTTGGAGATATGGATCCTTCTGACATGACAAGATTGTATGCAACTGCAACTATTACATAAAAATCCCAAAGTGTGAGTACATCATCATAAGAAATGGTGGAATCCATCAGGCACTACTTCATTCAACCTACGCACATTGATTAGGTAATGCGAGCAACAAAGTTTGGGAAGAATCAAGCCTCTGTGTAAAAGAAAAACACAAAAGGTGGGTTTTTTGGGCCATATTGCACATAGAGGACAGCAAGCTTGGAATTTGGTAAAATGAAGACATGAACACATATATGTATGACCAAATGTTTAATAAGCAAGGTGGGACTTTTTCGAAGTACTCGCGTCTCATAAAAAGCCATGGAAAAGCATGAGGGTAGGTTTTTTTATCTGTTTTGCATATGGGGAAAGACTTTGCTTTTTTAGAAAACTTTACCATTGAGAACGGTTTTTTTAATTCCGACTGCATATGCAAGATAAATGACATCTTTGCATATGCAACTTAAAGAAATGTGAGAGGAAGATGGAAAACTAAAACAAAAACATGCAAATCTAAAAGAGAAATGAAGGAAAACATATATACAAGAAAAACAATGAGAAAATGCAAGAACTTCATACCTTTCTTTGAGAAATGCAAAGAATGATAAATCTTCCAATTTTGGAGCAATTCTAAAAACAATCCAAGGATTTTTGAATTTAGAAATAATTCCAAGTTTAGAAGCTATACAGCCAAAGAATTTGATAAATCCTTCTTGCTAACGCCGTCCTCGCATTTTAGCAGAAATGCAGCTAACCATGGAGTAAAACACAGGTTTCTTGAGGTCATTTGCACATTTCGCAAGTATGCAGTTGCTCATAAAATCGACGCCCTCATTCCTCAAAAGAAACATGTAAATGACCTAAAAATCGCCGCCCTTAAATGCTGACGGATTTTAGAGAAACAAACACATATGTATTTGCTCATAAAATCGCCAACACCAGATTAATAACAGGCTTTTAGGCAAAGACTGCACATGTATTTTAAAACATATGCATTTCTATGAGAAATCGCCACCATGACTTAAAGACGCACTTTTTGAACCCAAATACATACTTTTAAACATATGCATTTGTGTCAAAAAAACGCCACCATGATTTAAACAATGCACTTTTTGAACTCAAATACATGTTTTTAAACATGTAATTGCAATATGCAATTGGGATTGAATTCGCCACCTTGGGATTTTTAGAAGACCAAATACATATTCTGAATAACATGTAATTGTAATTAAAAATCACAACCCTTTGAAACTCATGTTGATAATGAAATTTTAAATATGATTTGCATTATAGTTATATGCAATATCATATAAAAAGCCCACCTAATTGCATTATTTAACATAATCTTTATATGTAACCTTATAATTTTAAATGATATAATATGTAGACAAGTTTGAAAAGTCCACCATCATTGAAAACTATAGGTAAAACTTCTCAAAATGCTGTGAAATTTTAAAATGAGGTTTATAATCCACTTTACATTACTTCATGCAATTAACAACAAAAAGCCCACTTTTGATAGATTTTAACCAAGACGTGCAATCAGGCAGAAAAACCCCACCCGCAATACGCTTAAAACCTTAATAACCTGAGCTAGACAACTCTGATTGACGCCTAAGATAGCTCAAATCGAGCGGAATTCGAAAAGCTACAATCCTAAGGCAAAAACAAGATTAAAAACAGAACTCAAAACTAAGAAAAATGAAGAAAAGACCTGAAGGTTACAAAAGTCAAGTGTTTGTCAGCGGAGATGAAAAATATGTTCCAACAAACAATAAGGTGATAAGCTTGACGAGAATCTTCAGAAAACAATGCTCTTAAGATGGAAAGTCTAAGTCACATCAAGGGTTGACTGATTGCCTCGGACATACATCTTTTAAGAGCATTAAAACCTTAGAGGAAACACCTACCAATCTACAAGAAAATTGCGTAGGGTTGTCCAATTCTGTGGATGCAAAATTGAGGACAACAGTTTGGAACTTTGAAATTACAAATTCGGAGAGTTTGAGTCGTGGCGTGTAATGTTAGAATGATGACAAATTTATAATCAAAATAAACTTTTGTGCTCTATAAATGCACTAATATCTTTTATTTTTGTGTACCAATTTTGCGCCAAGTCCCAAGTTCGAGTCATATGTTTGGGCTGCCAAGTACTCATTTTCAAACTATAGTCTGAACATTGTTGAAAAAATATCTGTGTTCACACATTTCCACTAGCAAGCATGCGCCTATTCTCTTGCACTAAAAAATGGATTAAATTTCTTCAAAATTTTCACTTCTTTACAAAGCACATCTATTCTCCTACACCCTATTTATTGGATTGGAAATTTGAACTTGAAGACCTTCTTTATGTTGGTGTGTACCAGATGTTCTATGCATGTTTGTACAAAGATACCAAATTCTGTTTAAATTTCCATCCTACTTACTTGAATGTGCAGTGCAACTTCTATATGCACTTATCCATTCTTCCATGTGCTTGTAAACTTGCCTTGGTGCATCTTCATAATTTTCCTTGTGAGGTGTGCCAAGACCTCTGCATGCATCTGCCTTCATCACATGGCCAACTTTCAAATTTGAAATCCTCCTTCCTTTTATCAAGACTAATGTCTTGAAAAGCTTCTCTCCAGGATCACTCACAAAAAAATGAAAAGATGGCATGACGATCTAGATTGCAAAAGACTTGATCATGAGTTTTTGAGAAAACAAAGACTTTAATTTAAGAACTTGAACAATACAAAAGTTTCATATGGGTACAACACATGTCAAGTTCCTCACCGTCATATGAAGGATTTCCCTTACAAAGGTCTATAGAGGAAAAGATTGTTGGTGAAAAAACTTTTAAGATGTTGCGAGAGTTCAAGAGCTCTTGTTGAAGGGCCTAAGAAAAAGGCTACACAAAAAGTAGCCACTCATTTAAGGAAAAACAAGAGAAGTATAAGAAAGCCTTAGAAAAACTTCCTGATTTCAATAGAACCTAAGGTTTGAAAAGAAAAGTAAGAAAGGGAGAAGGAAGGATGTATTGAAAGTTGAAAGCATGAAACAATTCTTATAAAGTAAGAGAAAATTAGGAAAAATAGACTCTATAAAATGAAATAGCCAACACCACCCCTTACAGAAAAGGGAACTCAATGATTTGTTCTTTAGCAATTACTTAAACACACTAGGTTAAGGTGATCCAGATCAGAAAGAATATTAATCTATTTTTTCAGAATGCAAGTGGGAGTGGCACTACCCTCTGACAAGATGTTCTTTGGGAATCTAGCTAGAGAGTTGAGGCTTATATGTTAACAATTCTGAAGAATAAGACTTTTGGCTTTTATCTCTAGTAAAATATTGAACACTCCATAGACAGGTTAATTTCTAGTCTGCTAATGAGGAACACGATTTTGGAGTTAGATTATTTGCACCAAAGCTTTTATGCACATTTCTAATGATGAATGTGAACTTATGACAAAATATGTAGCTATGTTTTTGTTTCTGGGAAATTCTTATAGTGATTATGCATTAAGCTGAATTGAAAAGGATTTTGAAGGAGGCAAAAACTTCATATCAAGTCAACATCTAGATACTATGCAGTTACATCAGCTACGGTGGCAATAATATCCCTTTTCATTGCCATTTGTATAGAAATTTTAAGAATTTTCTTACTAAATGTTCAAGTTCATTGGCTCCATGTTAATCACATTACTTCGGTGGTTCTCATACAATGGTATAGAGAGAGAAATGCTGTTAGTGAAAAAACTTGAATAAGATGTCATGAGTGTTCAAGAGCTCTTGTTAATGGACCGAAGACAAAGGATACAGAAAAAGTAGTCCCTCATTTTAAGAAAACGAGAGGAATATGAGCCTTGGAAAAAGCTTCCCCAGTTCAGAAGAAATCTAAAGTTTGGAAAGCAAAGCAATGAAGGAAATAGGAAGGATGTATTGAATGTTTTAAATCTGAAACACTCCTTACAAAGCAGGAAAACTAGACTTTATAAAATAAAATGACCAACATCCCTTACAGTGGAAGGAATTGAGTGATTTTTTCTCTGGTGATGCCTTTAATGCACTGAGTCAATGTGACCAAGTCAGAAAGAAGAATAATCTATTTTTTGGAAGGGGGAGTGGCACTCCTCTTAAAGCAGATGTTTTTCAAGAATCTAGCTACAGAGATGAGGCTTATGTGTTTGACTATTCAGGAGACTACAACTTTTGGTTTTCTTCTCCAGTAAAAAAATGAACATCTCAAAGGCGGGGTACTTTCTAGTCTGCTTATATGGAACATGGTATTTGGAGTTGGATTAGTTTTTGATTAAGGTAAAAACAGGTTTTGAAGGGGCCCCGAAACCCTTGGAGTTGGATTAGTTGTACTAAGGGTTTTACACACATTTCGAATGACGTAAATAGTATAAATTTTATATGTGTAACTAATGACAAAATATGTAGCTATGCTTTTGCTGGCAAATTACACATCAAGCTAAATTCAAAAGGGTTATGAAGGAAGCAAGAACTTCATATCAAGTCACCATCTAGTTACTATGCAAGTACTTCAGCTGCAGTGGCATTGATGTCCCTTTTCATTGCCATTTGTATAGAACTCTTAAGAATTTTCTTACTAAATTTTCAAGTTCATTGGCTTCATAGTTCATGGTAATTAAATAAAATTTTGTATTTCTAATACAGGTTCTTTAGTTATTATTCCCAAAACACAATTTTGATTGAATATAACTGAAAGGCCTAGTGGCAAAATTCAAATAGAAACATGGCAGGCTACCACTGCATATTCAATGTCTAGAAATATATACCTGAAGTAACACCTTGTAAAGTGTTACAATTATAGTCCATAGTCTTCAACAATATCTTTGTATCATGTAATAACTTTTGTTCTTGGTTGATTCTTTCCACAGCAAATTCTAAAGCGATTTTGCTGATCCTACCGATTGTTGAATTTAGTGATAGAAGGGCCCCAACTTTAATTGTTGAAGGATGTGACTGATGCTCAAGGGGGAATGTGATTGTAATAAACAATAGCAAAAAAATCATGAATAAGACCAGAAAGTACTGAAGGAATTGCATCTGTAGCATGGTGACTCCAAGAGAGTATAAAACCTGAGACATAACAACATTATTTTATCAATTTTAAAAGATACACCAACATTCTTAATGAGAATATTTAAGAGACAAGCAATACATGTATTAGGATTTATGTTTCTTTTGTAGGGACTCAACTAATGAAAGTCATAGAATTGTAGATACAATCTTAAAACAATAAGCTTCATGCTAAATTCCCCTGGAATAATTACTTATAATTTTGAATGTAATACATGGGTCAGAATAAAATTCCCAAGATCATAATAAGAGCCCCACTCTATAAAATTTCCATTATTTGGTGATAAGAAAAACTTAAATAAATGATACTTCAATATTTGTTTGTTTTGACTGACATGGTAAAAAATGACTAATTCCTTTATTTAGTACTGAAGTGTCTCACTTGCGAAAGATAAGTCGTAGAGGATTCTATAGATCTAAAGTTTACCTGCAATAAATTGGCGTGTCCCTGGAAAACTTAACTTTTAAACTATTTTTTCATTTCAGATGCATAGTAATTTGGACTAGGAAATTGGATTCTCTGAACTTCAACATTTAATTATGGATAATAGTAAATACAATAATGTCAGGCATAAATTATGATTATGACATGCTAAGATTATTAAACAATATGTTTCATTTATTGAATTTCAATATAATTCACTAATTATTGTTTTCTTATTGATTGCGAGGCACAAAGAGGGATCATGGACTCTGCAGACCCGAAGGGACTGTTGACATTATATCATACTACATCAACTCTAAATGACTATTTTATGCTGTATTTAAGTTGAATATTATGATGAATTTATGTATTTGTCGCAGGACATGTGGCCTATGTTGTGCATTTTGAATTTATTGTTTATTTGATATAAAGGATGTTGGGGTGTGAAGCCCAACGGACACCTTTTGTTTTCCCACTCTTTCGTGACCATTCATGTTCTCTTTGTAAACTCTATTTATGAGCTGAATGGTATTGTATTTAGTAGTTTTTTTGCGAAGCTTAGCAAGTTGCTGTAAATGTACATTGAAAACAGAGATTATAATAAAAGGATTTCCCTGCTTCAAGTGTGGATGTAGGCAATTGCCGAACCATGATAAATCTGTGTTCTCTTCTTGATTGTTTCTATTCTGTTCTTATTTGCACATTTGAATTTTTCACTCTTCCAATCATTACAATTGGTATCAGAGCTGGGCGGTACAGCTGATTGGGAATTTGGTGAAGAATTTCCAGAATTATGGAGGCGGCAAAAATAGAGAAATTCTCTGGTCAGAATTTTGGATTGTGGAAAGTGCAAATGGAGTATTTGCTGATAAAGCAAGATCTCTCACTCGCTGTAATATCCTTAACCAAGTTTTGCCTTAAAAATCTCGAGGGATTAGAAGATTTTTTGTTGAACAGCTAATTCGCAAGAACTGTTTAAAAATCTCTGGTCTTACTTTTGCCAATAATGTAGCATCGAATCGCGGATGCTTGTATATTAATTGCGGTCAACAAACACACAAGAGAACTAATGACAGAACAGTATTCAAGTAAACCGGAACAGACTTCTCAACATTCAATAGATTAAACGCTTTGCAGTTTATTTATTACAAAGTAGTTCGCTCAGGATCTTTCCATAGAACACCAGTAAATACAAATTGTTTACCACAAGAGAATAATATAAAGTGGATGCTTGCACCTGCTTCAAAAGCTATCCCTTGACGTAGTCATCACACCGATTGAGAGAAAAGATGTATGATGCCGTAAACTCTTCTAACGCTGCTACAGACCATAAACTCCCCTGTTGACGGTAACAGATACACAGTTACGGCTCACGCAAATGCCAGGCATGGAATATCCACTGGACACAACACGTACTCAGCCAATATTCACGTCGCGTGGGATATGAACTCCTTCCAAAAGAAGCCCAAACTGTCTTCTTCACTGGCGCAGACCATTGCCAGCAGCACTCATGTCTTCCACATCAAAACGACTCTTCCCAGAATTCACCAAACGCCCAAATGGGTAAATACGATGGTGTTAAAATGCAGTGTTGTCTGACTATTCGAAATGCAATTCCATGAACATTGTCCTGGGATTGCCCGATTCTCTCATACTCAGAACGCCTGGTAACTTTTCTATGTCTCCACCGTAGCTTCTACACTCAATAAGCACAATGGAAAGCTCAAAAATAAACTCCCTCCTTCTGATTGGATTTTCGTCCAATCTTGGCTCCAAAGGTTTGCATCTTCAGAACCTGTACACAGTCACAATGACCTCTGCAAAACAAATCCAAGTTTCTTCCAAAATTGAATACCCTCCTCCATGCAAGATGTCGCTTTGTATATGCTTAGGTGCATGAGCGTTACAAACAGATTGTCGTTACAATTGATAAAGGTGCTCAAAACATTTGATAATGTGCGCTGAAAACATTTCGCTCAAAATATTTGATTAAGTGCGCTCAATATATATGATAATTGAAGCGCATAATATCAAAGTCTTCAACCAATAAAATAACTTAAAATAAAGTTGTCAAGATATCAATTAAACTTTACAATATTGACAACTTATTTCACGGAGCATTATAATAAATTAAACTTCACGCCAAGGCCCCGCAACACAATTTGTGACTGCCCAACATCCCTTTAATTTTTTGATAATTAGCCTATCGGGATGGGAAAATAGGCTAACCGAGTCCCCGGAAAGGCTAGGGAAGGGAAGGGGTCATTACAGTCCTCCCTTCCCGTGATTGCTTGCCCTCAAGCAATCGTAGAGCAGGATGTTGTAGAATATCTTCGCCTTCCCATATTGCGTCCTCAAGAGGTAAATCTCTCCATCGCACCAAATACTCCTTGATTGTTTTGTTCCTCAAATGCTTCTCTCTGATCTCTAGCACCTCTGCTGGAACTAAATTCAATTTTCCTTCCTCATCCAACGGGGGCAATCCAGGAGTAGGCACAACATGTTGTCCAATAGCCTTTTTGAGAAAGGAGACGTGGAAAACATTGTGTATCCGGCTATCAGCTGGCAGCTCAAGTTCATAGGCCACCTCTCCAACTTTCTTCACTACCATGTATGGACCATAAAACCTTGGTCTAAGTTTTTATGAGCCACTCTTCTTCAATGAACTTTGCCTGTATGGTTGGAGGAGTGGAAACACCATGTCCCCAACCTCAAAAGATCTTTCAATCCTGTGGCGATCAGCATATATATCTTTTGCTGATTTTGTGTGTGCTGAATGTTATTTCTGAGAGCCCTGAGAATATCATGATGATCCTATAACCAATATTTTGCCCGTGGAGCCCTATTGTCCTCGAAAGCTAACTCCAAGAAGGATAATGGTTCATAGTCGTAAAGAGCTCTGAAGGGAGACATGCCAATGGTCATATGGTATGTCGAATTATAGCAATATTCTCCCAAATACAACCATTTGACCCACGCTCTTTGTTGCCTTGCAACATAATTACGGAGATAACCTTCTAACCATATATTCACCACCTCTGTCTGTCCATCCATCGGAGGATGGTAGCTGGTATTGGGAGTTAGCTTTGTCTCTGCCAATCTAAATAGTTCCTGCCAGAACACATTGAGAAACTTGTTGTCCCTATCACTAACAATGGTCTTAGGTAGACCATGCAAGCTAAAGACCTCTCTGAAAAATAATTCCACTACCTGAGAGGATGTCCAGTCAGCTGTAAAGCATAAAAATGTGCATATTTAGTCATCCTGTCAACCACAACAAAGATGTTATCCTTACCCTACACTCTCAGTAGACCGATGATGAAATCTATGGACACACTTTCCCATTTCTGCTCAAGGATAGGTAATGGTTGTAGCAAACCAGCAGGAAACATGTGTTCAAACTTGTTCTACTGACAAGTCAAACACTCCCTAATATGCTAAAGGATGCCATCCTTGAGGCCGTTCCAAGAGAACCTCTCTCTGATCTGCCTGTAAGTCTTAAAATAACCTGGATGACCCGCTAAAGGTGTATCATGAACCGCCTGCATAATCTTGTCCTTAAGTTTGGATTCAGGTACTAAATAAATCTTGTTTTTATAATAAATCACGTCATCAATAACTCTATACCTGTCATCCTGAACCTGCCCATCCATAAGCTCACAAGAAAAAGTATTTTTGGAATACTCAACTAAAAGCTGAGACTTCCAATCAGCTGAAATCTCGGATATAGCACAACAGGTAGCAATAGGCAGCCTATTGGAAAGTGCATCAGCTACAATGTTCTTCCCTTTGACATACTCGATGTCAAAATCATAAGCCTGGACCTTACTAACCCATTTCTGTTGCCTCTCATTCAGCTCTTTCTGTTCCAGGAAATAACGCAAGTTGTTATGATCTGTCCTCACCACAAACCTCCCACCTACTAGGTACTGCCTGAATTTTGCCAAAGCATGCATAATAGCCAACATCTCTTTGTCGTAGGTGGACTACAATCTCTCATTTTCCCTCAGCTTCCTGCTCTCATATGCGATAGGGTGTCTCTCCTGCATAAGCACCGCGCCAATTCCCTCACCTAAAGCATCACACTCTAACACAAATGGACGAGAGAAATCTGGAAGTGCTAACACTGGGCAAGTACTCATAACCTTCTTAAGCCTGTCAAATATCACCTCTGCATCAATCTGACCATCTGAATGCACCCTTCCTAGTAAGGTCTATGAGTAGAGCTACAAGTTGAGAGAACCCCTTAACAAATCTCCTGTAGTAAGAACAAAGCCCAAGGAATCCTCTCAAATCAGAAACATTTCTAGGTGGTGGTCAATCCAAAATTGCTTGTATTTTCTCCTGATGGACCTTAACCCCAATAACCCCTATCACGTGCCCAAGATACAAGATCTCTGTCAAACCAAATTCACATTTGGATTCCTTAGCAAATAAGGACTACTCCATAATGCTCAATACCTCATCCAAATGTTGTAAATACTCTTCCCAAGTTTTACTGAATATCAAGATATCATCGAAGAACACCAAAACAAACTTACGCAGCGGCTTATTAAAAATGTGGTTCATACATGACTGAAATGTGGCAGGTGTGTTAGTGAGACCGAAGGGCATCACCAGGAACTCATAGTGCCCATAATGGCATCTGAATGTTGTCTTATGCACATCCTCCTTACAAACCCAAATCTGATGATATCTTGAACGAAGATCAATCTTCAAGAAGTAAACAACCCCATGCAACTCATCCAACAACTCATCAATGGGTGGGATAGGATACCTGTTTTTTATGGTCCTCTTATTTAAGGCTCGGTAGTCAACACACATCCGAAGAGTTCCATCTTTCTTCTTAACCAATACCACTGAGGAAGCAAATGGACTAGAATTGGGTCTAATGTGTCCCATGGCAAGTAACTCCTTAATCGTTTTCTCAATCTCCTTAAAATGTCTTGGATGGCGATAAGGAGTAGTAATGACGGGCTTAGTGCCCTCCTCAAGCTCTATCACATGCTCGAATCCGCGATTAGGTGGTATACCTGGAGGAATATCCTCAAAAACCCTTTGTGCTTATCAAGCACTGACTGTATGTCTATGTGATGTTGTTGTCCCATATTAGAAGTAAATTTGGTGGATATAAAACACTGGGCTGCCCCCTCAATATCATCATGTCTCATAATGGCCTCCCTCCGATTAGCTAAAACAATCCTAGGACCACCTTTTGTCACAGCCTTAAGAATAACCTGTTGATCACCCCTCATAAACTCCAACTGTTTCAGATCATAATCAATCATGTATCTACCTACAGTCTGAAGCCACTATAGACACAAGATAGCGTCCATCCCATCCAACTCAATGACATAAAAATCAGCTACTAACGTATAATCTCCCAACTGGATACTAAGTTGTGGAATCTTCCCAGAACAATTTAGAAGATCCCCTCCTGCAACCTTGACATCAAATTCAGGAACCCCCTCCTCATGTAATCTTTTTGTTATTGTGCGTGCACTAATGAAGTTATGGGTGGCTCCTGTATCCAATAAACAAACAATTCGCTGACCTCTAACAATTCCTTTCAAGCGGATAAGATGGCCTGCAGGAACTCCTGAAAGCTAAGTTACCGGGTTCGCACCCTAGACCCTCGAACTGGGTCCGAGTTCACCTGTAGGTACGGGTTGGGTTCGGGCGGGGTCCACGCCCAGCCCTGTGGGTCTGCCCGGGTCCGCACACCCACAGACCCGTGCGGACCCACAAAGCTGGGCGCAGACCCAACCCGGACCCGGGCGGACCGAGCAGGTACCCATGAGAACCCACGACGTCCAACTTATAAAGTGGGCCCAAAAACATTAAAAAAAACATTTTTTTACTAATAATTTATTTGTTATAAGCCTAAAACAGCCCATTATGAAGCCTCCAAACACACTTTTATTCACACTTGCCCTCTCATTTTGCTCTCCATCTTGCCAGTTTGAAGTGAGGTCATTGATTCGATTGTGGAGTGTCAAATACCTTCCACAAAGCAGATTTGAGTGTTTAAGGAATGCATTTCAACCATATTCTTTAGTTTTCTGATAGATTGTTTCAAGTTTTTGATGAGTTTTAAATTTTTTTCAAGTTTGTGAAGAAGTTTTTGATGAGTTTTAAATTTTTTTCAAGTTTGTGAAGAAGTTTTGAAGTATGTTTTTTTTCAATTTTTTTATAGATTGCAACAATGAGTAGTCAAAGCTCAATGGGTGGGGAGGGATCTCAAAAATTTTAAATTGATAAAGGGTCTCCTTTATGGAGACACGCTAAAAGAATTTCTCAACTTCCTGGAGGTGGGAGGTTTATTTGGAAATGTAATTTTTGCAACTCACAATACAGAAGCTCCTACTACCGAGTCAAAATTCATTTTTTGGGCCCTGGGGGTAAAGGGATTAATATATGTGAGGGCCTAGGGCCAAAATAACAAGGGGTTGTCACCTGGACAAATAGGAGCACTCATAAAAGAACAAGAAGATGCTGACAAATTGGTTGCAAAAGGAAAACAAGGTGGTTATAGTTCTAGAAAAAAAAAAGAATAACTCCACCCTCTCAACCAGCCTCTAGACATCCCTTCTTGCCTATGCCTTCTACGGAGGATGAAGATGTAGAAGAACAACCACAAATCACCAACCACAAGAGAGGTTCATTAGAGAAGGCATTTAAAAATGAGGCAAGAGATATTGCTGATGAAAAAATTGCACGTTGCCTCTTTGCGAATGGTCTTCCATTCAACTTGGTGAGATCAGCATATTGGAGGGAGATGGTGATAACAATAAATAATGCACCTTCTGGTTACACAGGTCCTGGATTTGAAAAGGTGCGCACCACCTTATTGCACAATGAGAGAAAATCTATAGAGACTCAATTAAAACCAATTAGAGATTCTTGGATTCAAACAAGTGTGTCGATTGTTTCGGATGGACGGATAGATTGCAAAAACTGTCCATTGATCAATGTTATTGTTGTGTCCCCCAAGGGGGCAATGTTTTTGAGGGCGGTTGACTATGAAGGGGAAGTGAAAGATGCAGAGTTCATTTCCAAGATTCTCATTGATGCCATAGACACAGTGGGTCATGATAATGTTGTCCAAGTAATTACGGACAATGCAAAAGTTTGCAGGGCTGCAGGTGCTTTGGTAGAGGCTAGATATGAACACATCTTTTGGACATCGTGCACCGTACACTCGCTCAATTTGGTGATGCAAGAAATTGGTACCCAAATAGAATGGGTGAAAGAAATATATGAGGACGGTGAGGAGATTCAAATGTTTGTGACAAACCACCATATGTCACTAGCAATTTTCAGAAGCTTTTCGAAATTGGAATTATTGAAGGTAAATTTTAAAATTTAATTTTAATTTATTTAGTTTCGTTCATCATTTTATGTCATGTTTTACATAATTGAATATAATATTTTTTGTGTTGTTTACATATTTTAAATGTGTTATTGACTTACTATTAACATGTTCTTAGGTGGCTAAAACTCGGTTTGCATCTCACACAATCGTTATGAGACGACTTGTGAAGGTGAAAGAGGCATTGTCACAAATGGTTATTAGCAACCAATGGGGTATTTGGAAGCAATCAAATACAGTGAGGGCCCAAAAGGTTAAGGCATTGATATTGGATGATGATTGGTGGGCTCGTGTGGATTATGTATTGGAATTCACCGAACCTATCATGTATATGCTTCGTTTTGCTGGAACAGATGAACCATGCTTGGGGGATGTATATGATAGCATGGACACAATGTTGGAGAAAATGAAATTGGTAAGTTATATATTTATAATACAATCCTCTATCCTTGTTTATTGAGAGATATCTAAATTGACATAACTTACATCAAGATAACTTACATGAACATCATTTGATATCCCAGGTAATACAAAGGAGAGAGAATGATCCTGAAGACGCCTTTTACAAAAGGGTGGAAGCAATTGTTCTTCATCATTGGAACAAGATGACCACACCATTGCACCTCCTAGCATATGCTCTATCTCCCAAGTACTATAGCGCAGAAGTACTTGCTATTGTAGGTTGAGTGCCACCATATAGAGATTTTGAAGTTGTGAATGGGTACAAGAGGGCATTTAGTAGACTCTTCAGTGATCCAGAGGTAGGGGAAAGTGTTAGGGAAGAATTTGGATTGTTTGTCTCAGGAAAAGATCTTTCCCCTTGTGTTGTTAATGACCAAAACAGAATGGATGCTATTTGATAGTGGTATGTCAATGGTCAAGATTTTATGTACCTGCAACCTATTGCAATTAAGATCCTCTCACAAGTAAATTTTTATTTTTTTGGCCACTTGCATTATAGAATTTAACACTTAACATTCTTGAATTTATCTTGTATTTTTTATTCTTAATTTTGTTGGTTTTCTCTCCAGGTTGCAAGCTCTTCTACCACTGAGCGGAATTGGAGTACATACTCCTTTATCCACTCAATGAAGCATAACCGATTGGCTGCAAAAAAAGCTGAAGACTTGGTGTATATTCACATCAATTTGCGCCTCTTGGCACATAAGGATCCAAAATACAAGAAGGGGGCAGAGAAGCTTTGGGATGTAGCACCCGAGTCTGCTGATTTGGATGCAACCATTCAGGATCTTGCTAGAGCCACTATGTTTGATGTGGATGATGTTGATGACATAGCACTTGGTGCATCTAGTGCTAGTGGAACCGGTTTGGGTTCTAATGATGATGAGGATCTACTTGCAGCTGCTGAAAATGCCATAGATGATTATTTTGATAATCCATTTGATGATTGATGAACACTTTGATGATTGATGAACATTAAACATTGAATCATGTTTTAAACTTTCATGAACTACATTTTCACTTTGTAATTCAATAATTCTATGTAATGATTTTCATTAGAATCGTGTTTTAATGTTTATCTTTGGCATTTGGCATTGATCAATGATCAAGCATCATACTATGATATGATTTATCATTTAGTTTTACAATTTTGTATATTTCTCTTATTTTTTTGTATATATAATGCATAATATATATGTGTGTGTGTGTGTACACGTACCCATACGTACCATAATGGGAAAAAAATCACGTACCCACGTACCGGGTTCTCATATCTGAACCCGTCCCTGAACCCGAACCGGTAACTTAGCCTGAAAGTGAAGCAATAGTAGGGGCTGATCGGAAGCACGTGTCTCACCTCTCTCTACCTTAGGCTGCTCATTATTTTCCTCTTCATCGCTGCCCTCAGATCTGGTGCCTTCATTCTGCTCATCTTCCCCATCAGAAACAACCTCAATATAGTGAACCTTGCCTTTCCCAAGGCATCTATGATCAGGGGTCCAAGGTTCCTTGCATGTGAAACACCTTCTTAACTCATTTCTGGTTTCTAAATCCATCCTAGGAGGTGTAGATTTATTCTGATTCGCAGATTTCAGATTTGGTTTAGGCCCCTTAAAAGTTTTTCTAGGGGGTTGCAATAAAGAGGATGAAGTATCCAAATCATGGGCCATCTTGATGGCTTCCTGTAGTGTGTTTGGTTTCATCACTTTCACAATTCCCTTAAACTTTTCATTCAGCCCTTCAACAAACAACATAACCTTCCTTTTTTCATCATATCAGGTACCATAGTAGAAATCCTCTAAAATTCATCAATGTAAGGATCCAAAGAACCACTCTGCTTCAGCTGGGCCAGCTCTCTGCAATACACTTCTACGTCTTTGTTGTCAAAACGGTTGATCAATTTATTACTGAATTCCTCATATGAGTTAATCATCTCATGATCATGTGTAACAAGACCATAATGCCACCAATCATATGCTGCCCCATCTAAATGCATTGTAGAAAATTTAATAGCTTATGTTTCCGGCATGGGTTTAAGTGTTAGGAAAGTATCCAATTTGTGTACCCAAGCACGGGCTGATGTCTTACTGCTGCCATCAAATGTGGGACGGGACAATTTGTTCATTGCATGTTTCAAATCTTTGTTTTGAGTTATGGGTCTTCTATCTTGCCTTGTCCTAGTAATTTCTCTTCGTTGTCCCGTGTATTGAACAAAACTCAAATCCGCTTTGACATGATCCGGAAACATATCCCACTCCGCATGCATTTCCATAACACTATCCAGAATAACTACTGCTGCCTCAGCATTTCCCACTTCTTCTTCACCATTATTCTCAGCAAAAATGGGCATTAATGTCTATTAGATGTACATGTAGGTGCTCTCACGCCCTGAGGGGAACCAGCTGTACTTCCACCTTCACTGTGATGGCTTTGAGGCCTTCTTGGACCGCCATTCAACTGGTGAATGGCCACTATAAGTTGCTGCAGTACATTAGCTATTTGTTCTTGCCCTGTTTGAATCCCTGTTAAAGTTTCCCTCACTTCTCTATCTCCATCATCTGCCATTTCTACAACCTACTCTGTACTTGAAGAAGCCCCAATAAGTTTTGAAAATGTTCTACCTTTCGGCACTAGAGGTGGTCTCCAAACTCTTCGTGGTTCTCTGTTATAATGTTGCATTCAATTCCACAGGCTGGCAGGCTCGATGCTCTGATACCAATGTAATATCCTTAAATGAGTTTTGCCTTAAAAACCTCAAGGGCTTAGAAGATTTTTTGTTGAGCAGCTAACTCGCAAGGACTGTTTAAAAATCTATGCTCTTACTTTTGCCAATAATGTAGCATCAAATCATGGATACTTGTATATTAATTGTGGTCAACAAACACACAAGAGAACTAATGACAGAATAGTATTCAAGTAAACCGGAACAGACTTCTCAACATTCACATTAAACACTTTGCAATTTGTTTATTACAAAGTAGTTCATTCAGGATCTTTCCATAGAACACCAATAAATAAAAATTGTTTACCACAAAAGAGAATAATATAAAGTGGATGCTTGCACCTGGTTCAAAAGGTATCTCTTGACGTAGTCATCACGCCGATAGAGAGCAAAGATGTATGATGGCGTAAACTCTTCTAATGCTGCTACAGACCATAAACTCCCCTGTTGACGGTACCAGATACACAGTTACGGCTCACACAAATGCCAGGCATGGAACATCCACTGGACACAACACGTACTCAGCCAATATTCACGTCGCATGGGATATGAACTCCTTCCAAAAGACGCCCAAACTGTCTTCACCACTGGCGTAGACCATTACCAGCAACAATCATGTCTTCCACATCAAAACGACCCTTCTCAGAATTCACCAAATGCCCAAATGGGCAAATATGATGGTGTTAAAATGCAGCGTTGTCTCACAATTCAGAATGCAACTCCATGAACATTGTCCTGGGCTTGCCCGATTCTCTCATACTCAGAACACCTAGTAACTTTTCTATGTCTTCATCGTAGCTTCTACACTCAATAAGCACAATGGAGAGCTCAGAAATAAACTCCCTCCTGATTGGGTTTTCGTCCAATCTTGCCTCCAAAGGTTGGTGTCTTCATAACCTGTACACAATCACAATGACCCCTGCAAAACAAATCCAAGTTTCTTCCAAAATCGAATACCCTCCTCCATGCAAGATGTCGCTCTTTGTATATGCTCAGGTGCATGAGTGTTACAAATAGATTGTCGTTACAATTGATAAAGGCGCTCAAAACATTTGATAATGTGCACTTAAAACATTTCCTAATGTGCGCTCAAAACATTTGATTAAGTGTGCTCAATATATATGATAATTGAAGCGCATAATATTAAAGTCTTCAACCAATAAAATAACTTAAAATAAAGTCGTCAAGATATTAATTAAACTTTACAATATTGACAACTTATTTCATGGAGCATTATCATAAATCAAACTTCACGCCAAGGCCCCACATCACAATTTGTGAGTGCCCAACATCCCTTTAATTTTTTGATAATTAGCCTACAGGGATTGGAAAATATGCTAACCGAGTCCCTGGAAAGGCTAGGGAAGGAAAGGGGACATTACACTCGCGCTTGAAGGGAAAGTGAAGAAGCCAACTGCAATGGCTGATGAAGATTGGGAAAAGATGGACATGAAGGCAAGGGCAACAATATTTCTTTTGTTGTCCAATAATGTTCTTTTCAATGTCACAACTGAGACAACAACGAAAGCAGTATGGGACAAACTTACAGCCATGTATGCAATGGCATTGGCTGCAAATAAAGTATTCATCATGAAGTTGTACAAACTCAAGATGAAGGAAGGTGGCATCATGGCAAACCACATTAACAAGTTTAACACTCTAATCAGCCAAGCAAATTCAGTGGGTATGACACAAGATGATGAGAACAGAGCCGTTCTCTTATTATGCTCTTTATCAAGCAGCTGGGATGGAGTTGTAGCAGTCATTAGCACTTTGGTATCCGGCAAGAACAAGCTGGTTTTTTATGATGTAACGGCTACTCTTCTCTGTAAGGATACTGACTGCCTCTAACCAAATTTGTCTATAATAAATGTGTGAGTTCTGAATGGTCCAGTGTATTGTGGAGTACATAGGCAATCCTCACTTTACTGAATTTCTCAGATATGAAAGTAATACAAAAACATAATCACAAACTACTATTTGCCGTGCACATTTATCATGAACTCCACTCCAAGGAAGGTATCGCATATATTCATTCAAAATAATGACAATATATGGAGTATTCAATACAAACTACACTTTGGCTATAACTGTAAATTTGATTCCAAACACTCAATTCAGACTTAACAATATTAACCGTTGTAAGGATTACAAGAAATATCAAATGGCATTGTGCACCTGTTGTGTAATACATGAAGCTGGACCTGTCATTGAAGGGGATGTCGTGTCCACACTGGAGTAGCCACTGTCCAAGCCGCACACTGCAGGTCTATTAATTGACATTGGGTGCTAGGACGACTTGATGTTTGAGTGCACCTTGCAAGAATCAGGCGTAGACACCCCAGTTCTGCCCGTCACCTCCTGAGAACCGCTATGCAGGCCGCGGTATGTTTGGTGCAAGTAACCAACATTGTTGACGCCTGGTCTCAGCCCGCGTGTAACGCTACTGGGCCTCTCCTGAATCCGCCAGTTCACTCCCAATCCTCACGCCACAACCATTGATTCGATACCACCCCACACGGGTGACTAACTTAACTGTAGGCTTCACGTTAAGTATCTCCCTTTCACGTAACAGCCAATGTGAGAAGGCGGTCTGCTCTTCTATTGCCAAGAATACCACTGTGTTGTCTGCGAGTAATCTGTAACTCCAAACGTTGCTGGGTGACTGCTAGAGGAATATGGATTCACCTTACTTACAACAGCTGGGCCAGATTTTCGAATTCAAACTTCCTCAACACTTTTATCTTCTAAAACCACGTTTCTTGGAATCAATCTGAAAACTAGAAGATAAACAAATCCTTGTTTCTCTGACTTTCGAAATTATTTGCTGAAGATTTAAATTCTGATATCTTTTACTTACTTGGAGATCACTTGTGAAATCTGAAGTAATTTCACCTAAGGTAGAATATTGGGGCTACGTCCAAATTCCACAAACTCTTAAGGGGCTATGTCCTCAAGAAATCAGTCACATTCAAGCAACCGGATATAAAATCTATAATTTTATAAATTCTCATTGTACCTTTCCCAAGGAAGATCTCCTTCCTTTATAACCTCGAAATGAGAGCCATTACACCAACTAGGCAATGTGGGATAAAAAGGCACTTTCGTCTTTTAGTCACTTAAGTCGCTTTATAAAAATAAAGTAACTTAAAGTTATAATATTAAAGTGACTTTATAATATTACTTTATGAAATAAAGTACCCCAACTATAGAGACTGAACTCAGATATTAAATCAATGCCCAAGTAACCATGT
>MU224191.1:143615-171066 GCA_018584345.1 Thuja plicata | reverse complement strand
CATCCCTATCAATAAAGCACATTGTAAAAGGTTTGGAAAATACTTGAAACAACTTGGGCAACATAATAACGAATAAAGAAATGCATAGAAAATAGATCTAGATATATCCAAATGCATTCAAATGAAATGTATGATGAAAAATGCAAATTTTTTTGTATTTTTAAAGAAATTTTGTGATTTTTATTTATTTTTGACATATAAATGCAAGAGCATAAAAGAAATCTACTTTTAAATGCATGTAAGATATGACATAAGATGCAAATCTAACACCAAAAAGAAAGAGTTGTCTATCGCGGGTTCACCAAAATAAAAGAATAAAATAGAGGGTCTCTAGATAGGGTTTTGAACAGTAGAGATTTGCACATAAAAGATACCCTATGCCTTCATTAATCATCTTACATTTAATTGTAATTGAGAAGGGGTGTAAATTTGAAAATGATTGCAAAGGAAAATGGAATAAAATACTTACCTCTGAAAAAGAACCTGCTGAAAACCCTGTAAGACAGTCTCAGAAACTGTTGATTTTCACGTACATGAATTGAAACTACGAGATCTACAAAACCCATAAATCATTTTCCATTCTAACGCAATTCCAATTTGTACCCTCAAGTTAATGTCGACCTTGACCCAAAATTTCTGATTGTGACCTAGGGCAGAATCAACCTAAAAAGTCTCAGACTGAAAATTTGTTTCTGGATCCCGAAAGTTTGTTGAAAAGGGTATCTGAATCTGCACTCTGATCTATTGTTCCAAACCTGTACTTGCAAGAAAAATGGTTTGTTTGTTGGGGGGAGGGGTTTGCCTTGGTCAAACCCCAGTTTTGGAATTAACCTTATAATCGAATTGTAATTGCATAAGTAAACAAAGTAAATAAACAAATTCACCTTGCTTGAATAGAAGCCCTTGTGGTGGATTCGAATCCTTGGATCCACAAGTATGTATGCACCAAATGGATGTAGAATGTATAATGTAGAATGTAGAATGTAGGATGCCTCAAATCAATTTCATGTAGATCTTCAACACCAATCTTGAATGGATCTTGGATTAGGAAGAAGCTTGGAGGAATGTGGATGGAGAAATCTTCAACAACAGAGCTCCATAGAGCTTTGAATCCTTCAATGGCTACCAATGGATCTCCTTGATGAATTGGATGCTTGAATGCTTGAGAGTAGATGCTTTCTTCAAATCTTTCTCCTTATCTTTCACTTAGTTTATGGTTATCAAGTCTTGAGCGCTTGTGATTATGCTTAATGATGATTAGTCTTAGAGAAAATGAGAGGAGAAAGCTTCCTTATATACAAATCTAGGGCACAATCTTCTAGAGAGGCCTGCATAGAGAACTAAATCCCCATTAGACCTATACCCTTAGAATTGGACCTATATTAAATATAATTTAAGAATCATTTCTTTAAAGACTGAAATAGCCGACCCGGAAGCGAGAATTAAACTTCTCCAAAGCCCGAGATCCAAAAATCCCAGAAATCTAAAATTTGGACCCTAGGTTAGAAAAAGATCGATTGTAACCTAGGTCAAGGTTGAGGTCAAACTTGACCTAGATCAAGGGTGAGGTTGACCTTGACCTAGGTCAAGGGTGAGGTCAACCTTGACCCAGAAAGGTCAATTTTTTACCCTGAGGTCAAAAATCTCAATTTCCAGTCTAAGGTGTCAAAAACATGCTGGAAAAAGTGGGAAATGGGGCAGAATAGGGGAAAAATCTAGATCCAAGTCAGAGACCCATTCAAGGTGCTTGACATGACCTCAAACCACTTACTCGAAAGGCTAAACTAGTCTACAATGGAAGTTCTTCCATTTTTTGACTATACACCACCAAATATTGTGTTGATTGAAAACAAGGCCATCTTTGAATCCAACCTCATTCCAGCAGAGCCAAGGCTTAACGGCTTCTCAGACCTGCCAAATAATTTTAACAAAAAAAGTGTCATGAATATGCACACCATCTTTTGTTAAAAGAAGGATTTGAAAGTCAATCTTCTTCTAGGTAGGCTTATAAGTTGGGTGGCTTGAAGAAATATAATGCATAAGAAGAATTTTTCAAGCCCTATTGCCTAAGGTGGCATGAATAACCCATTTGGCACACAATTCAATGCCTTTCTTCTAGGTGGATAACAGGGCAAGACCTTTGGACTCTTTTGGAAGACAAGAATATTTCCAGACAACTCGATGAAAGCCATGGTGGTCAACTCTCAAAGCCCACAAGAAGTCTTGAAGAGATTTTTCAACTTGTTGTATGAGGCCTTTGAAGGAGCCCAACAAAAGGAATAATAAACATGAGTGACAACCAACACTTTGGAACAAATTTAGAATTTACCTATAGACACCTAAATTTGATCAAACTAAATTGTAATAACCCTTATTCTAAAGCCAATTGTAGACACCCTAAAATGGACATACTTGCGACCATACATTAAAAACACTAATTCTCATCTATCAATTAATGGTTTTTTAATCATTAATTAATCATCTATTTCTTCTAAGTTCATTCCCCAAATCATTTAATCATTTTTCCAAAATTAATTAAATAATTAAGTTTATTTAATTAATTAATTAAATTCAATTTCCTAAAACTTATTAATTAATTCTTCTAATTAAATTAATTTCATTGAATTAATTTAATTTCACTCAATAATTCAATTCTAAATAAAAAAGAATTCAATTATCACATGTTTGAATACTTTAATTACAAAAATCAATTAAATATTTAAATAAATCATTTATCAAGTTCAAAAAGGTAACTCGTGATCAACTTCTCAGTTAACTAAAACATTATCTCTTCTCTCGAAGTTGAAGAGATGGAGTTTACTGGTTGCTTCTCATTTAAACTAAAACATCACCCCTTCTCTCCAAGTTGAAGAGGTGGAGTTTATTGGTTGCTTCTCAGTTAACTAAACATTACCTCTTCGCTCCAAGTTTAAGAGGTGGAGTTTACTAGTTGCTTCTCAGTTAACTAAAACATCACCTCTTCCCTCCAAGTTTAAGAGGTGGAGTTTACTGGTTGCTCCTCAGTTAACTAAAACATCACCTCTTCTCTCATAATTGAAGAGGTGGAGTTTATTGATTACTTCTCTAGTTCTTGTTGATCTCAACCATTCAAATCATTTTCCATATTCTATATAATCAACCCTTCACAACTATTTGAAGGATCCAGGATTTCAAACTTTGTGCACATTTACTCTACAGGATTCTTGCAAAGCATCAAGCATTCTTGTGATCATATCAATATCATTTTCTCAACACTCCCAAGTCATAGACGTTGTCGATACCAATACTGAGCACCACACATAGTGTTTCAGAAGGAGTAGAGAGAAGCAATAGAAGAATTGAGCATTATGGTTTGCATTTGTTGTTTTCCTCTATCTTTGCTTGTTATTTTATTGTCCGTGGATTTGTTCTTAGTATTTCTAATTGTTTTCCCCCATTGCAAATTAGTGCTACTAACCACTCGTTAATTCAAGCTTTGAGCAGGATTGGATCCCCACATTTTGAACCCGACGTGAATCAAACAACCCAATAATCGCTTGAAGATGACAAGAAGAATTTCCCGGCCTCGGCCATACGGCCGTAGTTTTATTTTTATTTTTTCTGATAAAATTTGTAATTTTGCAATTGACGGAAGTTTGCCGTAATTGAATGGTTTAATACCGCAATCGATCTGTGTGTTTCACAATCTTTTTTCTGTAGATTTTAGTTTTTGTTTTTGGTACTTTTCCACAATTAACCGATCTATTTCACATTCTCCAAAAGAAATTTGCAATCGCCAACAGATTTCCACAATTGACAGAATATTACTGCAATTGACAATAGTATACCGCAATCATCTACCAGAATTTTGCATCTAATAGAATCATTTCACATTTGATGGAATAATTTCACAATTGCTCTATTTTGTCAATTTATTAATCAGATCTGAATTTTTCTCAATTTTTGTGTAGGAATGAGAAAATGACATATGATAATCAGAATCACCCTAGGTTCTAGATCACTAAGAGCAGCCATAATAAGAACCACTATTTACCGCACACAACAAAGGGCAATCTTGGCAAGCGCAGATGAAGATCAAAGCGAATCTTTTAACATGTATCTAGATTCTCTCAAGCGTTTTGCAGCCAAGTACAAGGTTACCATTAGCCTTAACGGTCTTAACAATCCTGGAGTTGCTGAATATTGTTCATTTTGATTGTTAGAAGGTTTTGGTACTAATCACTTTTTGACATCTTGTGGCGAGGAAACAGTTTTAATAAAGCAACCTAAAATCAACTCATTTCTCTTTTTGGTGCTTAAAAAGAAAAGTGTATGTGAAACATCACAATCTCACTTTTCCAATTTGGTGCTTAAAATTGACATGGTGGTTAACAATTGAACAAAGACAAAAAAAAATCTTTAAATTTGGGGTATTAAAATTGGACAAGCAATCTTCATCTAATTTGGGCTTAAAACTAAACTCACATGCATATATGGATGATAGCTTAGTTCACACTTGAAATTTTGGGTGCTTAATCAATTAACCTTGTGTCTTGAGTCATTGGTGCACTTGCACAAATCTGTTAGATTAACAACCTTTATACTTTTTTAGAAAGGTCTATCTGGGGAAATCGCTTCTTCCTCAGAGGACAACCTTAAACTGGTAATCCTTCCGATCGGTATATAAACAAGACGCGAGCCAAAGCTTCATTTTATATCTATCCAAGCTCGGGCAAGGTGTGTTGATGATAGCCTAGATCAAGTGAAGTGTCCCTAAGTAGCCATCGTGGTCAACTAGACTCTTAAGTGAGTCACACACGTACAAACAGATTGGATAAACTCCACGGACCCCACTACAACCCATTAATTAGAGACCTACATGTTTTACCTCTGAACAAGTGTCTTATTATAGTGCAAGGGGTTGCAGAATTTCCCCCCAACATTCCCAACATATGTGTTCCAGGATATTGTGTTGATGACAGAGATCTTCATTAGCATGAGAAAAATATATGGCAACAAAAAAACATGGTCACTTACGTCATGGACCTTTGTGTCTTAGTAGCATGATGATTCTTGTGTGAGCCAATGAACATCAAAGCATTGGACCTATAATATTGCATCTTGAAGCAAATTAACCTAGATTAATCTATCTGTCTTTGATTCAACCATGTGAAAACATTGCAACTTTCAAAAGTTGTAGAACATACACATTTTATTCTTGGATCTTCAAAACATTGTGTTTATTGTGCTTTCTTGTATGATCATTTTCCAAAAATGCAAAAACAACATCAAAAACAATCAAAACGAGCCAAACATGTTTGAAGTATAGGATTTCAACCAAACTATGTTCTAGAATCACATCATTGTTCTAGAGAAATCATTTTTATCAGACAAATTCCTAATTGCTATCATTTTCAATACTATCGCACTTTGCCACAATTGACAGAATTTTACTGCAATAGAGTCTGAACGTTTATCGCAATTGACCTTGCATTCTTCTGCAATCAACCCATCAACCTATGCATGTATTCTATTAGCAAACTTGGATTCCTCTGTCAGCACTCTGCATTTTTACTAGTTTGAAACCTTGGAAAAGATTCCCCATTTCACGTGAAAGATCAGTGTACACATCCCCAAAAACAACATAAAATCTGTGTGAATCTCAAAAATGTCTAAGATCATCCCTCTTTGATAGTTCATATATTTTTTACCATTGATAGTTCAAAATTTTAGACTAGATTATCTTGATCCCATTATCTCAGCTTCATCAATCTTTATCAACGACTTTGTCTCATCTAAGGCAAGAGTCAGAATCAATATCTTACACCACCAATCTCTAAGATTAAGAGAAGTCAAAATTTGTCCCTAGAATTACCCTTGTTAAACATAACTCAAACTCTCCTCGAGAGGTTATCCTTTTTTGTTTTCTTTATATCACTCATTTGAGTTCAAAACCTTGATAACACCATGTCTCTCACACCCCATGGAGGACCTTATAATAGGTTGAAGGCTAGAACCCAACCCCTATGAATCCTACATTAACCAATTTCCCCTGTGGGAAAAAGAGCAAGAGGATGACCCATTCAGAAACATTGACCCTGCTCTCTACATTGAGAATATGAATCAAATTCCTCATGGTCCCCATAGACCAACCATATTTCAATATTTTATAGAGGAAGAGCTTGAAGACATAGAGAAAGATGCATATTCCACGCAAGTAGTTGATGGTGTTGTAGAAAGAAACCCTGAAATATTTCTAGCCATGTTGATAAAAAAGGGAGTCAAACTCCCCGCCAAATTCAATGTGTCAACAATATGACCTGAGAACCCACTAGCAGGACAAATCACAACTTGAACCTCTCAAATAGATCCTGTGATATCTCAAATTTTGTCTCTACCATCATCAACGACCATGACATCAGCGCAAACTATGTCAACCCAAACTAGCTCTGCCAATCAAGCGAGTACATCATCCACCCAAAACATGTTAGGATCCCAACTGAGTGCACCCCTGGTCACTAGTTTAAACCAAGCATCAGCCTCATGGCCTTTTACATCAAGCACTCATGTTGTGTCATCAATTCCACAAATGAGCAATAACCCATTTGAGACTACTCAGACACGACACTCTATCCCTACTAGCTTTGGACTTAATACTTCACTCCCACATAGCTCAATATTTTTGGGTCCAACGATCAGTAAATTCCACAAAATTCTACACCTTTATTCCAACAGGAATCCCAGCAACAACAACAACAATCTTGGACCAATCAAATTCCCCCGTGTCAGAATCACACACTGGGAAATTAATACCAAGTCCCAAGGACTAGATGATATGTCCCAACACAAGGAACACAGAGGTGAAGCCTTATACATACCACAACATAGAAATTCAATGCTAGGAATGTTCCTCAATCTCAAATAGACATGTTGATACAACAAGTGCAAAGTCTACAAACACAAATGATGGACATGCAAAATCAAGGGCAAACCAATTCTTACACAGCATAAAACTTATACCCATACCCATTTGATCACTCCTTGCACATGTATTTATTTTTCACTCACTTCTCAGTGCCCAAATTTGACAAATACAGAGGGAGTACCAACCCTATAGAGCATATCAGAGAGTTCTTTGCTAACTACATTGAGGTGGCACATGATGAAACTTACCTAATATGATTGTTTCCACTGAGTTTAGCTGAACTAGCAATGAAATGGTTCTCACACCTACCCTATGGCATTCAGTCTTGGGGAGAATTTCCTGAAAAGTTTATTGATCACTTCCATCATAACATTGAATGCAAGGAGAACATCAATGACCTCTACGACATTAAGCAAAAAGGTGGCAAATCCTTTGTTAAATTCTTACAAATATGGAGGAACACTACAAATAGAATAACGTACAATGTTCCCAAACAAGACCTAATAGTCATGTTCGTTGACAATATGATCCTAGATATGTCATTCATAGCAGAATTGCAACTCACTCTAAATTTCAAACAACTCTTTGAACGAGGAGTTTGATGTGAGAAATACTTGGTCAAGAGAGGAATCCTTGCAGATCCTACCCAAACGAACACGAACAAGAATGCAACGGATAAGGCCAAATGGTGGAATAATAACAAAAATGTGACCAATGATGGTGTCATTGACATCAAAATAGTCAACTATGCTCAACCCAAGGTTTCACTAAAAGGAGCACCCATGACGAATCAAAAACCCATGGTGCACACTCAATAGGCAAATATTCAAATTCAAACACCCACTGTTCAAGAAGAAGTTGTGTCCAACAACCAACCCAATGCACAATGCCCACAAAGGTTTTTGTTTCCTATATGCTACTACACACCATTATGAGATTTGATAGAGTCAGCATTGAAAAAGCTGATTCAAACCAATAATATCACTCAGCCCAAAATCAAAGAGTACGTACATGCTGTTGTGAAACCCAAGTGGTGGAATGATAATGACTTTTGTGAATATCATCGAGTAAAAGGACACTAGACACCCAACTACTACCGCTTAAAAAATGCCATACAAGATCTAATCGACCAAGGGATTATTGATGTCACAAATACCCAATCCAAGAGTACAACCGATCACACAATCTTCAATGATACATTCCATGATCATAATAAAGGGAAAGCCTCTACATTTGGTGGACAGTATAAGCAAGTGAACTATACCTATGCCAACTCTAATAGCACCATAAATTGCATTAATCCTTCAGATATTCTAGTTGCTATGATTATTATTAAAGATCCCAATGCCAAATGCGTTGTCACAACACAACGTTCTAAGGTTGTTTTGCAAGGAATTCCTTCCACTTCAGCTACACCAGTTAATCCTACAACAACTTCCAATCCACAAACCAATCTAGTGGATCAACTAAATTGAACACCTGCCCAGATCTCCATGTTTGACCTATTGCACATATCCCCGCAACATAAGAAAGCTCTATACCAAGCCCTTCAAAATGCAGTTGTCCCATGGGACATAACTCCAGATAATTTCCAAACCATGGTAAATTGCATTGTTGCCAACAAGCATGCTACATTTATAGACCATGATGTGTCACTCTGCAAGCCTCTACATAATTATCCCTTGCATCTTCTTATCCAAGTTCATAAACACACAATCTGAAGAGTCCTCATTGATGGCGGGGCTGGGTTAAACATATGTACTCTGAAAGTGGTAAAAACCTTGGGCTATTATGAATCTAGCATTTATGTCACCAAGAGGATAAATATCAGGGCATATGATGAGGAGGAAGGATCATCAAAATGTATTCTTATGCTACTAGTTAGGATAGGCCCAGTCATAAAGAACACCCCATTTCAAATCCTAGACCTTGATTTGGGTTATAACATATTACATTGAAGGTCGTGGATACATGAGATGCAATTTGTCCCTTCAACTTATCACCAGTGCATCAAGTTCCCATACCAAGGGGAAAAGATAATCATTGAAGGAGATCCCAACCCATTCCAATACCACAACACCATAAGAAGTAGTATAGATAATCAAGTGCCTTCAAATCAAGAAGAAAGTGTTCCTTCTGCCTCTGATTCTATTCCCAAAGACATACAAAGAAAGGCGGGGAAGATATCAATCATGGACAAAGGGTGTGATGAGTATAGCTATGAGGAAGCTTTTACCATCACTAACATGCCTCAAAATCCCAGATCATATGGCATGCCCCAACTAGTGGAAACACATGAAATTCCAGAACGAGTTCTATTCAAATGTCCATCAACCACATTTGTCAAATGGGGGGAGATAGCTGAAGAAAACCCTTTTGATTTAGACATCAACACTTGGTTGTATAAAGACTCTCAAGAGACACCTCAAGCACAGATACCTCTATCACAAAATGGAGCTGGTTTCACTATGCTGCAGAAATTTGGATATGATGGTAAGACTGGTCTTGGGGCAAGACAACAAGGCTTAATGGAACTATCTTTACCGCCAAACCAAAGAAAGAAAAGAGGGTTAGGCTATGGATAAAACAAAACCAGTACAACCATCCAAGATATACCCATAGACCAGGAACAAATTGTAGAATTAAACCAAGGGAAAAATATGAAACATGCCTTAATTAGCAGTATACTCCAACAGTTATTGCCATTAGAAGTGGAAACCTCTTATTCCCAATTGAACCTTAATCAAACTATCTAGGATGATGAAAAAAGTGAGATAGCTAATGATAATTCTAGCATGACCCATTCCTATGAGTACGAGTGGTTATCCCTCCATAATTCTGAGTCACCCATCCTAGACTATTCCCCTCGGTCCGTCAGTACTATATACCTTGATGAAATTTTTGACCAAATGACCATAGAAAACCAACCGTGTATCGATAAACATATTGATGTAAATTTCTTATGTGGTATGTCCACATCCCATTCCTAGTTTTTCAAAACTATCATCGTAGTTCCATTCACCCAAGCAAAGTCATCCCCCACGCGAACCTTTGTCTAGTCTACCTCGAACTGATAAAATGGAGCCAATAAGGACAACCTGACATAGATCTTTTTTAGAATGATGAAGCCATCACATACTTCATGGGACTCCAAGAAGGCATACCATCAGGAGGCCACAAAGCAAGATTCTCCTTTAACCTGGATAGATTGACATACTTTGGGGAGGAGGCTCCTCTTTCTAGTCACAAAAACAAAATCAAAAGAAAAAAAAGAACAGTCAGTAAGTGAAAACTGAAAGGCACTTTCTGACCTTAAAAATGAGAAAAATAAATAAAGGATGTATCTTATGGTGAAAACCTCTCTGAGGCGCCAGAGGATGGAAAGCTAGAAATCCTCCCCTTAACAGAAGAAAAGTCAGCGTTGCTAGTAAAAGAAATAGAGGAAGTCAATATAGGGGATTTAAAGGACCCTAAACATATCTATTTGGCTAAGTATCTTACACCTAAAGAAAGAGAATGATTCATTAGCTTCTTCAAGGAAAGACAAATCAACTTTGCATGGTCTTACCCAGACATTCTAGGTTTGGATCTAGAGCTAGTGCTACATCATCTACCATTGTTACCAAATGCAAAAGCAGTTAAACAAAGATTGAGAAAGATGCATTTGTACATCACTTTACTTGTCAAAGAAGAATTGAAGAAACTCTTAGATGCATGATTCATAAGACCAATTCCATATGCGAATTGGATATCTAATCTCGTGCCTATAACCAAACACAATGTTTAGATTCATATATGCACATATTTTAGATATTTGAACAAGGCTTGTCCCAAGGATGACTTTCCTCTACCAAATATTGACATGATAGTTGATGTAACAAGAAGGAACCAAATTTTATCACTTATGGATATCTTCTCTGGACATAATAGAATCAGGATTGCACCAGAGGACCAACACAAAACAACATTCACATGTGCCTGGGGCACTTACTGCTGGAACGTTATACCATTTGGTCTAAAAAATATAGGTGCAACTTATCAAAGGGCAATGACCACGATCTTTTATGATCTAATTCATAAAACAATGGAAGGCTATGTCGATGACATACTAGCCAAATCAATGCTCAAGGAAACTCACCTACAAGTTTTGGGCTTGATATTTGATTGAATGCAGGAGTACAAGGTCAGACTCAATCCAAAGAAGTGTGCATTCAGAGTTTCTTCTAGAAAGCTCCTTGGATTCATCATATCACACAGAGGCATCAAAGTAGACCTAGAAAAGGTCAAGGCCATCCTTGACATGCCACCACCAAAAAATATGAGGAAACTAAGGGGTCTACAAGGCAGACTGCAATCTATCAGGCAATTCATCGGCCAACTGGCAGACAAGTGTCACCCATTCCAACACCTACTTCATAAAGATGTGATCTTTATATGGATAGAACAATGTGAGAGAGTGTTTCAAAACTTCAAGGGTTATCGATTGAAGTCTCCTATATTGGTGCCACCCATTCAAGGAAAGCCACTCCTCTTGTATATCTCAGCAACAAAGTTAGCACTAGGTGTTCTCTTGGCACAACATGGTGACCAAGACAAGGAAAGAGCCATTTACTACCTCAACAGAACATTGTTGGGCTATGAGATAAATTATTCAAGAATTGAAAATTTATGTCTCGCAGTGGTTTTTGCTTCCCAAAAGTTAAGACATTACATGTTGAGTCATCAAGAAAAGCTAATAGCACACATTAATCCATTGAAGTACTTATTGAGTAAAGCAACAATAACTAGTTGACTCGCTAAATGGGTCATGATCTTAAGTGAATTTGACATAGAGTATGTAGATCGAAAGACTATCAAAGGGAAAGTAATTGCAGACCAACTAGCAGAGGCACCAATACAAGATCATCAGCCTATAGTGCCTGACTTTCCAGATGAAACCATTCTCACAGTACAACTGACAATAGAGGTTTGGAAACTATTCTTTGATGGGTCATATACAAACCATGGTGTAGGAGAAAGGATAGTACTCATTACTCCAAAAAATCATACAATTCCTAAGTCTTTCTGACTCAGCTTTCCATGCATGAACAACATAGTTGAGTATGAATCTCTAGTCATCGAATTGAAGACAGTTATACAATGGAGGATAAAGAACCTGAGAGTCTATGGTGATTCCCAATTGGTCATCAACCAAGTAAACAATGACTACATGATCCCATATAGAGAGATGCTGGACAAGTTGCAAGCTTCTTTGCATTTCATTATATTCGATCAGGTTCCAAGAGATCAAAACAAAGTAGCGAATGTGATGGCTACTATAGCATCCTTGATCAACATGTTGAGTAATGAAACCAGATTCCAATTTATGATAGAGAAATTAATGATACTGACATATGAAGCTCCAATCACAGAGTCAACATGTGTCCTTGTTGGTCCTGAGTCCCCTTGGTACCATGACGTATACAATTACCTCCAAAATAATACCCTACCACCCGACCTGTCTAGAAACCAAAAGAATTCCCTCATTTGAAAAGCCTTTAGGTACACCCTTCTCACTAGTACTCTATATAGAAGAAGTCTAGATAGAATGCTTTTACGATGTCTCAGTTCCACATAATCTACAGAGCCTTGTATGAGGTACATGAGGGAATCTATGGGGCCCACGCAGGTGGTAATAGTTTTGCAAAGAAGATCATGAGAATGGTATACTAATTGCCCACCATAGAGACAGATGCTAACAAATATGTGCAAAGGCGCCGAAAATGTCAGATTCATGGAGATCTTATCCATGCACCAACCCAAGAACTCAACCCCATCACTTCACCATGGCCATTTTCAAAATGGGGATTTGACTTAGTGGGTAAAATTACACCGTCTTCTAATGGTCACAAGTACATCATTGCAACAACGAAGTACTTTACCAAATCGGTGGAAGAAATTCCTCTCACATGCATCACAGCTAGGCAAATATCTATGTTCATACTAAACAACATCATTTGTCGATATAGAATCCCTCAAACCATACTCATAGATCATGGTACACTTTTTCAAAATCAAGATGTTGAAGATCTCTATGAAAAGTTCAAGATAAAGCAATATTTCTCTTCATTCTACTATCCCCAAGGGAATGGAGAAGCTGAAGCCACTAACAAAACTATCTTGAAGATCTTAAAGAAAATGATCAATGAATAAGGGTGAAACTAACATTTGCATCTCAATACCATACTATGGGCATATAGAACCAGTGTGAGAACACCTATAGGAGCAACTCCATTCTCACTAGTATATGGATCAGAGGTAGTCCTACCCCTCAAATTTTAAATCCCATCCCTTAGAACCTCACTGAAGAACATCATTTCAGATGAAGACTACAAAGTAGCAAGACTCAATGAACTAGAATTGTTGGATGAGAGAAGACAGAATGCACTCAATCACTTACAAGGCTATCAAAATCACCTTAGAAGAAACTATCAAAAGAATGTCAGACCATGAACCTTTAAGGAAGGATATCTTGTCCTTATGGAGAATCAAAAGAATCAAGCAAAAAGAGTTAAACCAAGAAAGTTGGAGGCTAATTGGCTTGGACCCTATGTCATCATAACATCATGCAATGGTGGGGCATATCAACTAACAACTCAAGAAGGAGATCAGCTCCCTGGTCACATTAACAACATGCACCTCAAAAGGCTATATGCCTAAGGACCCCAAGGCCAAGGGAACACATATAAAATCCAGAAAATACAAAAAAAAAATGAAAAAATATAAAAGGTTACCTTGGTGAAAACTTGGCAAACAGGTGCCTTGGCGACAACAAAAAAAATTCAAAAAAGAGAAAAGTAAAGAGAAACATAATCGCTCTCTCAGTGAAAACCTAGAAAATAAGCACTATTGGGAAGGTACCTTGGTGAAAACATAGTAAACAGGTGCCAAGTGTCAAATCCCGCTTTTCCATCAATGAACTCCAAAAGATTAAAGCTTGTGCTCCCCACGTGCAAGATTGAGTACCCAAGATTATTTTTCAGAAGTGCAATCCCCTTTGAGCATCATGCTTATCCATGGTTTTTACTAGTCCACCAGACTAGGTGGTAGCTCTAAAAGTCCTGAGAAAATCCCTAAAAATCTGTCATAAAAAAATCCTAAAAAGAGCAAAATGTCCTAAAAAAATCAATCAACATAAAAAAATCAAATATTGAAAATTCTCAACAATAAACCAACTATGTTATCAACAAGTGACTGATGATCAAACAATCAATCAAATGTCAAAACTATGAGCTTCACAAATTGACAATGGACTCATATGACTCGACTTTATCAGCAACCTAATATGTCAAACAATCGAATCAATCAATCAATCTTCAAATCAAACTATCAACTGTCTTACACAGTGACAGATATAATCAAAATCAGACAGATCGATCTTATATGAGTCATCCATTCCTAAAATTAGACACAATCAAGCATCAAAATCAAGCGAATCAAGGAACAATAAACTGTTGACTAGGTCAGTCATGTTAGTCAGTTGTTAATTTATCTTTCGCGATTATGTTCTTATGCTACTCAAGGATACCATCAAGTGATGAGAGTAGCCACGATGAATCATGATCTTTTTTCTTTGATTTTTTTTGTGGAATATTTCAATTTAATGCTGGGAAAATTATGATTCAAGATAAATGCGGTAGGAGGTGTCACATATTTGGTTGCCACGCAGTTCCACGATCTGAGATAACCCCAATAAAATAATTGAGCAATCATTTTCTGTTATCTCCTTGTTATTATCAAGATGTCATAGCGGTATCTAGATGGTCAATATCTAAGTGAATTTGGTTTTCTCTTTGGTAATTTGATTATTCTTATTAGATTTCATAGCAGTATCCAAATGATCAATAACTGGGTGCATTTGAGTCTCTTCCTTTTCATAATAAGGTGTAATGATGAATAAAATTAGAAAGCACAGCAGCGACTTGGTTTCATCACTCATGTCTTCCATTCAACCCCTTCCTACCACAACTCATCTATCACTAACTATCTTGTAACTAACACATGCATTTACTCATACACATGGTACATTTTAGGTTTACATTCATTTATTGCATAAAGCAAAGAAAAGAAAAAAACTACATACATCATCAATAGATCATACATATATGCATTCATCATAAACCATCCTGCATACATATGTCGGTATTATAGGAAATTAAAGATCATACATCTAAGAGTATGCATAATAGAATCACATCAAATACATATAAACATAAAGCATCTCAAAAGTTCATCAGCATATACAAATCATATAGAAATAAGTTGCACACCATATAGAATCATGTCATGAATAGAGCATCTCATATATCATATGTCTGAGTACAATGGATGGTTGCAAGTCTCCACAAATGGTGATCAACATAAATGTCTATAAATATTGGTACATCATGGATACAAAATTAGTACAACATCAGTATGATATCAATACAAAAATGGTACAACAAGGTACACAGTCGTACAATGCTACAAGAAAGGAATCAATAGGTGCTACCCCCGCTCTCACCGCTAGGTGGACGAGGGGGTGACATATCAGGTCCTAGCCTTTGTTGCTGCAAAGAATCTCTGACCGTACCACTACTATGTGATTTTTGTGCTCTGTTAGATCTTTGTGATGTACTATAACTCAGAACATGGTCAACAGAAGGAACAACACCCTCATAGTGTTGCCGCCAATACTCACTCTCCCTCTAGGCCTCACGATCCGATCTCTAGAGCCAATCATGGGCATCCCTCAAGGACAGATCCTGAACACTCTCCAAGTAAGCTCTAATATCAGAGTGAGACTTTCTCTCACTGGCCTCTGCGGTAGTAATCTGACTCTTAGCAGTAGTGACCCTACTCTCCAAGGATGTAGCCTGTGCCTCTGAGTCTACCAATCTCACTCGCAAATCAGGAATCTCCTAAGTCAACCTCTCCACCTCCGATGGATCATCATCATGTCCACCCTTGGCCAAATCCATCTGACCCTCCTCCCTGGTCCCTCTCAACCCCTCACCTCTGACCACCCAGGAGTCCTCCTCACTGCTCTCACTCCCACTGTTGCTTCTACCACTAGCATTGCTAGATGTAGAGGACCTCGACCCAACCTCCACCATCTCCACAGCCCTATCCTCCTATCTCCTCTCCCCTCTCCTCCCCTCTCTCAATAGGNTGCCTTCACACCCTCCTAATAAGCTTAGGTCCCTCCTCCTCCATCCCCTCCTCCTCCTCCAACACAACCCCCAATCCTACCTGAATAGTACCGCTAATCCATCCACTCACTCACCCGATCACCCTAGGACCACCACCTCTTCTCCTCACACCCACACCACCATGACCAAGATCAGGATCAGCGTCATCACCCCTACCGCAACCTCTATCCCTGTCTCTCCCTCCATCCCTACCTCCCCCTCTCCCACCCCCATCCTCTACCTCTCCCCCATCTCTCCCATCTCTCCCCCATCTCTCCCTCCATCCCTACCTCCATCCCTCCCTCTACCCTTCTATTAACGTCTCCTCATAATGACACCAACAAGAGGATGTGCCACATCTATAAGAGCAATAGGTCAAGTTGTCAGGCACCAAGCATCAAACTATGGAGTCGTGCCTACTTACAAAAAAGGTTCAGTATCACTACCACATGGATAAAAAGCATAACAAAGAATCAAAACAAGATTGATATCAAATGAACCTAAAGAGAGTACATGTGCCAACCAAGAAAAAAGAAATAAACGGATCTACCTAGATCCACAATGGCTGACTGCCAATTCCATGCAACAGGTCCCAGACCATCAAACTTAGTCCTAGTAGCATCCATCGAGATCAAAGCACCCTATAGAGTAATATCTCAGGATCTCCAAGAAAAGTATGCATAAGATTCAGAGACATCATGGCACTCCCAGAACTATTGCAACACCCTATCAGTGTTGTGTAGATCTATCATATGAATGTGCTCTATCACACGTCTAATCAGGAACCTCCTATGTCGATAGAAAGGAAGGTGTGCATCCTCACCATCCCACACACGACATGATCTATATGGCCTCCAAATGAAGTAAGGAATCATATCCAACTGCCTCCTCCAGTAAATCAGATGCCCCACATGAGACTGCACCACAACTCCATCATACATAAACACATATGGTCTCCCTGTAGGAAGATCATGAGCACCTACTGGTCGGCATACAATGATGCGCTCCCACTCCCAGATCTGGAGTAAGATCACACTGCATCCAAGTGACTTACCACCCCGATAAGACATGTAAAACATATGATAGTATATATGGGCCAACATGAAAGACCCCTCGGCATAAACAATATGGTCGCTCACCATACCCTATAGGACAACGCCCCATCCTATGATAAATCCATCCTGCCTACGGTCGGGACACATAATCCCAAAGATCAGACTACAAAGAAATGTGCTCACTCTATATAAACCCATGCCAACTCAGGACCATGGGATATCACAGGGATAAAAAATCGATAACTGATCAAAAGGAAGACCATTCATCTCGAATAATGCAGCAATACCAGGCTGCGCACCCTGGATAGGAACCTGAAGGATACGGTAAACATCCTCAAGAGTGATAGTGCACTCTCTAGTGGGAAGATGAAAGGTGCATGTCTCAGAATGCCACCTCTCCAATAAATCAGAGATCAGGCCTCTATTGGTCATGATCTCGGGCATGTAGGTAACCCAATATAATCCCAAGTCTCTCAGAATGGATCTCTCATCCTCAGATAACTAAAACTGATAAACCAAATCTGTTGGTCTAGACTCTTGACACTGCAAAATGTCTCCATTAATATGCAAAACAAAAGTACGTACAATGATCAGTGCCAGGATCGACATAACAATTTAGACATGTGCAAAAAGGACAGGAATAAAGTATATCATATCAATTGTGAAACACAAACATCAATTGTGATACTTTAATATCAAATTGTGGCACTTTTATAACTTGCAATTGCGATATTAAAACCATTGATTGTGGTACACTTATCAAATGCGAAACATACTAAGAAGTTGCGGCACGCAAACAAAAAATGTGACAAAATCGCCAAAAAATGTGGCACAGTTTTAAAAAACATAAAAAATCAAATGATTTCAAATGCATTAATGACAAGAAATAAATGCACAAGGGATAAAATACTCACCATACAACCTGAGCCAGCTAGACAACAGAAGGTACAAACTCGGTCAAACAAGTGCACAACTCCTGGAAGGCCCGTCATTGCTTAAAAGAAAGCAAGAAAATCAGAAGAAAACCTTACCAGAGAATCAGGAGCTCCAAGATGCAAAGTGACAGATGAAAGGGTCCACAAGCTATTTATAAGTGATCAAAGGAAACCCTAATCCCTCAAGGAGCCCTATTTTATGGTCCCAGGCCTCGAAAACTTCACAACTGATACCAGGAGCATATTTAACTATTTTCACAAACTACCAAATGCCTAGACAATCATTTTGCAGTATCAACAAATTAATGCTCATGTCACGATTTTTTGCTCAAATTTATTGAGGGGGCATAAATACACCTTCTATCGTCAGGGCAAGCTAGGGCAAGATCAAAATAGAAGATTCTTTGACATAATGCGACAAGCCACAATGCATCAAAGAGGGGCAACTGTAGACACCCTAAAATGGATATACTTGCGACCTTACTTTAAAAAACACTAATTTTCATCTATTAATTAATGGTTTTTTAATAATTAATTATTTGTCTATTCTTTTAAATTCATTCCCCAAATCATTTAATCATTTTCCCAAAATTAATTAAATAATTAATTTTATTTAATTAATCAACCCTAACTAATTAATCTTTATTAATTAACTAAATTTAATTTCCTAAAGTTTAAATTTAAATATTTAAACTTATTAATTAATTCTTCTAATTAATTTAATTTCACTCAATAATTCAATTATAAATAAAAAAGAATTCAATTATCACACATTTGAATACTTTAATTACAAAAATCAATTAAATATTCAAATAAATCCTTTCTCAAGTTCAAAAAGGTAACTCGTGATCAATTTCTCAGTTAACTAAAACATTACCTCTTCTCTCCAAGTTGAAGAGGTGGAGTTTATTGGTTGCTTCTCAGTTAACTAAAACATTACCTCTTCTCTCCAAGTTGAAGAGGTGGAGTTTACTGGTTTCTCCTCAATTAGACTAAAACATCACCCCTTCTCTCCAAGTTGAAGAGGTGGAGTTTACTGGTTGCTTCTCAGTTAACTAAAACATCACCTCTTCTCTCCAAGTTGAAGAGGTGGAATTTACTGGTTGCTCCCCAGTTAACTAAAACATCACATCTTCTCTCCTAGTTGAAGAGGTGGAGTTTACTGATTTCTTCTCCAGTTCCTATTAATCTCAACCATTCATTCCTGAATCTCTGGGATCAATATCAACCATTTAAGTCATTTTCCATATTCTATATAATCAACCCTTGACAACCATTTGAAGGATCCAGGATTTCAAGCTTTGTGCACACTTACTCTGCAGGATTCTTGCAAAGCATCAAACATTCTTGTGATCATATCAATATCATTTTATCAACACCCCCAAGTCATAGATGCTGCCAATACCAATACTGAGCTCCACACATAGTGTTTCAGAAGGAGTAGAGAGAAGCAATAGAAGCCTCGAGCATTGTGGTTTGCATTCATTTGTTTTCCTCTATCTTTGCTTGTTATTTTATTGTCTGTGGATTTGTTCTTAGTATTTCTGATTGTTTTCCCCTGTTGCAAATTGTTGCTACTAACCAATCATTAATTCAATCTTGGAGTAGGATTGGATCCCCACACCAACATATTAATTAAATAATTCATCTATTTAATTAATCTCCCCTTTCGTCTATATCCCTAGGTGAATTGATTAATTTACCTATAGTGTCACACCCTTCCATTAAATAAATGTATTCATCTATTTAATTAACTCCCTTTCTCTATTTTGAATTTAAATTAATTCAAAATCCTAAAACCCTTCATCCACTTGCACATTCCTAATCCATCCAATCACATCATTAATCCCTCATTTGATTAAGTAAACCCATTATTTAATTAAATAATCTCTTTCTTCCTACTTGGAAGAAAACATATTTTTTAATTCCAAAGTCATTCTCTCTCCTCCCATACATCCTCCTACTTTTTCCTCTTGGCCTCTAATCATCCCTCATTAATCCTAATCACCCCATAATCAGGTGCACATTCTTAATTCTAAAGATTAGGAAACCAAAGTCAACCCTTCCATCACATCATGCACATGGGCCCATGTCCTTGGTCACATGGGGTTGTTCCTTCATTTTCCCCAAAGGAATTTTCAATTATTTTTATTCCTCTCAAGCATCCTCCACCATTGATCTTTTCAATTGATCTCAACCATCCATTCATCTCATCCAAACCCTATTAATCCGACCCTTCACCATTGCTATCTCTCTCTCCCATTTCTACTTAGAGTGTTGTTATACTGTCAAATCTTGAGTGAACACACATCCAACTAAATATCTATGGACATATCATTGCATCAAGGAGGCTATGATTTTCTACTTGGGTTTGCATTTCTACTTGTTGTTGGTCTCTTTCAGTCTAATAGTGTATGTTGTTTTGAATTTGTTTATTTGAGTGTTTTCCTAGTTATTTACATTCCATTGATTCACTTTTGATTGTACACATTCTAACATGCCTAGTGGGACCTATGTCACAGGTTTTAAACTAACAATATTTGGTGTTTTAAGCACATATAAAGCTTGTAAGCTTTAGATGAATTTGCACATGGATTGGTGGATACTCCTTGGTAAACTCTCTCACTTTAGCAGATTTGCCTAGGGAAACACTCTATCAATATTGTATTATCAATATTACATCAAGGAGGCTATTGATTTGCTACTTGGGTTTGCATTTCTTGTTGTTGTTGGTCTCTTTCAGTCTAATATTGTATGTTGTTTTGGATTTGTTGATTTGAGTGTTTTCCTAGTTATTTACATTCTGTTGATTCACTTTTCATTATACACATTTTGGAATGCTTAGTGGCACATATGTCACAGGTTTTAAACTAACGATATTTGGTGTTTTAAGCACATATAAAGCTTGTAAGTTTCATATGAATTTTCACATGGATTGGCAGATTCTCCTTTGTAAACTCACTCGCTTTAGCAGATTATCTTGGGGAAACACTCTATCAATCTTCTCTATCATTTAGCATATATGCTCTGTCATTTGGTGGATACGCTTCGTCATCTGGTGAATACACTTTACAATGTGGTGGATATGCTTTGTCATCTGGCAGATGCGCCCTAAAAAATGGCAAATGTGTCACTTTAGTTCAGTAGAAATAAATTAAGCTAATTTCAAGATATGGCAGATCTCCCTTCCTATTTTCGCGGATATGACATAACACATCCATTATTCCTTCTTCAACGGATATGACTTAAGGTAAAATTTTGGTGTTTTAATCAAGTTTGGTGGATCTGCCATTTTTTTTGGTGGATATGACATAACACATCCACTATTTCTATTTAGTGGATATGATCTGAGGTAATTTTAGGTTTTTAATTTCAAGTTTTCATAATTTAGAAAATTTACCTATTTGTGCGGATTCACCACCTAGTTTGGAAAATATGCCATATAATCTTGCAAATATGCTCTGTAATCCTGTAGATACACCTATTTTGGGAGGATTTTCTCTATTTTTATGAAATACACCTCTATTTGGCAGATTTGATATGTGCTTTTACAAATAAGTCTTTACATACATTTTGCAGAATCATGTATGATGCTTTTTGAGCTAATTTGCTAAATTTATGTGTTTGTGTGTGACTTCATTGCATAAGATGACTAATTTCACTTTCCAAAGATGCAAAAAACATTAACACATGTCCTTATAGGACCATCTAAAAGGGGATTTATTATCAAACAAACTAAATAAAAAATGGACATTTTCCTTTTGTGTGTCTTCTTTAACATAGGAATCTTTTATATGGGTTTAAAAATAACAATCATTGTCTTACATGTTTGGTGTGCTTGCACGTGTAGAGTGGATCTACCTATAATGCACACTATCCTCCCCCCTTACTCTTGTAGTATTGGGTGCAAGATAAAAACACTAGTAACACTTGATTTTATTTTTTTAGAGGGCCTACCTCCCATGTGATTAGCACTAGTGAGAGGGAACAACCCAAGAAGTAATAGGCTAAAGCCAAGCCACTTCCAATCACTATATAAAAATGTGATTGTGATTATTGTCACAATTAATAAGTGTTTCTATATTGGGATGAAAATCTCCCCCAGTACTCGTTTTGTACATTAAAACTTGTAGAAAGTAACTTTTGTAGGTTGGGAGGCCTCCTTAACAGAGCTAATCTTCCACAAGTATAGTTGCTTGAACGAATTCCCTTACCATGAACCAATTGGTGTAAGAGAAAAAAAAATGCCTACTTATTGAATCAGGGATTGTGATACATGCATCCCAAAGATACCCCTCATGTACCCTTCAATTTGAAATAGAAAATTTCTTAAGATCTTAGGATCTTTAGAAATTCAATGCTTGGTGCACCCGATAAGTGTGTGCCATATAAGGGGGAGTCAGTTCCTCCAAGCTTCTATCTATCCACTTAAATGTGGTATTTTTTTTGTAAGGGAATTCAACAAGTATTGTCTTTGGCAACCTAGGTTGTAAGCGTGTTTGATTACAAAATTATTTTTTTGCTGGTTGTTTTTGCATCATACAATTTTTTTTTCCAAAAACAAGTCAGTTAAGCCTTGATTTAGTTGAAACCTAGTCTCTGAGATACACACTGATATTTGGCAGATGTGTACTATCCTTTGACAAATTTGAACATACTTGGTGTAGTCACTATTCAGTCATTCAACACATTTTCATAATTCCTTAGCAAGTTTGTCACTTGTTTGTACAATATTTTCATCCAATCTTATAGATACACTCTATAATCTTGAAGATGCATTCTTGTGTCATCCTAAATATGTGATCTGTAATCCCTTAGATACACTATGCCATCCCTCAAATTCATGGTTGCTCAAATACACTTTATCATCTCTCAAATTTGTCATTACTCAGATCCACTCTGTCATCTCTCAAATTTGTTGTTGCTCAGATATGTTCTGTCATCCCTCAAATTCATCATTTCTCAGATATAATTTTTCATCCCTCAAATTCATCATTTCTTAGATTCAATCTGTGATCCCTCAAATTTGTCATTGCTCATATTTTCTCTGCAATCCCTCATATTTTCTTTGCATTCCCTCATATTTCAGTTAATCAAATCATTCTTAGATCATAACATCCATATCCCTCATCACCTTTCCATCCTCTTTGGATTCAATCCTTACTCCTAATCTGAGCTTAATTCCCATCCTAGTCTAAGGTTATTTTTCATCCTAATATGATCTTTTTTCTTCCATCCATCTTCATCCTTCATCCCTATCCAACTCATTATCTAATTTTCATGTCAAAATACTATTGTGACGAGTTTGGTCATTTTACATTTTCTTCCCCTTCATCCCATTTTGATGGTGATGATGATAGTCTTGTCAATCATGATAAGTACATTGAAAACCTTATCAAGCTTGCTCCAATAATCCTATAAATCCAATCATTCCTCCAAACTATCTCATCATGAATTCATGCATATCCACTAGAAATTATCACCATACCTTTGACAAGGGAAGTCTATTAGGTCATCCATCCACATCTCTATCATATATCACACCCACATATCCTCATCATACAACATTCATGCTTTCATATTCTCCCCTAGTCATATCACAATCTCCATCTTTGCATAACAACACTCTCACTTTCACCTATTTTCTAAATCCATCATCTCACTATCTTTCAATCCATTCACCTATTCATTTGGTTAATACTAATCCTCCAACCCATTAACATAATCCCTCCCCATCCCAAATCCACCATCTGCACTATCCTTCCTCACTCCTCCATCTACCTTTCCCTACCTCAATCCCCCATTTGCATCATTGTATCCCAGTCCACCTTCATCTACTGTATGTTATCCTAATCCATCATCTTTCATTCCCTCCTACATTACCACAAATCCCAATCCACAATCTCCCTACATCTTACAATCCACTTCATGTACTATACCCCATTCCACTACCTATCACCCATCAACTAGTCAATATAGTTCACATGTCACCTTTGCTCATGCTTACACGAACTATATAGCCATGACATACTCCACACCATCTTCTACATCATCATTTCATCAACCAGGTTCACAAGCCACTACCACACCTTCATATGTGTACTAGCTTAGCCTCACACCATTTTCACATATTAATAATCCACCCCAGCCTCAAATACACAAATCTCCAGGAAGCTTCATAAATAAGCAATCAAAAAATCTAGCTCCTACAAATGATGAGTCATGTCATCCCAATCCATTACGCGAGGTCACTAGTCATAAGACCCTTCCACCTCTTGCACCTATAATTTACCTTCCACCTCTAACACTTATAATTCATCTTTCATTTCCTAAGAACATCAAAAAAATCCTACCCGTTGACTCCATCCAACTCCAATCTCTATCTTCTCCTAGCATCACTCAAACCCAATCCAATGAACCTAACTACTCCATCCTCCATTCATAAATTCCAAGCAAAGAGCCTCTTATCCTTCAATTCAATCTATCTAAAGAGTTTATCCATTCATCCACTATTACACCATGTACACCAATCCAATCATGTCAAGAGCTTGTCCCAGAGCATGTTTAAATATCTATTAATACAACTCTAGATCCTACCATCCCACTTCCTCCATCTCATGACCCATTATCATCCCCTCCTCCAAATCAAGATCCTACCATTTCACCCACTCTATCTCAAGATCCATTACCATCCCCCCATCCAAGTCAAATATCATGGCATCCTAGCCACTTCACCGTTTGATCCTTTATCCTCCCCAATTCAAATCATTCCACCACAATCACTCTATCCCATTGATTCACTTAAATTCATCCATGATGGTCCATTGGCAATAGAAAAACAAATCATATTCGTCACTTACACTCCACTTAATAATGGACTCGCATCTTGTTTCCCAAGTAACAAGTATTCCATCTTGGATCAAATGCTCTGGAGAATGCACTATCAAGGTAAAGGCTTAGGCCTACATGAGAAAGATGCTCTAGAGCCCATCCATACCAAAGAACATCCACAATCTCATGGCCTTGGATATAAATCTCAAGGCATTACATCCAAAAAATGTTGCTACAACTAATACAAAATCCACACATATTTTCCAATCCTACCATCACATCTTCCCATTTTTCCTCCAAAATATTTAATGTCATCCCCTCCTCCATCATTTCAACCCAAGAAAACCTACCACATTCCTCCTTCATCCTCTAAATCTATTTTGGGTCCTAATATCCCAAATTCCATCATCCCATATCCTCCACATACTAAATCTATTTTGGGCCCTTATATCCTTAAATCCCATCCCCTATCTTATCCTACTCATTCCTTCATCTACCAATCTCATACCCCTATCACCCATCATAAACATCCCACCCCTTACAATCCCAATCAATATAAATGACACATATCCACACGCACCATCCCCCATCCTACCTCTATCATTTCATCCACATTTCCTCCATCTCATACAACTTCCCAATTCACATGCTCCTTTCAATGCTACTCATAACAATTCAGATGCCAAATAAAAATACATAAAGCTAAACATCTACACAAATCTCAAGGTTGACATATCCACTTCAAAAGACATACTCAAAGAAAGAAAAATCCCATAAAAAATTCACTACATCCCAAAGGCCACCAATACCCATCAAAGCAAAAGCAAAAACTATGTGGGTCCCAAAGGAAAAAGATGCAATACATCTAAAAGAAAATCATCATCATCATCATCATCATCATCATCATCATCATCATCATCATCATCATCATCATCATCATCATCATCATCATCATCATCATCACCATCACCATCACCATCATCGAGATGGATCCTCCCAATCCTTGTGTTTTTTTTCAAATATATCATTCTCAAATCAACAAAACTCCATCAACCATCAATCCCATGATTGTGTTATTTTAGGATATATTGTTCTCACATTAACAACACCCCATACACCATCAATTCATCTTGGCTTCTTACCTTGACTAGGGAAACATCATGTTTGTCTTTGCATCATCATCCACAATCCCAACCCCTTTTATATCTTGTACATATTGTAAATAGTGTCTTCTACATAGTCTCAGTCGAGTGTGTCTCCACCTAGGATCATTTGTATATGTGTCTTTAGGTCTCATCCTTTGTGTCAATTGGTTGTCTGTCATCAATATGGTGCTCCACTTTTCATCCTGTACCCATGCTGTCAAAGTGAAGGATTTTGGAGTCATGTCTGGTCAGTCTGAGTCTGAGTCTAAGTCTTTCTTAGGTAGGCTATCTTTGTCAGGTTTCCCTGTCATTGCCTTTCCTCCTCTTAGCCGGGCGGGTTGTTCTGAGATCTTTTCATTTTTGGGTAAGTTGTAGATCCCAACCCGGCAAATATTTGTGCTCCAATTGATGTTCTTTCTCAGGCAGAGATCGAAGACTGGTATGGATCAATTCTGCAGGTCTCAATGATCCTAATGCAACAAACGGCGAGCAATTTGGTTAAGAGATGAGCGAGAATGAGCTCGGCGGGATTTCATAAATCATCTTCTCCAAGGCGGAATTCTACCTAAGAAAGTGATTTTCCGCAAAGGCAAAATTTTACACTGTGCGGGTTCCGCACCTCTCAAGTTATTTTCCGCAAAGAAGAACTTTGCGCTTTGTGGGAATCGCACCTCTCAAGTGATTTTCCACAAAGAAGAACTTTGCACCTTGCGGGAATCGCACCTCTCAGGTGATTTTCCGCAAGCTTAGTTATAATAAGGTGGGCCCAATTCATTAAAAAGGAATATTATATCATTGTCTTAAGAGATCAAATAAAGCATGTGCTTTAAGTGGAGAACCCCTTGTCTCATTTTCCGCGAGGAGAAATTCTTTTCCCATTTTCCGCAATGGAGAAGCACTTTTCCAATTTTCCGCGAGGGGAAGCACTTTTCCAATTTTCTGCGAGGGGAAGCACTTTTCCAATTTTCCACGAGGAGAAGCAGATTTGGTATTTTCCGCCAGAAGCATTCAGTTTGGGATTTTCCGCCAATTGCATTATAGAAGACAGTCCTAGAGACAAATTGAAGCTGAGAAAGGATGAATGTCAGTTGCGGATCATGTTAACTATTGTTTGCATGTTGGCTAAGTTTGAACATAAACAATTATTTGACCCCGTAACCCAATGGATTGGACTCGACAGATGTCACTAAAGAGAAGATGAAATTTTCAAATTGAAGTGTCACAATTGATTGATGCTTCTGCACATGGCCATGGAAGAGCTGCCAAAGCTTATCAGACAAAGATGGAAAGAGGAAAGGAATCCAAATGATTTAACTTCCCCTGTTCTTTTCCGTTTCTCTTCCCCTGCAATTAGTTAGCAACAGAAGTGGTT
>MU224191.1:84093-134710 GCA_018584345.1 Thuja plicata | reverse complement strand
TATTTTAAACCCAATATAAAAATCAAAGTGCCATTTCCAGTATTCGAGTCATATAGATGAAGGAAACTCTCGGTTCCTCCATTTTAGACAGCTAAAAGGAATGAAATTGACCAAACTTTAGTAGACATCAGTTACGGCTCAATATGGAATGTAAAATGCATATTCAAATAGAAGAAGACATAATGATAATGTAGCATAAATGGTGACTTATCTGTGGTATTTATGCAGAGAGGTCATGGTTGAAGAGCCTGAGCTCTCTATGTTCAAAGTGCCACAACAGCTTCATTAAGTGGCAGTGGAGTTACAATATCATGTACAGAGCCCGAGCCACCCAAGAGCATGCAAAGGAAAATTTCATACTCTATGGCATATAAGCAAGTAGTTGCAGACCAAGTTCAAACTATAAGGGGGGCCGAAATTCAGTAGATAGCCATCATCACAAATAAAGAGAACACATAGCCCAACAGGAGTTTAAGATGCACAAACAGTGCCATATGTTATGGCAGATTCAAGAGCAGTTGAAACTCGCGGGTAAACACTCCAGTTTGTAGCCTGTTCTTAATGAAAATCTCTAGTTACGGCCCCAAAGTTGAGCTTCAAACCAAATAATAGAGATAGTATAAAGTTAGATGAAAGCTGTGTTTTAAGTACCAGTTTCAAAGCTAAATCACACCAAAATGCAAAGGCCCAGGACAAGACAGAAACAACATGATAACAGTCATAGAATGGTGAGCTCACAGGTGGAGAACAGTCCCAGTATGGTAAGCAATTCAAAAGTAACAGTGGAACAAACAGTTAACAAGGAGAAATGCATGCTCAAACTTTGTAGTTCATTGCAAAATCAACAGGAAGTTCAAAGAATAACTTACAGTTCACTGATGGAGAAACAAACACAAATGCCGAGTTCTATCAAAGATGCACACAAAGAAGTAACAGATAAAGGCTCGAGTCCAACAATAGTCTAAGATTCTCATAGTCAAGCCGAGCTCCTTCATAGTTACAGGAGGCTTATGGTTTCATTCCCTGAGATTTCTCCGAGAAGCTTCAAGAGAACACAAACACAAATGCCAAGAAAAATGGGATAACTATTTTGGAGTCCGCCAAGCAAAGCAGTGCATTCAATGCATGACAGTGCCAGCTTAGCCTCAAAAACCAAACATGTTTCCTTTCATCCTTATGCCCATCGTTCTTTCAAATGCATTGCGAATGGATTGAGGGTCATGTCAACTTCTCCACTTTGTAATAGTTCACACTTAGATTTTTATCTAAGTTAGGAAATGGGAGTTAGGGTATAGGGGTAGTGTGATTAGTATTAAGGTTTTTATTTAATATTAATTCCTTGTATAATTTTTAGCATATATTGGTAAAACAATGTAAAAAGGATTTATATCATTTATTAAAACCAATATTTAGGGGCATTAGTCATTTTTGAAATTGGCCTTTAGGGGCTAGGTTTTAGGCACTAACCATGCCTTAGATTTAGGGATGTGCTTTCTTGGAGGAGCTAGTTGTTAGGCTGGATTTTAGGCATCATTTTTGCCTTTAATTTGGAGATGATCTATCTGTTTGGAGGAGAGTTTTGTAGGGAGATGTCATTTTCGAAATTAACCATGTGGGCTATTTAGTGGACCTCCATTTTCATAGTTAAGGGTCAAATTTGGTAGGAAAAGAGGTTTTAGTGAACTACTTTGTTCCTATACCACCTTTTCATGCATTTTTGTATCCATCTGGTTGTAGATTTTGGAGAGAGGGTATTTTTAGTGAATATATCATTCCTAGGTGCTTTGAAGGCCATTTTTTGTAATCATCTTTTCAGATTTTTGAAGAAATGAACCAGATTCTTTGGCTCCCATTTTGTGTACTTGTTTTTTCAATATCGAATCCTATTTCATCTTTTCTAGAAAGTGTTAAATTGGTTATTATCTGAAGGAAGTGAATGAAATTCTGTTCCTTCTCAAGAAAATTAGCTGCCCCTTGGCCTTGCTTGAGAAATGTATGTTGTTAATCCTCCAAACTATTTGTGGTAGAACCCTGATAGCATAAATTTATTAACCTATATGTTGAACAGAGATTCAGATTGTTAAAGTATTCATTCATGAGTCAGGATTGAAATTCATCTTTTTGTGAAGTCTGAATTCATTCTTGGTGTATCACCCCATTTTCCCTTTCATTTTTAATCCTTTTTCCCTTTTCCCCATCAAGTTTCGAATCAGGAGGTGATATCCCAAATCAAATAGGAACCGGCCTAGAATCTGGAGATTCCTCTTCACTCATAGCCTACCCACAGCTAGGAGAGGTTTCCATGGTTAGGATGGAATTGTCATGTAGCCCTAATGCCTGAGTTAGGGTGACAATTCTAAGCCTGAACAGTTCATATGCTATTCTTTGTTTCACAAAGGTTAAAAATGGATGATGCCAAATGGTGAAACTTTCATTGTCTCATGGAGTCTAAGAACAAAGGATGAGAAATAGCGAACATGTCATTGTTTTGCAGGAGCTAAAAATATTGATTGCGAAATAGAGAAGACATCATTATTTCACAAAAGCACAAAAGTAAAGGTTCTGAAATAATTAACTCAGTACTATTTTGTGAAGGGAATTAACTTACACTTTCTGACTAGAAAAAAGGTCATCATTCTGTAGGAATAAATAAAGAGTATTTGTGAATTGGCGTCAACATTATTTAAAAGAAAAAGTAGCCACCTCACTGAGCAAACAGTGCACACATATAGAAGCCTGAAAAGAATTAAATGATATGAACTTGAATTAATCACATCATAAGTGCACATTGAGTGTGAAAGAAGTGCAGAAGTAAGAATTGAGGTGGTGCAGAAAAATCGCAAGAAATTGTAGGGAGTTGTGAATTGCAAAACATAGCTAAAATGAGTAAGTTCATTTTCTTCCCCACTATTTGAATTGTGTTTAAAAGAAAAATTCCTAGGAAGAAGAAAGAAGATGTAGATAAAAATGAACAACCCAAGGTCCCTTACAGAAGTCCCTTCTATATGTATTACCAAGGTCTATAGATACCAGGACTAAAGTAGTCTTTTAGGATGCCTGGGGAGAGTGTAGAGATGCTGACATTCCTCACACTGGTAGATCCCTTTTCTGTTTTTTTGTAATAATAGAGATGAGAAAGTTCCTTGGTCCAACCCATGTAAACTTGATTTAGCAAAGGTTATAGTGCCAAATGTATTTATAGATGTATAATTTATTGATATTTTGACCCATAATTATAAAAAAATAAATCAGAATAGTCAGGGGAATTGATGGAAACCCTATTTTGGTCATCACAAGATCATGCATTGAAGAATGTTTTTTCCTAAATAGGCAGGCACTGACCAAGATTGACAGGGAGGGATACCCAATGGATTATGAAAGGATGGTAAAGAGTTTTGGACTATGAGAGGTGGTGTATTTCGAGAAAAGAGGCAAAGAGAACAAACCTATGGTTGTAAATGACAAGGCTCCATTTCCTACACTCGAGTTTATGGATTTTTCCAGAAAATGTATCATTGTTGGTGTCAATTTTATGGTGATAATCATATAAGTAGAATGTCATTGGAATTAATGTAAATATCAATGAGGATGAAAAATACTAACATCGGCCTATAATTTGATAATTTTAGTGAGCTTGAAAGAATTCTGCATAATTAGCTGGTATGTTGGAATACTAGTAGAACCTTTAAGAATTATTCTCTACTGTGACATTTAGTACTTTTCCAAAAATAGTAATATGTTCAGACACATGATAAATTTGACTACTATGGCTGGCCAGGGGGGAGACTCCTTGTTTAGTTATGGTGTAGAATATGGAACAAGAACATTAGAGATTGTAATTACAGGGCATTTCATGATGGTTTTGTTGTATGGATATTCAATGCACTTGGGGTTCAAATTGAAAGACTTCATTCTAAGATAAGGGCATTTATAAAATCATTAGAATACAATCTAGAAAAGGGCCACACTCATAATTTCATTGATTGGACCTTTAAGAATGATCACACTCTATTTAGGGTATATGGATGCAAATAGGCCCCCCACAAATTACCAGTTTTTGTATCAGAGAGGGTTCCCTTTTTAGAATTTATTTGGAAAATGATATGGTTTGAAAAGGAAGTGAATAGACCAAGGAAGAAGGGGTTTTCCCCACACCATGTACTCAAGTATGGAGGATTGTCTATTGAACCTGGTTCCTTTGAACAAGTGTAGGATTGTTTAAAGAAAGCATATTGTCTGAAGGATGGAGGTGAGAGGTTCTATGACCATGAAGGTTATATTAATTATTTTATAAAATAATTTAAACATCAAACTGACATGATGGAAGATATTTCTCGTAATTGCATGACTCCTCAAGATGTTATGTGGAGATGAAAAAATGGAGCTTATTAAAGAAAATGGAAGAGGATAGACAAAAGAAGGGGCAACCATGATTTCATTAGGATCAAACCCATGAGATAATTAGGATGGAGTTGTGCCTAAAATATTTTGAGAAGTTATATGGGAAAGTTATGGGAAATGTTTCACAATAGGTTAAGCTTGATCCTCCTAAAAGGCATAGAAAAATAATTATCCATGATTCAGATTCAGAGAATGAATCAAATTCTTGCCCTCTTAAGAGGCAAAAACAAGATGAGATGATACCCATTGTACCTTATGATGATTCAGAAGGAGAGGGGGATACTGAAGAGGCTAGTGCATTCAAATAACTTGGTAGAGATGAAGAGGTTGATAAACCTAGCTCCCCATTAGTTTTTAATGAGGAAATCCATGGTTATAAGGCCTAGCTTCCAGAGGAAGAAGAACCTATTGGTTTTATAGATGAAAGAGAATCCATATTAGCCAAATTTGTTGAGGATGAGAACTTTATCAAAACACAAGAATTAAAAGACTTTTTGTTTCAAATGAAAATAAAGGATTTCAAGGAGAAGAAGCAATTAAATTTGATGGGGGTTGAAGGATCTTGATATGAAGTGGTCATTGAGTAGACACTCAAGGAGTTAAAACTTGATGAGATAAAATGTTCTTTGGAAAAGGCTAGAGAGATGGTGCAAAAAAGTAACATGCTAGTTGTTCCATGGCTAACTCTGAAAGATTTTTTCTTACTTGAACAAGTAAGAAGACAAGAGGGCCCTATGTTTGTTAGTGAGTTTGCCATTGATGAAAAGATAGTTGGGTAGAGTACAACCCCAAAACTAAGGTTTTAGCCACATAGGTGAGTTTTAAGAGCCCTTATAAGCCTAAATAACTTGATATTACCAAAGGAAATGATGGAATGATAGTGGTGAAAATAATGGAGAATACTTATCCTTTGGTATCAGCTACAAAATTAATATACAAAGTAATGCTTAATAAAGACCAAGTCAATCATATACAAGAGCAAATAGAACATGCACAGACAAGGGAGAAAAAGATGAACAGATTCATAAATGAATTATACCTTTATAATGTTGCTTTGAAGAAATAATTGTAAGGGTTAAAGAGTAGTAAATAGAGCAAGGCTCTGGTACTACTTAAGGATGCCTCTTCTATACCAATTGATGTAAAGTACAATGAAGTGTCAAAATAAAATATGAATAAATATGCAGACAAAAAATACCAATTAATAAGTACAAACAAAATTCTTTTAAAGGAAATCCCTAAGAAGGTTTTGAATGTCTTAGAACAAGTACTAACATACAAGGTTGATTTGTGATAGCAAATTTTGGTAAAAATAAGCCACAATTGGAAGATCTTTCAAGGAGATGGAAGCCATCTCCTTATGATTTGATTTGGCTTGTGAAGTTACTCAGAGGGATCTAGATGCACCTGGTGAAATCAAAGAAACTGAGGAAATGATTAATACTATTATAAAGGAGATAGAATACATAGAACATGAAGAGGGAAGAATAAAATAAAAATTATCCCCCTTTCATACTATTAAGCATTGGATGATCCCCGAAGTTATTGATAATGAGGGTCATGTAAAAGATTTAGAAGAATGGAAAATAGAGTATATAAACATGGCTCCTCGGATCATTTCCCATTTGAAGGAAGATAAGGACTTCAATGTTAAGAGTTTTAACATGTTCATGGATAGGGTTTTTACATTGGAAAATAGATTCTCCAATTTTATGGTTGAAGTTTGAGCAATCACAAGCAAGACATGGAAATACCATTTTATTAATATGTCATATGTTATTCATTATCAATGGCCTACTCATGTGTAGATCTTAGAATGGGTAGAGGAGTACTTGAGGCCTACCAAGATGTCTTCCCAAAAGAAGAAGCATGTACTCAAAGGAGAGGAGAAAACTAATGAATGATCATATGATGTATCAAACCCTGGGATTAATTCTTCCTCATTTGATACACTATATTTTCAAAAGGATTTTTAGTTATCATTATGATGTACCAATTTATTATGTTTAATCAAAGTTGTTAGTTATGAAAAGATGCAATTTTAAATGGTCTTAAGCTTGTTGCTTCTCCTTATTTTGAATAAAGGTGAAACCAAGACAATATTTAAGAACATAACATAATAGAATAGGGGATATAGAATATAAGGAGAAATACTTATATACAATGTACTCATATTTTGAAGATTAATATAAAAGAGCCAGTTTCTTTCTTTGCAATTGTGGTGTGGAATTATTTTCTTGTCAAATTGGTCCTTTGTGATTATTAATTCAAAGAATTAATTATCATTTTTAAAACTTGCGCAAAGAGGTTATTTGTCCTTCACACTATTTTAAATATCAAGAAGCATTTGCGAAGTGTTGTCCTTATGTTTCTTGACTGATTGGATTTCTGAAAGAGAAATTAGAATCAATTAGACTGATTGGTGTTGTGTAATTAGTCATATTACATTTACATGATTGAATGGTTGATATTTTATCTAAAGGATAAAATAACATCTCACAAAGTTGTACATGAGGGTTTGTAGAGGGGTGACTTTGTTCCCAATAAGGATAAGGGACTGGTCTTATCAATAAAAAATATACAATTTCAAACAAAACCAAACATTATTTTTAGTAGGAGCAGGTAGCAACATAGATTAGAACTAAATAAGTAAAGCAATAGAAGAAAGTAGAAGGTATAAGTAAAGAAATTAGAAGGAAGTTAGATAAGGAAGTTAGAATTAAGCAACCAGTAATCAAATTATTCTATTTCAGAAACTCATGTCATTCTGAGATAGAGGAGAGTAGTAGAAGAAAGACAAAGTAAAACGTCATCTTCAATAAAAAAGCATAATCTTTGAAAGTCAAGTTGGTGAGTAGGTGCACCCGCCTAGGTCCTACGGAGCTTGAAGTGCAAAGGATTCCAATCAAGTTTGATTGATCCTATTAGTTGGTAGGGTCAATTGGAAATATTGATCATATAATTTGGAATACTCTTATATATTTTTCCAATATGTTGATTTTGGAACCAACAGATTGGTGACTCCTCTGGGGAGTTGAACGAGAAAATAAAATTTCCAGACTATTTGGTAGTATCAAGTTAGATCAGTCTGGTTGAAGTTTCCCCTTCCGAGTCACACAAAGAATAGATTAGCGACTATGCTGGGGATTGAGTAAGGAAATTGTCTAGAATCTTTGGTGATATAAGAAAATCACTTTTCTAGAATATAGACCCCAAAAGATCAAAATAAATCATTCCTCACATTGAGGTGGCAACTCTAACAAAAGAACCTTGACAATATATGAATGAAGATATAATTTGTGAATAAAAAGAACTAATCCGAGACATTTAACTCTTAGATTTTATAAATCTCGGCCTGGCATGTTTGGAAGAAGGCCATTAGCACAAGGTCATCCTATCAAAAATATAGAGTTGGATCAGACTAGAAGTTTAACCAGACAAAATAAAAGGGAATTGAATAATTCAAGTCTAATGTGATTTGAAGATGGAAGGATATTCTCTGAGCTAGAGTTTGGAATGCCTAGTATTCTGCAGATGAGAATGGTTTTCCTGTGCTAGGTGAAATTCCATCTTGAGAAGTCATGAAAATGACTCATGTGAATAATGTGAATAAATATCAAAGGCCTACTTACCCTCCTAGTTTTGAAACTTCTAGGCCATCAAGAAAAAGTTCAAAAAGAATTTAGAATGATGATCAAGAAAACCAAAGATTACGGGTAGAGCAAAGAATGAGAGAACATTTAACTGACCTTACATATAACATCTAGGAAATGCAAGGCATAGATCAAAATAATGAGCTATCCCAAGAAATAAAAATATTCTTGGTTGATTGATCAAACATTTAGTGTTATAGCATAATTACCAAAGATCCAGAGGTGAAAGAGCCTCTGATGAAATGATCAAAAATGTAGGAAGGGAGTTAATTGAGATCGTATTAGGATCCATAATAATACCTTGTATGAAGATTAAAAGGGTAGAAGAGAAAGGTATAATCCTCCACCTCATAATAATAACCACTATCAACAAAGACGTAACCATCATACATGATATTATGACCAATCTGGGTGCTAGCCTCATCATTCGAATTATCAGCCTCCTTATTTTCAAATGTTCAATAATTTCAATGGTCAATACCCATACATTCCCCAAAACTATGGACCTCATTTTTAGCCAGATCTTTTTGCATTTACAATAGGCCAGGTATATATATTAACAAATACAAACTTTTTTATATCACACAAATCCTTGGTGCTCCTCATAACATAAAGAATGAATGGAAGGTTGTTATTCCTAAATTCAGAGGAAGTGTTGCATAAAATGGTGAAATTCATATGAGATAATTTGAGAAAACTATGGAGAATCATGAAGTACCCCACGAAAATATTTACATGAAGTTATTTGTGCAATATTTGACTGATGATGCTAGAGAATTGTACAAAAGATTGCCTAATGCTTCAATCAACAAATGACTTGATTTTAGAAAGTCTTTTCTTGAAGAATATGGTGACCATAATAACCCTTTATTTTCTATACATGAGTTAACCAACATAAAAAGGGGATACAATGAATCTGTGGTTGATTCAAATAAAAGGTTTCGTAAACTGTTGAATAGAGTTCCTCTCCAAATGAAGCATATTGATGAAATTTGTTTAGTATTTTATATTGATGCTTATGATAGTAAAACCAATTATGAGATCAGGTCAATATGTACACACACTTTGAAGGATGCATGTATAGCTAGCTATAGTCACAATTGAGAATAACGGGAAAAATTCTTGTAAAGCAGGAAGAAGGGATGATGTCAAATTCCATAACTCCAGAGCTCCAAAACAAAACAAAGAGGAAGATAAATTAGATAGTCATAAAGGCTTTAACGGAATTGACAAAAAAGGTGAGTAAAAATGATAGACCTCAATTTAATAGAAATGATATACCATAATTCAATAGGAATGATAGAATGAGATTAAAATATATGCCATATAACACAACTTGGAAATATGGGAAGCCTGAGGTACCTAAAGACAATAAAGATACACCAGATCCTTTGATCAAACAAGGTAATCACATGTTTAGCGAGAATCCTTGGTGTGTGGCTTGTAATTTTTCACATTCACCTCAATAATGTATTGTAGCTCAAAGTTTGTAGGAGGAGAATGTGGAAGATGATGAATTTGATCCTGATCAAACTATCAACACAGTGTTGATGAAACCATCTGGGGGTGTTGATGATTATGATTAATCAAAAGATGGATGTGAAATTGATGTCATCTCACAAAAAACAATCACCATTTCTATATGCAACACACCCTCTTAGATGACGAGGAACAAGTTCCTAGAATAAAAAGTCCTACTAAAGAAGAAATAAAGGCTATGATTGTTGTTGTTGTATCCCAAGCTAGAAGCAACTATAACCTGAGAAATAGGGTAGTAAATGTAGATCAAGGCAAGCCGGTTGGACTTTTTGTAAAGGAAAATACTCAAAAACAAAAAGGGACTATTGCAAGAATGATGACCAAACCACCAGATGCAAAAGTAAGAAATGATAGCACTAAACTGGTTAATCCAACCTGTTAGTACTCTCAAAATTTTGAAGAAATTTGGAGTTACTAAGTAAAAATTTCCCTAAAAGGTTGCAGAGAAGGATTACTTTGAATGCATGCAAAAAGAGACCTCATGTTTTTCATGAAATACCACTTGGGGAGTGGGTTCAACACATTTCATTAAGCAAGTATAGTGGGTTCCAGCTCTCAGATTTCAATTTTAATATGTTTTGGAGGTAGCCATTTGGAGGCATTCACCTAAGTCTGCATTTTTTCACATTTCCCAATTTTATCAAGTGACCTACTTTAGAGAAGTGAATCTGAAGTCAGTTTGCACATGTTTTGACAAGTGCATTTGCAATTTATGAAAATGGTCAACTTGGGAGTTTAAAATATATCACTTTTGAAGGCGTCACGGAGATATGATTTTACAGGATGCTAGTAAACATGAATGAATTCATGTATTCTAGATTTGGGAGCTCTGGTAGACCTTTCAATCAGTTTTTAAGGCCATTTCCAAAGGCCAGTTGCTGTTTGTCAGATCAGTATTGCAGAGATATAAAAAGTTGTTTATAATGGCTGCCATTTCAATGCTTCATGGGCAAATTTCACAATAGGCTACATTTCGGTAAATTGAAGATGGGAAAGGTGACAAAGATGCACAAAGTGAACTTGATGTGGGATTTTCCAAAGTTTTGTATGAGATGCCTCTTAAGCCTGGAAGTTCATGAACAGAACGTTGGCAGTAAGTGAAGTCATGCAAATCAATTTGGAACAAAAGATAGTGGTTTGAATGTTCTGTAAGAAATAAATGAAAATATGGAAGAAAAAACACAGGCATGTGACCTAAATACAAAATGTGGAAAGTAAAAAAAGTCTCTGAACCGTTTCAATTTTTAATTGCAAATGTGGGAGCACATCTAGTCACGTTTTTAATCATATCTCCAAAAATACAAACTGGGTCAAGCTGAATTTTTAATATGTTTAAGACGACCATGCGTGCACTCTACATAAAAAATTTAGAAAAATGCAGATTGAAAATCAAAATTTATGGTCCTCTGATATTTGCAGTCGCGCAGTCGTAGACTAGAAATGAGCTTGTCACGCAGTTGCAGACTAGAAATGAGCTCGTCGTGCAGTCGCGGAGCAGCTTGTTACTCAGTCGCGGACCATAAGTGAGCTCATCGTGCATGAAGATTGAGGTGATGAAAAAACATGTGAGTTGGAAATTCAGCTCATCACGCAGTTGCACAAGAGCCAGTCGCTCAGCCAGGGACCAGAAGTGAGCTTATCGCGTAGTCGCGCATGAAGATTGAGGTGATGAAAAAGACATGCGAGTTGGTGATTAAGCTTCTTGTGCAATCGCACAGGAGCCAGTCACTCAGTTGCAGACCAAAAGTGAGCTTGTTGTGCAGTTGCACATGAAGATTGAGGTGATGAAAAAGACATGTGAGTTGGCGATTCAGCTCATCGCCTAGTCGCACAGGAGCTAGTCGCTAAGTCACGGACCAGAAGTGAGCTTCTCATGCAGTCCCACATGAAGATTGAGGTGATGAAAAAGACATGCGAGTTGGCGATTCATCTCATCATGCATTTGCACAGGAGCTAGTCACTCAGTCGCAGACTAGAAGTGAGCTTGTTGCGCAGTCGCGCATGAAGATTGAGGTGATGAAAAAGACATATGAGTTGGCGATTCAGCTCGTCGTGTAGTCGCACAGGAGCTAGTTGCTCAGTCGCAGACCAAAAGTGAGCTCGTCACGTAGTCATGCATGAAGATTGAGGTGATGAAAAAGATATGTGAGCTGGTGATTCAGCTTGTCGCGCAGTTGCACAGGAGCCAGTCACACAGTCGCGGACCCGAAATTTTCTTATCGCGTAGTCGCAGAGGCTATGTAGAGGTGGATTTTTAGAGCCAACCAGGAGGTGACACTTGACAGAATCTGGTGGAGGTGGATTTTCAGAGCCAACCAGGAGGTGACACTTGACAGAATTTGGTGAGTTCTGGAGGATTAAAATGCATATTGAAATATTAAAATGAAATATCATTTCATTTCAATAGTTAGACTATTGAATTGACATATAAATTCAAATATTTCAAAATATTTCAAACTGTTGAAAAGATATGCACCCGAAGGGAAAGTTTGCTTAGTGATTCAGGGGGCATTTTTTATCAGAAATATTAAGTGTTATATACTGTTGGAAAGGTCTTGAGATGAAGATTTGGATTTTGCAATCCTTTTGGGTGCAGATCAGATCAGATTTTTGTAGTTGTAGAAGAGATCAGTTTCAGATATTTTGGGAGGAATTGACAGGTGTCAGTGAAAATTTTGGTTTTCTCAATTCCTCTGTATCTCTTGTCTTCTCAATTGTACAGGGATGGTGAAATTAATGCTGCAAGGCAACTTTCTAATTTTGTGTGTCTAGTTTTGAGCTCTTTGTTGTGTAAATATATTGAATCAAAAGTTTTTAATGAAAAGCAAATGGAATCCCTTTCCAGTATTTGTCTGATGTCTTTGTGTTTGATCTTGAATCTTTGTGCATAAATTTGTAAGACATTTTAGTGCACCATTTATAAGGTAACTGTGAATTTGTGTTTTAGTTTCTTTTGAGGAAAGAGTAAATCTCTCAGACAAGTTTAGAGGTTTCAAGGTTTCACATGAATTTGATGCCCAGGTGTTGGAGTGAAAAGAATGATTTTTAAGGCACTTCATTTGGGTCTTATATGTTTGGATTTAGAGGGTTTTCTATGAATGTATGTTTATATGAATCTTTTGCCCAATAGACAAGGCACTGGTCTTTGCTTCTTTATGCAGTTGTCATCATCAATCCATAAAATCAATTCAATTTACTTTTCTGTTTAAAGAGCTGTGAATGATTGTTAGATCAAGTGTGATGGGCAGGAATCCATCCCATGATTCACTGAAAGAGTGAATCCAATAGGTACACCCACCCGAGCCTTTGAGCTCAAAGTGTAGGAGGATTTTTTGATCCTTGTTAATTAGCCTTTTCTTTAACAAGGTCAGGGAAAAACGCTAACACACCCAAGGCTAAAAATATTGATAAGATTGAGTTAGTAAGGCTAGCACATATTGCTTCTACATTATCTTTTGACATCACAGGTGCTTTGTCTTAAATGAAGGATCTAGTTCCACTGTTGGAAATGATGAAATTCCCACAATACAAACAATGTGTCATCAAACTACTGGATAGTGTACCAGAGGAACAAAATGGGATCAATAATAACAAGGAAGAAGAGCTAATTCCTAAAGTGTATATTGGTACCACATTAACTAAAAATAATTCTTAGATTGATCCATTTTATATGACACTTATGATTAACAATAAGCTTTTAATAAACTGTATGATAAACTCTGTGGCTGCCATAAATATTATACCTTGTGATGTTATGAAAGAGTTCAGACTGTGTGTTGACACAACATATGGAAAGTGTTATGCAATGGGTAACATATTAGTTCTCGTAGTTTTTTTTATGAAGCATGTTGAGTTTAATATTATTGAATGTCCATAAGCCCCATATAAAACTGACATTACAATGGTAGATATTTCTCCCAACTATGCCATGTTACTTTCAAGACAATGGACTGGATTGGTTGGAGGGCATGTACAATTAGATTGCCATATGCCACTATTTGGGTGAATGGAAAATAAGTCATGATTGATAGAGAACCAAGACCCTCATACATTGTGGAAGAAATTGATCCTAATCAAATTCCATGATTTTTTCATACTGATACTAAGCCCGAATTCAAAATATTGAGCCAATCAGAATCCATGCTGAGAAAAACCAAGGGCTTGTTTGGAGAATGTTTTTTGATGGATCTATCATAAAAGAGGGGAATGATGTAGGAGTGGTATTCAATGAAAAAAGTTCAAATACTCTTTTCTTTTACCAATAATGTGGCAGAATATGAGGCCTTATTATTGGGAATGAATCTGGCTTGTAAACATGGGATTAAGTTGTTAAGTATGTATGGAGATTATGAATTGATTATTCCCAAATAAGATCTAAGTATACCACTAAGAATGCAAGATTAAATCAATACATGAATGAGGTATGAGATACTATTGAATTATTTTATGCATTCTTAGTGGATTGGGTAGACATATCTAAAAATATTATGGATAACTTCTTGGAAAATTTAGCTCTAAAGAAAAATGATGAAACATTAGATGATGTATCAATAATTGAAGTTAAAACAAGGCCTTTTGTTCTTGATAACATATAAAATTGGAAAGTCTTTGAAGATGATGATGACTTATTGAAGTTCTTGAGATGTGAAGGGAAGTATGACTCACAGGAAATAGATTTTGATGTATATGTGGAGCATATATGGGAAAGACACTTTATTTGGAAAGGAGGTGGTGAAACTAAAAATAAATAAAATCTCTAGGGGGTTAGTAGCCTTGGAGAGTGTGTTTTACAAGGATGAAGAGGCATAAATGAAGACATTACCTGTCAAAGAAGAAGATATTGAAAAAGTAAACCTAGGAACTGAGAATGCACCTAGGGATGTGTACATTGGGAGAAAACTCACACCAAAAATAAAGTTAGATTTGATAGCATTGTTGAGGAAGTACAAGCATGTATTTTCTTGGTCATATGATGATTTGAAATCTTTTAGAGAAGATTTATTCCAGCATGATATACCACTAAAACCCAATGCAAAACTATTTAGGCAAAGACAAAGACCAATTAATCCTACCTTAGCTCCTAAGATGCAGAAAGAACTAATTAAAATCAGGAATGGAGGAATTATCAAACCCATTAGACATTCTACTTGGGTCTCTAACTTGATGCCTGTTAGAAAGAAGAATGGGGATATCAGACTTTGTGTAGATTTTAGGAATTAAAATATTTCATCATTGAAAGACAATTATGCACTACACAACATGGAAGCATTTATTCATAAGGTGATAGGAAATGAGTTTTTATCAGTCATGGATGGCTTCTCTGGATACAATAAGGTTAAAGTGAAAGAGTTAGAACAATACAAAACTACATTTACAACACCTTGGGGTATGTATGTCTATGTTAGAATTCCCTTTGGGTTGACAAATGTTGGGGCAACTTTTCAGAGGGCCATGAATGTGACATTTAAGGAGTTGATTGAAACTATAATGGTAGTATATCAATATTATCTTGTATATGTTAAATTTGGCCTTGTTATTCAACCATACACTTCAACATAGTCCTTATTCATCAGCCACATACATAAGTGAATATGAGTTATTCATCCAACCATAGACCAATCAACAAGAGTCTCACAACCATAAGTGAATATGAGTTATTCATCCAACCATATGTCTATGTTACAATACAAAACTACATTCAACAAGAGTCTCACAACCATAGACCAATCTAAGAATGAAGGATTTTTCTCCATGAATATGATGCAATGTAATGTAATGCAAGATTAATCTAAGAACATGAAAGATGAAAGATTAATCTAAATGAATTTAAACTATGCCATGATAAGAAATATGAGATTATTCTTAAGAAAATGAAGCTATTCTATTGCAAATGAGAGCTAAATGTAAATGAGATTATCAACTAAAATGAAGGAGCAATTCGTTATTCTAACAATGCATAAAAATGACTAGGGCTTTGAATGATAAATGGGAGCTCTTTTATAGATTGAGAGCCTGCTTAGAATAGAAAGTTTCCTTTTTGAAATAAAATAGATAGAAAAGCCAGTTCAAATTAGCAAGCTTTCTTTAAAAGAAAACAATGAATTGTTTTCTCTTTGTTTTTAACTATTTTCTTTTGATTTTAACTGTTTTCTTTCTCTTTAAAGCACAGTTAATTCAAAACTTCTATTTCTGAACAAGAGAGAAGATTTTTAAGAGAATATTTAATTAAATAAATAGAATATGACCTCATAAATGTATTTTCTCAATTATTTAAATAATTAAATTCAATTTTTGAAATGAGGATATTCATTTAATTAATTAAATATTATTTAATTCCTTTATATGTGTTATAGCTAAAAGGGGTGAATTTAATTTAATTAAAGTGCTAGGACTTCATAATTAAATTAATTCAATCATAGGGTTTGTTTAGCTAATTAATTGATATTTAGGAATTAAATATAATGTATGATTAATGCAGGTTTAGGATTTTCTGCATTTGACACTTAGGTCGAGTAGAGTCAGTCAAAACTTAGAATTGCCTAGTACAATAAGACTTTGATGATTCAGAAGAATGACAAATGCAACAAAATTGTTTAGGGTTGCAAGATGCCAATTTTGGGGTGTTACATTTTTCCCCTCTTTGAATTGATGTGCGAGCAGTGCATTGATTCAAAGAATAGTTTGATGTCTGAAGTACAAAAGAATAGATTTTGAAGATTGATGATGCAAAGATTGATTGATGAAGATTTCAGAGCCATCTCCAGGACAGAGATTGACTCTCTGAAGTCTAGGTTAGATTGCCAAGATGCCGGTCAAATAGAGTTTTTGAGGGTCATCTCTAGAACGAAGCTTGATCCTTAGGGATCCGGGTTAGATTTCCCTGATACCTAATAGATTAAGATTTTGAGAATCATCTCCATAAAAAGGATTGATCCTCAGGCATCTAAGTTAGATTGCTCAGATACCTAATAGATTGATATCTTTCAAAAACTATCCCTAGAATGAGGCTCAACCTTCAGGAGTCAGGGATAGATTGCCCCGATACCTATCCATAAAAAGATAGTCAATAGAGGTTTTTAGGACTATCTCCATAACGAAGCTTAGTCCCCCAATATCTAGGTTAGATTGCCTAGACACTGGTTAGATTGATATCTTTCAAAGATTGTCGCCAAAATAAGGCTCAGCCTTCAGGAGTCAGGGTTAGATTTCCCTGATACTTGTCCACAAAAAGATAGTCAATAGACATCTTTGCGACTATCTCCAAGAATGAAGCTTAGTCCCCCAATATCTAGGTTAGATTGCCCAGACACTGGTTAGATCGAGTTTTTGAGAATCATCTCTAGAACAAAGCTTGGTCCTCAAGAATCTGAGTTAGATTGCTTAGATACTTAATAGATTGAGATTTCGAGAATCATCTCTAGAATGAAGCTTGATCCTCAGGGATCCAGGTTAGATTGCCCTGATACCTAATAGATGACAAGATGTAAGGAACAAAGATGCCCTTAGTGATTGTGGAGTATCTAGTTTTGACTATGAAGTACAAAAAATAGAACATGTACAGCTGATGAGATGCCCCTAGCAATGAGGAATTTTGAAAATCATACCAGATTGATTGGAATAAGTTTCAATGTTGTAATCATCCTGCCCCCTTGGGAGTGAAATGGAAAGATGACACGTCATAATGATGATTGAGAGCGAGAAATTGCAGATAGATGTTGAATTGGAGATCAAGAAGAACTTAGAATAGATTATGAAAGAATTTAGAAGATTCAGAATCAATTTGAGTGATGTCAAGGTCTAGTTGACCAAGTTTGACTATGGTTGACCAAAGTTGACTTTTGAGTAAAAAAGTCAAAGATTTGAGGAAATGTTGATTAGATAAGATTTTGACAAGAAAGTGACGTCAGAAATTTGACTGCACAAGCGTCTGGTTGTGTTGGTCCCAAAAATTTTAAAATACGATTTTGAGCTATATAGGAGTGTCAGATTTTGATTTTGATCCCGAAAATGGATTGATCATATAGCTAAAGATAGAGAGCAAGGATCAAACACTTGTGTAGTAGTGGTGAAGCTAGAACGCTAAAGAAGAACTCCGCAATGTACAAATCTAGGAGAACACAATGAAGTGAACATCGAATTGTTGCCACAATGCAAGTCTAGAATGAAAATGCAATCCTATGCTAGATGCAAGACCTAGGACATGGTTGTGAGACCCATCGTATAATTATCATCATTGAGCATTTTGGAACATCAGAGTCGATACAATCCTTACTGGTGCCACTACAACCATAAGAATATGAATATGACTTTCATCAGATAAAATGTAGGAAACGAACGTAAGCACCAGGGCACAAAAACCAAGATGGCCTGAACATTGTTTCTAGTTAATGTTGCAAGAGTACACCAGTATCGAGGCATTTAAAGCCAAGATAACCATGAATGTGATCATGCGTAAACAAATAGAGCAATAACAGTCAAGGAGATAGTACTGACCTCACCATCATGTACAAATAAATAATATTGAGGGATGTGAGGTTGTTCCACCTTAGTGCGGGAGCTCTTATCACATATACCCTATTTATTTGATGTTTCTAGATCATCGAGACTACACAACCAAGAATTAGACAAAGAAATATTAATGAAATCCATGAGAACAGATAACATACAAAGAAAGATTCAATCATAGCTCAGCCAATTTCAAAGTTTTCGAATATGTATGTGTATAGGGGTGTTGAAAAACACTGTTGTGCTTGTGAGTGCATTGTGTTTGATTGTTATCAATATATGTTTACATTTGAGATATCCAATGTGTGTTGAAAAACATAGACGTGTCCAAAGATAGTGTTGAAAAACACTATTGATGGTGGTGTTGAAAAACACCAATTTTTGTCAGTAGCGAGTTGTCCTGCAAAAGTGACAAGATTACTGACTCGGGTGTAAATTGAAGATGTGATCAAATTGGGGACTCATGCCCCCAAGTAACGATGATTGACTTGATTTATGTTGCTAGGATGAACTAGATTTGGTTTCCCCCAGGCGTATGGCATTGAATCAATGTCAAGTCAGTAGGGTTTGCAAAGGAACTAGAGTATCACGAAAGTGACCGAAAGCTATGTACAAGCTAAAGAAAAGAATGCCAAGACCAAGTATCAATAGATAGAGAATTTGAGTAAAAATCCAACTGTAACAGATGTGAGAAATCTCAATAGTACAATGGCAGTAGGCAGAGGCAGTGAGAACCACTAGTGACAGATGCGAGAAAGATTCTCAAGTTTGAAAGATCGTAGCAATAGCTAGGCATCAGCAGGCAGATGCAGTGAGAACTACTGGTGACTGATGCAAAGAGTAATAGGACCATGCCCCCTAGAATAAGAGGGTTGTCTTGAGAATATGACCAGTTTCAATCCATGTAAGTTGGTGTCTTGACGGGAAACTAAAAGCATGCGGAAAGCAAATGCAAGTAGGAAAGTAGGAAAGCAGGAAAGAAAATGCATAAAGCCAAGTGGTGCTGCGATAGATATAGAAATGTGGAACAAGAGGTGCTTGTTTACCAGGTTTTCACCTTCTTGGCAGAAATTCTTTTTTTGCTACCATGACGCCTGATTGCCAGGTTTTCATCAACAACAGTTTTTCTCTTTTTGTGTATTTTTTAATTTTTAATCTTTTTTGTATTTTTGGAATATATAATTTTTTTTTGGTGATACATCAAAGTGCCTATCGCTAGGTTTTCACTAAGATGATCATTTTTCAGGACTTTACTATATACATGAGCACACTGAAGATGTCTCAACTGTAGAACCATTTCAGATGAAGAGCGTTGATGGGCTCTTTGAGTTGCTCTCCTTCAGTAGTAGAAATTTAATAGGTGCCTGACCCAAACACTGCAGTGACAACATACAGACCAAGCCAATTTGGTTCAAATTTTGCTTTCTAGATCTGATGTTGTTGATTCTTAGGGTTCTCCCTCAGAATGAGGTCACCCACCTGGAAGTCCCTTGGGCAAAATTTATTGTTATAGCTCTTGGACATCCTTTTCTGGTATGCTCTAAGGTGGTCAAACACCACTTGCCAATATTCATCAAGTAGTTCTAGCTCTTGTAGCCGAGATATTTTGTTATCATCATCAGTAATGAGGCCTTTTAGAGAGACTCGTAGAGAAGGAATCTCAACCTCAATTGGTAACACAACATCTGCTCCATAAAACAAAGCATAGGGCATAGCCCCTGTTGGTGTTCTTATGCTTGTCCTGTATGCCCAGAGAGCTGGATTGATTTGGAGATGCCAATCTCACCCAGATTTGTGCACTGTGCGATGCAGGATTTTAAGGATTGTCTTGTTTGATGCTTCCACCTGTCCATTACCCTAAGGATAATAGATGGAAGACCAATGCTGAATAATTTTAAACTTAGAGGATAGCTCTGTCAAATCCTTGTTTTTGAATTGCCCCCCATTATTAGTGATTATTGCTGAGGGTACACCATACCTATAGATTATGTAGTTGAGAATAAACATAGCTACTGATTTGCCATTGGCAATGGTGAGAGGGAGTTCTTCCACCCACTTGGTAAAATAGTCTGTAGATGTGATGATAAACTTATTTCCATTTGAGGACGAGGGATAAATTTGACCCACCAAGTCAAAGGCCCATTATTGAAATGGCCAGAAAGTAATGAAGGGAATAATCTCCTTGGTTGGAGCATGAATCAAATTACCATGTAGTTGAAACTGTTTGCAAGACTTAGCAAACTATGTAGCTTCTTTTTCAATGTCTGGCCAATATTAATTAGCTCTAATAAGTTTATGGGTCAGTGTGAGGCCGTTAGAGTGAGACCCATAGATGCCTTCATGCACCTCTACTAACACATGTTTGGACTCACCAGGTTGTAAACACCTAAGAAAGGTACCGTCTAGACCGCACCTATACAAGTCGCTAGCTATGATGACAAACCATGAAGCACTATGGATTAAGTGACGTTTCTCATTTCGGGTGTAAGTATCTGGAACAATCTGGTCATGAAGGTAGGAATAAATATGATGGTAGTGGGATGAGTCGTGTCCAATGACAAAACAGATCATCCGGGACTCAGGGGAATCATAGGTTGGGTGGTGTAACGTCTCCACTAGGAGTTCATGTTGGAAATCATTTTATGGCATCTGTAGCATGGAAGCAAGAGTAGCCATTGCATCCATCACTTTATTATCTACCCTTGGAACTTGTTGAAATGTGATGTGAACAAAATACTTTCTGAGGTCATCAACCAACCTTTTATAAGGCACTAGCTTTCCATATTTTGTATGATAGATACCATAAACTTTATTGATGAATAAATGTGAATCTCCAAGGACATTGAGCTCATCCACTCACCATTCAAGGGTGATCTTCATACCATTGATTAAGGCATTGTACTCAGCGATGTTGTTTGTACAAGGAAATAACATCTTGTATGCTTTTGATAAAGAGTACCTTTGAGGTGTGATGAATAGTATCCCAACACCTGACCCCTATTGGGTAAATGAACCATTAAAGAACATAGTCCAGGATCGATATGTGAGGAGTAATATGGCCTCATCTATAAATTCAATGTTCAATGGTTGATGGTTTACTAGAGGTGCTTCCGCTAATTGATCTGCAATAGCTTGTCTCTTGATGGCTTTTCTCTCTACATACTCAATATCAAATTCACTGAGAAGCATGACCCATTTAGCTAGTCTACCTGTGAGGGTAGCTTTACTAAGAAAATATTTTAGAGGATCAATTTTAGCAATAAGGCGTGTAGTATGAGCCAGCATGTAGTGTCACAGTTTTTGTGAAGCAAATACCACTGTGAGGAAAGCCTTCTCTATAACAGAATAGTTTGTTTCATATGAGACCAGAGTTCTACTAAGGTAGTAGATATCCCTTTCTTTGTTGTTTTTATCTTCTTGAGCTAATAGGATGCCCAATGATGTATCTATAGCAGAGATGTAAAGTATAAGCAGCTTCTCATGAATAGGAGGCATAAATATTGATGGGTTCGCAAGATACTATTTGATTTGTGTGAACCCCTCATCACATTCCTTGTTCCATTGGTAAGTTACACCCTTGTGTAAAGTCTTGGTGAATGGTTGGTACTTTTCTACCAATTGTGAGATGAAGCACCGGATATACTATAACCGGCCTTGAAGTCCTCTCATTTGTTTGATATTCTTTGGTGGCAAAATTTCCATGATAGCTTGAACTTTCTCAGGATCCACCTCAATGCCTTTTGTAGAGATGATATAACCAAACAATTTTCTAGATGTTACATCGAATGCACATTTCTTAGGATTGAGCCTTAGACTAAACTATTCCATGCAATCTAGTATAGGACCCAGATCCACAAGGTGTTTCTCTTGTTGCATGCTCTTAGCTAGGGTGTCATCAACATAATCTTCCATTATTTTATGCATCATGTCATGAAATATAGTGGTAACAGCTCTCTTATATGTAGCACCAGCATTTTTGAGTCCAAAGGGCATGACATTCCAACAAAAAGTGCCCCATGCACATGTGAAAGCAGTTTTCTCTTGGTCCTCTAGCGCGATCTTTATCTAGTTGTAGCTAGAGAAACCATCCATTAGTGAGTACATTTCATAACCTGCTATCATATCTATAATCATATCAATATTGGGCAATGGAAATTTGTCCTTAGGACATGATTTATTCAATTCTCTAAAGTCTATGCAGACTCAGATAGATTTGTCATGTTTTGATACTGGAACAATGTTAGAGATCCATTCTGCATAGTCAATCGCTCTGATAAACACTGCCTTAAGAAGTTTCTCCAATTCAGCTTTGACAAGTAGAGCCACATGTGGATGCATTTTCCAAAGCTTTTGTTTGACAAGCTTGATGCTTGATGCAATGGAAAAAAGATGCACGATTAGATTAGGGTCTAACCCTGGCATGTTTGAATATTTCCATGCATAGTTTATCTTTCTGCTCTGAAAGAATGTAATGAATTCCTCTCTTTCTGCCTCAGATAATGATTGTGCCAAACGAATGATCTGAGGTTCAGCCTCTATACCCAAGTTGATTGGTTGAGTTGGTTCAATTATCATAGATGATCATTCCTGGAAATGACTCAGAAGCGTATCAAGTATCTCATCCTCAGGCGCCTTGGAGAGGTTTTCACCCTTGGATACATCCTTTATTTTGACTTTTTTAGGCTCTAACACTGCCACAATATGGTTTTCACCATCAGAGCACCTATTTTTTCTTCTTTTAATTTTGTGACTGAGATACTTGATATCAGCCTCAGTCATGTTGACACTTTGTTCGCTAGTGGAGGATGTTACAGGTTCAATGATGTTGAGGTAACATGCAAGAGCGTAATCATTCTGGAACGTAAGGACTTCATTAGATGGGGAGGGAGAGTTCCATTCTATAAGCTCAGGATGGTGGAGTGAAAGAGAATTGATGGGTTCAAGTGTGTTCATAGTATAATCATTGAAAGCATAGACAAGCAAGTTGAGACCTAAAGCAATCTCATCCAAAGGAGTAGTTGAATTCCTTTGATTCCTAGAAACCGTAGTAGACGACACGTTAACATGTATGGAATCAGACTTGTTTGACCTTACACTAGACCCCTCACCTAATTTGAGAAGGTTTTCATATGTGTGCATTGTATCTACATACCTGTCATAGGTGGCATATGACAAATCATAAAACTCATATTCATGAGAGTATGTTTCATCATTGGGCGTCATATCAAGAACATGAGTGAAATCAACCCTTTGTCCCCAGTTTGGATGAGTTCTGCCTAGAACCTCTACTATGTTCAGATGAGCACCTTTTGACCTAGGTACCTCATTACTATTTTTAGCATCATTTCCTTCTTGTTTAGTGAGAAGTGGTTGGGATTCCTGTTCAAACTGCTCTTGAAAGTGTGGTGGTATGTACAAATCACCCTGATGACCTGAATTTACAATTTTCATTTCTTTCCACTGTTCATAGGTTAATGGAGCAAGTGAAGTGGTGTCATCAGAGTCATTTTCAATCTTGACTATACTGACACACGGTATAAAGTCACCTAGCTCAACAAAGAATGCTGCCAGATCTGGAGGAATGGGACAAGGGAAGCAATCGTCCTCAGAACTATCTTCAGACTCTTCAGTTTTAGATGTATCTTCAGGTGTTGGTTCTTGATCTGCTTTAGGTACAAAATTGTTTATCCCCAATTGAAATGTGAGTTTCTTGAAACCTATACTTGTAGAGTGACATGTTCATCGACCAGTAGCTTCAAGTGGTGCAATCAATCCTTTATGATTCACACCTATGGGACCATTCCCTTTGTAGCCAAAGCATTGCATAATAATCAGACCCTTGCCATACTATTTAGGTTTTATGTCATAAGGTGTAGTAATTTGTTCAGATGTGTCCTCCCCTTTATAGATCCAAGCTTTGATAGCCCTATTTTCAGCTTCTTCTTCTAATGGTACCTTGGCCTGTACAAAGGTACCGCCATATTTTTTTTGAGGAGGAACTATAGAAGGTTTAGTGCTCTCAGGTCTCCCAAAAGATCATGGAGACAAAGGGAGAGATGTAACAGATTGCATGAGTTCAATCTAATATCCTCCCATGCCAGTTTCCTTGAGTGTCAAACCCTTTTCCATTTCCTTTAGTTTAGTCTCGAGGAGCTCAATAGACTCTCTGTTGGTGGGTACAAAGATATCTGTGGATTTTGTGAGGTGTTGTAATCATAGTGTGTATTAGTAGGTGTAGTCACTTCAGATCCTTGGAATGGGAACTTAATGCACTGATGGTATGTTTAAGGGACAACCCACATTTCATGGATCCATGTTCTTCCCAACAGAATATTTTATGCTAAAGGAATGTCTAGCACTTGACAAATAATATCCCTTTCAATAGGGCTGAATCTAATTGGTAATACAACTAGCCCCTTAGATTTTTGTTCTTCTTCATCATAGGCCTTAATAGTAATATTTTTGCGGGCATCTATGCAATCTTCGCTATACCCTAACTCAGTAAGGAAGCTAGTAGAGCAAATGTTGAGGCCAGCGTCGTTATCTATGAGAACATGGCGAACGCACTTTGGACCAATCATGACTTCAATGTGCAAGGGGTTCTTGTGTGGGTGACTCAAAGAATGGTCATCTTCCTTAGAGAAAGACAAGTAATGAGAGGAGGTCAAGTGACCTACCATGGATTGAAACAAATCGAGATCAAGATATTTTGGGATATTTTCCTTGGTGAGGGCTTTGTCAAGGATCTCCTTGTGAGCGGGGGAGATTTTTAGCAGCTCAAAGATGGTGATCTCAGCGTTAGTACATTGTAATTGATCTAGAATGATGTAATTGGTAGCATTAGATGAGAAACCCAATTTCAGATTCTTATTGGCAGAGCCAACAGTAGCTTTGTCTGCAGGTTGTGTTGGTGTAGACGTAGAAGGCTCAGGGCCTTTGAGAATGATCTTAGCATGAGACTGAGTAACAACATTTGTACTAACCTGAGACTATTCTTGTTTGGAGGACTGAGGCGTAGACCCTCGTAAGATGAAAGGAGTTTTGGGCTTAGGAGTATCTTCCCTTCCCTTGAGAATGATAACATTACAGTATTCAGTATCAACAGGTTCAACCATATTAATGACATTGTCATTATTGGTGTATGTATAGTTGACCTTGGCATCAGTATTTTTTCCTTTGGATGACTCACCTTTCCCGTGAGGAGGAAATGGGTCTTTAAAAGCTTGGTGGTCTGAGTTCTTGTTGTGACCTCCCACAACAATAACCTCACTATCGATGACATCCTGGATTTTATGCCACAATTTAAGACAAGTAGCCTTTTTATGAGCTTTGTTTTGGTGAAAATCATAATAAGTAGATTCATTCCACCAAGAAGGTCTTGGTTGTGGATCATAAGGTTGTGAATTATCCAGTGGAGTGAGTAAATGGTTGTCTAAGAGAGTTTTGTAAACCACATCAAGAGGATCTCCTAAAGGAGTGAATTCACGCTTGGGTCTAGGAGCCCAAGGTTTAGAGCTAGAAAAATGTGAAGTACTTAGTTTGGATTTTGCTGCAGCCTGTTCAGTGGCCTTGACTGCTTGCATTGTGGTAGTGAGATTAAAAGTAGCCTTTGAAGGCTTGGGAGTCACATTGTCTACAACTCCATTATTCACAACATTCTATTTCTTGTTGGGAAATTTGGGTTTATCTTTTCTTGAGGAGGAAGACCCTTGTTTATTTTCCTTGTGTAAGGTCAGTTCTCCTTTCTTAACCATAAATGTCTCAATTCTCACAACTTGCTTAATCATGTGATCAAAGGTTAAAGGACCTTGCAGTTGTACTTGATACCCAAAGTTGGGAGGAAGATTGTCTAGAAAGATGTCCAACTTTTCAGATTCAGGTATTTTGCGAGAATATCTTGTATAAAGTTGTCTCCATCTTTGGAGAAATGTCAAGAAGGATTCCCCATGATTTTGTTTAAAGTTGCAAAGATCTCGGATGTGAACCGGATGTTGGATGTTGTGAGAATAGTGTTGTAGAAACAAATTGGCAAATTTGTCAAAAGTTTTGATGCCATTTGGTAGCCTAGAGAACCATTCCATAGCTGGCCCTCCCAAACTACATGGGGAGAGACACATGAGGTAGGTTGTATCATGTATAAACTCCATAGAGAGAGCCCCAAACTCTCTCAAATGATCATGGGGATCAAATGTACCCAAGTATTTATCATACTTGGGAAGTTCAACTCCTTTGGGAAAAGGAGGCATGCATAGACTCTTATCAAACGGGAATGGAAAAATAATTTCTAGCGTGAACTGTGTAGCGGGTTTGTCTTTATCCTTCATGAGTTGAATAATTTGTTCTTGCATACTTTGGACTTGTTTTTGTAACTTGGAGTTTTTAGTTTCCTCCTCTTTAGTGACAAGCATCTCTACATTGTAGTTGGAGGGTAACTTAGCCCCTTGATTGGCTAGTTTGAGAAGGTATTTCTCTTTTTCCTCAGCTAGGAGAATTTCCATTATCCTACAAAAATCTTTATTGGCACAAGAATTCACGATATCTACTTGGCTTATTTCCATTTTCTCATCATTGGGGGGTCTTGAAAAAGTAATTTATCCCTGGTTTTAGAGAGATCATCTCTGCTATGTTCACCTGATTGGTCATGATCTGCCATCCTGCTAGAATGCAAGTGTTCAGTGTGTAAAGACTCAGTATGAGAAGGTTGAGTGTTTTTAGAATTTGGATCCTCTTGGAACAAAGGGTTTCAAACTTGACTAAAATCCACTGGAAATGATCGTTTGACATAAGGTCAAAGTACCAGAGAGGGAGATTGAGATGATTCCTCACTAGATGTAGCCAGAAATGGTGTGGAAAGCACAGATTCTTCTTGATTGATTGAAGGGAATATTTTGCTACTTCGAGTTGTAACAGTCATAGACAAAGGTTGTACAAGGGATGTGAACTAGGACCACACTTGGAAATGTCTCAAAGTAAATGCACAAGAAGTGCCAAAAGGTGAAGTATCCTTGGTGCAAATCATTAGAAATGAGGCTAGAACAACCAAGAGATGACTATTGCGACATAAGGTATGATGACAAAGTAGAAATAGATGGAAAGATATGAGACAAGAACAATTTAAGCAAGAATCATGTAATTCTCAACCCAAGAAACCAAGTTGCAGACTGTGTGTAGATAGAAGGTAGATAAACAGACCCAAAATCAAGATCAGATTTAGCAGAAGGATGCTGGATAGATGGGAAATCACTCACTATTTTGACAAAATTCTTCAGACTCGTGTGAAGAAGTAGTTTCTCGCACGAAGATTCTCACAGGATCGCGTGAAACTATGCAGTCCTACATGAAGAATGATGACAGACTAGTGAATAAAAGTGACCAATTGGTAAATAAAATGACAACAAGATTGCAAAATGTCACGCGATGATTGCCAGCATGTTGCGTGAAGTTTCTCAGATAATGACGCGAAGATGGCAGAATGTCGCGTGAGACTTGGCAGTGAAAAAGTGAAATTCTACAAAATCAGATAGTTACGACTAGATTGCATTTTTTGAGACAAGATCATGTTTTTTTGACAGAGAGTTCAAGTTATAGATCATTTTGGACATGTTCAAGTTTGACAGTTTGTGTGTTTTGACATTTGTTTTGATTGTTTAAATGATACACCCACGCAAAACACATTGAGCAGAATGTTTGTAGTATCAGAACATACACATCACAATCCTAGGATAGGCAGGGCAGTATCTATTGAATCTCCACTTGAACCAAATTTCATCTATGCTTACTCATAGTGGATAACTTAGAATATTGGAGGCACAGGCTCCTCCTTACATGTGCATTCACTTCTCAGGCACACCAAGCTCCGAACCCCAAAGGAATTTCTTCTCAAAGGGCTATTGTCTCTACTAAGAGCTGTAAAAGTGTGGGGCATCTTAGTCAGCCTCTGACCTTCTATGCCAATAGATAGAAGGTTTTTGGATACTATAACAATAGTTTGAAGTAAGGACATCCGTTCAGGTGGTTGTGATCAAGTCATTTTCCCAATTAAGGGGGCTCTCCCAATCCTTTCAAAGCAAGGATTTCACCTTAACGATGTCAGGACTTTAATGCACCACTAGGGTACTGGAGGAGATTTTGGTTGCCAAAATAAATTCACACCTGTCCATTATGAGATTAATCACAAATGGAATTTTTTATATACCAGTTTGGAAGGGCTTGGCTTTAGCATGTTACCGGTTGGGCATACACTCTCACTGGCTCTGCTAAAGCTCTTGGGAGGTAGCCACACTAGAAGAATCATACGAATTTATCTTATGCCCAAGATCCATAAAGGCGAGGGGAGAGGATACGTTCATATAGTTCTTGGAATTACAAACTAGAAAACAATTCAATCACGCAAGACAATGATTCATTTTAAGCACCAACCGAAGTGTGTTCTAATACTAAAAACAGACATGAGAGTTTTGTGAAAACACGTATGTCTTCGACAAGCATCCTGCAGTAAATACGTTAGTAGTTTGTAATTTATTTCTTCATTTTAATGTCTTGCAAACCACAGTTAAGCTGTTTCAGAGATAAAAGCCAGAAAAACACAGTCAACAGCAAACATAAACCATTAGTGGTTAGAAATTAGCAGAAATAGAGATATCAAAAATTGCAATTTAAAGCTCATTGGAGTCGAATGTCACGTGAATAATTATTACGATCCGTGCGAAGAAACCCATCAGCGCGTGCAAAGAAATGCATGTACTTGTAAAACATTGCGCAGTTATATGAGAAATTTCGTGTGAACTTTCATTAAAAGCCGTATGGACAAAAACCAGAATTGATAAAAAAAAGTGTAGAATGAGGCTAGAAAGTAAATTTTTGTGCCCCACGGTGGGTGCCAGAAATGTATATGTTAAATTTGGCCTTGTTATTCAACCATACACTTCAACATAGTCCTTATTCATCAACCACATACAAAAGTGAATATGAGTTATTCATCCTGCATGCCTGTATGATTCAACTTGTTGCCTTCTATCCATACGGGGTTTTGAATGACTCTCAGAACAAGAGTCTCACAACCATAGACCAATATAAGAATGAAGGATTTTTCTCTATGAATATGATGCAATGTAATGTAATGCAAGATTAATCTAAGAGCATGAAAGATACAAGATTAATCTAAATGAATTTAAACTATGCCATGATAAGAAATATGAGATTATTCTTAAGAAAATGAAGCTATTCTATTGCAAATGAGAGATAAATGTAAATGAGATTATCAACTAAAATGAAGGAGCAATTTGTTATTCTAACAATTTATAAAAATGACTGGGGCTTTGAATGAGAAATGGGAGCTCTTTTATAGATTGAGAGCCTGCTCAGAATAGAAAGTTTCCTTTTGGAAATAAAATAGATAGAAAAGCTAGTTCAAATTAGCAAGCTTTCTTTAAAAGAAAACAATGAATTGTTTTCTCTTTGTTTTTAACTGTTTTCTTTTGATTTTAACTGTTTTCTTTCTCTTTAAAGCACAGTTAATTCAAAACTTCTATTTCTGAACAGGAGAGAAGATTTTTGAGAGAATATTTAATTAAATAAATAGAATATGACCTCATAAATGTATTTTCTCAATTATTTGAATAATTAAATTCAATTTTTGAAATGAGGATATTCATTTAATAATTAAATATTATTTAATTTCTTTTTATGTGTTTTAGCTAAACGGGGTGAATTTAATTTAATTAAAGTGCTAGGACTTTATAATTAAATTAATTCAATCATAAGGTTTGTTTAGCTAATTGATTGATATTTAGGAATTAAATATAATGTATGATTAATGCAGATTTAGGATTTTTTGCATTTGACACTTAGGTCGAGTAGAGTCGGTCAAAACTCAGAATTGCCTAGTACAATAGGACTTTGATGATTCAGAAGAATGACAAATGCAACAAAAGTGGTTAGGGTTACAAGATGCCAATTTTGGGGTGTTACATATCTCACTACATATTATAAGAAGGCATAAGAACATTATAATCACTTGGATAAAATCTTCTTAAAGGAACTTTTATATGGTATCTCCTTGAACCGCAAGAAGTGTCATTTTGGTGTTACTGAAGGCAAACTATTGGGACATAGTCTCCAAGGAAGGAGTGAAAATTGATCTAGATAGAGTTTCAACCATTGATAAAATCCTCATCCTAAAAACAATAAAAGGTATGTAGTCATTTTTTGGGCAGATTAATTTTGTAAGAAGGTTCATCTCTAACTTTTCTGAGATAGTCAAGCCGATTTCAAAAATGTTGAAAACGTGTGCTAAATTAGATTGGGATGCTGAACCTCTTGATGCATTCATTTCTATTGAAAGAGATATTAAGGAGGCCCCAATGTTAAAATCTCCTAATTCTTCCAAACCATTTCAGATCTTCTCTTTTGCTTCATATCATACTATTGTTGTAGTCATGTTGTAGAAAAATGAAGAAGGCCATGAATAAACTATTGCATTTTTTAGCAAAGCATTACAAGATGCTAAATTAAAGTATGACATTAACAAAATTAGGCTTATGCATTGGTGAAAGAAATGAAGTATTTTAGGCCCTATCTTGTAGGGGTAAAAGTTATAGCCTATGTGCCTAAGGCAACACTAAAAAATATATTTAGACAATCTGAAGTAACTAGCAGAAGATGTAGATGGATAAACCAGGTGCAGGAATTCAGCATTGATATTCAAGTCACAAATCTTGTGAGAGAGAAAGAATTAGCGGGGTTGATGGCAGAAAGAAATCTTGAGGCTGATCAAGTAAATAATGTTGAACAAAAATATGTCGATATCAATGTAGAAAGAGTTCCTTGGTACTCTAATATAGTGTATTACTTGAAACATACAAAGTTCCCTGATGGCCTAAATAAGAATAAAAAAGGTCACTAAAATTACAGGAAGCCAAATATGTGCTAATAAAAGGATAATTATATTGGAAAAATATAGATGGTTTACTATTGTTCTACCTTGACAAATACCAATCGGAGGAAGTAATGAAAGAGATGTACAATGGAGTATGTAGTGGTAATTTTTCTGCTAAAACCACATCTCACAAGATACTCAAAGAAGGATATTATTGGACTTGTGACTTCAATGATACATATACCTATGTTAGGAAATGTGAAGCATGTCAAAAAAATTGCGCAAGTTGAAATATCAAGGGACATTTTCATTAAGACACTTGCATGGAGATGAACCATTTCAACAATGGGGGTTAGATTTTATAGGTGAGATTATGGAAAAATCAAGTGGGGGACACCATTGGATATTGGTAGCTACTAACTATTTTACAAAATGGGTGGAAGCTATCCATACTAAGAAACCAACTAGAAAAGTGGCAATAATTTTTGTGATGGAGAACATAATAAATAGGTTTGGGACACCTTCTAGGATTTTAACAAATAATGGGATGTTCTTTAAATCTAAGGAATTTACTTATTTATGTGAGAGTTATGGCATTACAATTTCTTATGCATCACCTTATCACCCCTAGAGAAATGGATAGGCTGAATCCAATAATAGTAATATATTGAAAATCATAAGGAGAATGCTTGATAAGAATAAGAAAGCTTGGGACTCTAAGTTAAACTTAGCAGCATGGGATGAAAAAATTACTACTAAGAAATTTGCTGGGAAGTCACCTTTTGAGTTAGTTTATGGAAACAAATCAAGATTAACACTTGAGAATTTATTGCCAGTACATAAATTCATAGTTGATAAATAAATGGAATTGATGGATCCCTTAGAAGACAGGTTTGTACAACTGGAAGAACTAGCTGAAATGAGAAGAAAACCCCAAGAAAAGAACCTTAGATTTCAACAATAGATGAAAAATCTGTATGACAAAAAGTCTCAAGACACGGAGTTCAAAGGAGATTGTGACCTCATGTAGAATGAAAGAAAGCAAGACAAAGGAAAACATGGGAAATTTGAAGCCTTATGGATTGGACCATATGTCATAATTCGCAAAGGGGAGACAATTCATATTATTTACAAAATACAACAGAAGAAATACAAGAATTTCCAGTGCATGGACAATTCTTGAAGCACTCCTTTTCTTAGTAAAAAGAGATATTTTCCATGCATAGTAGATTATGATTCACCCTCCATCTCACATGTACACAATCCATATTACCATCTTTCCATGTTTAGGTTCCTTTTCATATGTTTCCTACTTATGTTGGTCTGCTTCCTCTAGAAATATTTCTGAATTCTCGCAAGTATTCAAAGAATATGTCATCCCTATAAAGAGCCACAGTTGGAGCCTTCAAAATTTTTATTTTTTCCATAACCTATCACAGGTCATCACCAATTTTTTGTATTTCATATACCTTCACAAAGGTTTAACTATATAAGTGTTCTTATAATTTTTTTCACAACTACACCCTACATAAAAAGTACTTATTCCCACTTATTTGAATGTTGTGAAGCACATTTATTCTATAACCTATATCATGATGCTTTTCTATTGCCACATGACCAATACTTCATAATACTTCTAATTAATTTTTATTAATATTGAAAATAGACCTATGTTCATATGTTATTAGTTGTTTCACAAAGGTTAAAAATGGAGGATGCAAAATGGTGAAACTTTCACTCTCGCGGAGTCTAAGAATGAAGGATGCGAATTAATGAACATGCCGATGTTTCAAAGGAGCTAAAAATAATGATTGTGAAATAGAGAAGAAATCACCATTTCACAAAAGGAAAAAAGTAAAGGTTGCGAAATAGCAAACTCAGTGTTATTTCACGAAGGGCATTAACTTACACTTGCGAACTAGCGAAAAGTTTGTCATTTCATAGGAAAGAATAAAGAGTTTTTGTAAAATAGTGTCAAAAATGTTTAAAAGGAAAAGTAGCCACCTCCCTGAGAGGACAGTGCACACAAACAAGGGACATAGAGATGAACAAACTCATAAATGGATTGTACCTTGATAATGTTTCTTTGAAGAAAGAATTGCAAGGGTTAAAGAGTAGTAACCAGAGCAAGGGTCTGGTACGATATAAGGATGCCTCTTCTGTACCAATTAATGTAAAGGATGATGAAGTGTCAAAATAAAAGATGGATAAATATGCAGAGGAAAATCACCAATTAAGAAGTACAAATGAAATGCTTTTACAGGTGATCCCTAAGAAGGTGTTGAATGCCTTAGAACAAGTACTGACATTCATGGTTGATTTGGTGATTAGAAAATGTGATGAATTATATAATGGATACCATACCCTATTCGATATGATATAAACATTTGGTAAAAATAAGCAACAACTAGATGAGATTTCTAGGAGATGGAAGCCATCTCATTATGATTTGATTAGGTTTTGTGAAGTTACTCAGAGGGATTCAGATGCACCTGGTGAAATCAAAGAAATTGAGGAAATGATTGATACTATTATAAAGGAGATAAATTACATAGAACAAGAATAGGGACAAATAAAAAGAAAAATTATCCTCCTTTCATACTATTAAGCATTGGGCGATCCATGAATTCATTGATGATGAGGGCCGTGTAAAAGATTTAGAAGAATGGAAAATAGAGTATAAAGACATGGTTCTTCATATCATTCCCCATTTGAAGGAAGATAAGGACTTCAATGTTAATATTTGTAACATATTCTTGGATAGGGTTTTTACATTGGAAAAGAAATTCTCCAAGTTTATGGTCGAAGTTAGATCAATCACAAGAAAGAGATAGAAAGACCATTTGATTAATATGTCAGATGTTCTCCATTATCAGTGGCCCACTCATGTGTAGACCTCAAGATGTGTTAAGGAGTACTTGAGGCCCACCAAGATGTCTTCCCAGAAGAAGAAGCATGTACTCTAAGGAGAGGAGAAAACTGGCGAATGTTCATATGATGTATCAAACCCTAGGATTAATTCTTCCTCATTTCAAACATAATATTTCCAAAAGGCTTTTTACTTATCTTTATTATGTTTAATCTAAGTTGTTAGTTATGAAAAGATGCAATTTTAAATGGTCTGAAGCTTTTATCTTCTCCTCATTTGATATAAAGGAGAAACCAAGACCGTATTCAAGAACAAAACATAATAGAATAGGAGATATAGGATAGAAGGAGCAATACTTATATAGAATGCACTTAGATTTTGAAGGTAAATATAAAAGATCCAACTTATTTCTTTGCAATTGTGGTGTGGAATTATTTTATTGTCAAATTGGTCCTCTGTGATTATTATCTCAAATAATTAATTTCCATTTTTAAAACTTTTGCAAAGATCTTATTTGTCGTTCAAAATAATTCTAATATCAAGAAGCATTTGCAAAGTGTTTTCCTTATGTTTCTCGTCTGATTGGTTTTCTGAAAGGGAAATTAAAATCAATTAGAATGATTGGTGTGTTGTGTATTTAATCATCTTGCATTGATAGGATTGAATAGTTGATATTTTATCTAAAGGATAAAATAATGTCTCACAAAATTGTATATGAGGGTTTGAGGAGGGGTGACTCTTTTCCGAATAAGGATAAGTGACTGGTCTTATCAATAACAAATATATAATTTCAAACAAAACCAATCATTATTTTTACTAGGAGCAGGCAGAAACATATATTATAACTAAAGAAGTAAAGAAGTAGTAGAAGAAGAAGGTATAAGTAAAGAAAATAGAAGGAAGTTAGATAAGGAAATTAGAATTAAGAAGTCAGTAATAAAATTAATCTATTTTAGGAACTCATGACATCCTGAGATAGAGGAAGAATGTCACCTTCTATAAAAAGCATTAGCTTTGAAGGTCAAGTTGGTGAGTAGGTGCACCCACCTAGGTCCTATAGATCCTGAAGTGTAGAGGATTCCAATCAAGTTTGATTGATCCTTTTAGTTGGCCAAGTCAATTGGAAAGATTGATCATAGAATTTGGCATAGTCTTAGATATTTTCCAATCTGTTGATTTGGGAGTGAACACGACATTCAATCTTCCCTCGTCCATCTATCCCACATCTTTCTTCTCATATCCCCTTATCATTTTCATTATCTCTCCATCACATTTTCTTTCATTCATATTCCCTTGCATTTATCCACATCCCTTGCATTATCATATCATTGCATCTTACATAATATAGACTTGTTAGTCTATATTTTATCATTTTAATCATTGCATTTACATTATCATTCATCCATCATGCATGCATTGTATCATCCATTTTGAGAGCACATATGCATTCTCTTGAAACCACATGTCCTCTTGAGTGGGCATCTTTATCCTCATCTCCCATCATGTTTCTTCCTAGTCACTTTTGAATGACTGTGACATCTTTTCTAATATAATCATTTTCTTCCTAGCTCTATGTCTTAATATTATTTGAAATGGTGCTACTTTGTAACACCATCCTAAAGAGGGGAAAAATTTAGGCACATAAATTATTTCATTAAATACTTGATCAAACTTAATTGTAATAACCCTTCTTCTAAAGATAACATAATAATTAAATAATTCATCTATTTAATTAATCTCTCATTTTGTCTATAGTCTTAGCTGAACCAATTAATTTACCTATAGTGTCATCCCCTTTATTTAAATAAATGTATTAATCTATTTAATTAAATCCCTTCTCTTTAAAAAAAAATTAAATTAAATTAATTCAAAAATTGTGAAACCCTTCATCCACTTGCACATTCATAATCCATGCACTTGCATTATTAATCCCTCATTTGATTAATTAAACTCATTATGTACTTAAATAATCCCTTTCCTCCCACTTGGAATTAAAAATAATTTTAATTCTCCACTCATTCTCTCTCTCCTCCCATCATATCCTCCTACTTTTCCTAATTGGCCTTTAATCATCCCTCATTAAGCCTAAACACCCTCATAATCACGTGCACATTCGTACTCCTAAAGATTAGGAACCCAAAGTCAACTCTTCCATCACATCATGCACATGGGCCCATGTACTTGGTCACATGGGTTTGTCCCTTAATTTTCTCCAAAATAATTTTTAATTCTTTTTAGTCCTCCCAAGAAGCCTCTACCATTGATCTCAATCATCCATTTATCTCATGCAAACCTTATAAATCTAACTCTTCACCATTGTTAACTCTCTTACCCATTTTGCACTTAGAGCATTGTTATTCTACCAAAATATTGAGTGAGTACACTTGGATTTGCATTTCTTTTTGTTGTTGGTCTCTTTCAGTCTAATATTGTATGGTGTTTTGGATTTGTTGATTTGAGTTCATTTCCTATATATTTACATTATGTTTAATCACTTTTTATTACATATATTACCAACCGGTGAAAGAATCTTGGTAATTCAGTAAGAAATATTTTTATCGATTTGATAAAAAACCATATGGACTAAATATCCACAATGGATCCCTGAAAGGAAAAGGGAAATCCTTAAAAATGAAATATTTCTCCATGTTGAATCTACTTCCACCCATAATGGAGAATTCAAGGTTGATCCTGCAGGAAGGGTTGTCTACAACATTGCATTTTGTCTCATTGAATCATTGAACCAAAAGACTAGAAAAAAGTATCAAGGCATTAGAGCATCACTTGAAAGTTGTGTTCATCTTCAATTAAGGTGAGGAAATAATCATATGCAAAGTGTCGTTAACAAGCTAAAAAGGTCACCCAAGAAGGGAAATATCTTTGACTCATCCTACAGAAATAGCAGAAGCTATAAGGTAGTCAAAACCCTTGACAACCAAAACATACAAGGAGGGGGATGAAGGGTAACCCTGGCGAATGGACCTAAATAGGCCAAAAGCCAAAAAATATCACCCATTAATGGTGATGCAAGCCGAAGTGTCTCCAAAAAGAATTTGCATAGATTGAATAAAGCGAGGACCAAACCCTATAATTTTAAGGATAACAAGAATAAAAGGTCATTCAATGCGGTCACATGTCTTAGAAAAATTAATTTTGACAAAAATGGCAACTTGTTTTTCGAGTGATAGGCCCAGTCTATGCCTTCCCAAATAATAATAATTTTATCCAAGATAAACCTAGATTTGATGAAGTTACTCTACTTAGGACAAATAATTTGTAGAAGAAGATGACTTATCTTGAGGGTCGGGGCTTTGGCAATGATTTTGTATGAGAATTTGAGTAGAGTAATAGGTCTTTGATTGCAAATGTCTTTTAGATCTCCTTCCTTAGGTATGAATTTTATTTTTCCATTATTAATAAGTTGACCAAGAGATTATGAATGGAAGGCTTCCAAATATACTTTTTGTAGGTCCAGGCTAACACTGGGCCACAAAGGCTTATAAAATTTGTAGGGGAAGCCATTACAACCATGTTCTTTTTCATCTGCCATGGAGAACTCAACTTGGTAAGTGTTTGATCGCAAAACACCTTTTTAGATTCAAAAAGTTGTGAGGGAACGACATAAAGATAATTCCTTAAGGAATGATCTCGTTCAATGTAATTTCCCTGTACAGTGAATGCCTTCTCACAATTTTTGACAAAATCCTTAAGAATATTTATAATCTCAAAGAGAACCTTCTAGCCATCCTTGATGAACTTAAGGAGTGGCATGCCCAAAGAGCCAAGTAAAACTCTTTATACATTTGATCCCCCACTTTGAGCCAATGTAGTTTGGCTTTGATTTGAGCTCCACGTGTAGCATAAATATCAACAATTTTATTCTGGTGGTAAAGTTGAGCAACTAAGACCTGCAACTTAGGACAGAACAAGTTGGCTGCAAGAGCCTCTATGAGATTTTGTGAATTCATGGTGGTCATCTCATAGGACTGTCGATGGTACATGGCTAGATGCATATTGTAAATGTAGAGAAAACATGGCATACAATGGATAACATCATCCTGACACATAATCCAACTAGTTGGTTGAGTGGGTTGGACTTCAAGATTCCAAGCCCTTTGAATTTTGGCCATTTTGGGAGGTTGATTCAACAATGAAGTGTTTAAAAAAAGTTGGTTTTTGGATGGGTGCACATGAATCAATTTTCATTCAGTACTGAACTTGATGGGATATTGGTACGATAAGGTTACCTTAGGGAGAGGTAAAACAAGTAATTCTTCTTCTTCCCCAAAAGAGAAAAAAATATTAAATTGAGATCATGGAATGATCAAGTTGTTTGGATATCAAAACCAACTCGGTAATTACTCCAAGTGTGCTAAAAACCTTAAGTTAAATGGTGGTTGGTATTGGGGTCGAAAAGAACTGATTTATTGCACTTATAAAACCATGCCTCTCCTTTTCCAACTTTCCCAAGAAAAGGAATAAATCCTTTTTTATATGAGGCCACTTCAACCATATTAAATTCCCCACAGACAACCTAAGAGGACAACGACAATGAATCAACTATGCACCAATAGAGAAGAGTTCTTACCATAGCATCATTGGGAGTGTAATAAATGATCCAAAAATAGTGATTATCAATTGACATGAGGACCTACGTGATTCGTTGAGTGGGATCTGACCCATGAGATACAATAGAAGAATGAAAACATAGTGAGATGAGGGTGATGACACCTCCTCAACAAGCTTCTTGTTTTGAAGCAAAAATTAGGCCAATTGGGAAAATCAAACTAAATGTAGTAACAATCATGAAAGATACAATTTTTACTTCATGAATGTAAAAAATATCTATACCAAGATATTTCTATTGAGTATCCCACAGAGAATACTTCTTGATAAGGTCAAATAGACCCCAGAGATTCCATGACATGAAATTCATGATTCAAAATCTTGCATGTTATCCTTTCCCTCTAGATATGAGAAGATACTTTTCAAGAAGTTTGAAGTTATCCAAAATCTAGGCTACAATTCTCCTAGAACCACCTTGCATTTTTCTAGAGCCTTGTTAACATCTACTTCCCACCTAGAAGGGTTGTGAGAGTAGCATAATGAATATGACTAAGAAAACAAAAATGGGGTGAGATGAGGGGTGTAAATCGACGTCGGGTGGGGAAAAACTTCACCAATGATGTTTTTCCCCTAAGAACCAAGATTTGGAGAATCTTGTGGTTGTGGTTGATACTTGAGGTATGACAGAGGTGATAAACATATATTTTTTCCATTAGTATACAATGAGAAAACAAGTTGTTCAAACCATCGGGTACACTACACCGAAGTCATGTTTTTAGTTCAAACCGAAAGTGCAAACTGAGAGAACAGACAAAGACGAACCCAAGAGATAGTTCAACTAGGAACATCGAAAGACAGTCAAACTGACTTCAGAGAAAACTGAGCATCAGACACCGAAAGTTAGTTTCATGCCAGAAAAAGTGGATCTGACTTCCACGTCAGATAAAACAATTGTATTCTATTTATAGAATCTTGATTTGTTTTTAAAATCATTACCTAAGGGAAAAGAAACATTATTGTAATTGTTTTAATTAGTCTAACTGATTAAAAACATACAGACTAGGAGATCAAGGTCAAGTTGTAAACCTATGATCATAGAGTTAGTTTTGTTATACGTAAAACTACATCAGGTCAATTTATCTTATAGAAAGATGTTTTAATTATTCTTTATGATAGAGGAGAGGATGAATGTAGCCAACGAGAACATCTATGGATTAGACTGAAAGTTTCAAGAATCAGAATAGCAAAAGATGAAATTGGTTATCAAGAACCAAGAACAAAGGCTACCGAGCAACAAAGGTATTAATCACAATAGATGATATACTTATACATGTGAATTGTAATGGATCTGTAATCAACAATAGTTAGATTGAATACACTCAGGTTAATGAGTATTTTTGTCTGCATTCTAACAAGTGTATAAAATAGAAGAAATCCTTTCAAGGAAGGTGGATTTAAAAATCCTATTGTAAATCTCTTAACTGAGTGCACACTAAAAAGTGTTGCTAAAGCTCTTAACAGAGTAGACCTTAACCAGTCTCCACAGATACTCCTAACAAGGTAGATCATCAGAAGTGATCAAAATTGTAAGCCTTAACCAACCCCTTCCAATCTGCAGATAGTAAAGATTTTGTGGGTGCCATCCCCACCGCAGTTTTTACCTTCTAACATGGGTTTTCTGTGTTACCATATCATGTGTTATGAGTTAATTACTTTCTATGAATGTTTACATGTTTGACTAAGTTAAAGAATTGATATATCTTACACAAAGATAATATAGAACAGATGGTTGGTTACACAGTTGATTACACAAAGGATAAAGGTTAAAAGAGAAAAGTTTTAGAGGTACTGATTCACCCCTCCCCTCTCAGTACACACTTCCCATTATTTCCAACAATTGGTATCAGAGCTAGGACTCTTATTTGGAAAGCTTAAAGACTTAAGATAAAAGATCATACAATGGAGAATTACAGACTTGACAAATGTATTGAGAATCAAAAGATAGAAATTTAGATCTTCTATGAGCAGTATAAAGAAGCTAGAATAAAAATGAGACATTTGTTAGATGAAATAAAGATGATGGCATCTCACTGTAAAGAAAAAAATTACCAAGAAGAAGAGATACCAGATCTATTTGAGTCTTTAGGATCTACTACAAGGAAAGCATCAGATACATAAGAGGAAAGCATCACAAGCTTAAATGAAATCAATCAACATCTGGCTGGACAAGTAAAATCTCTGCAAATCGGTCAAGAGACACAGATGGTAAGAATGATTGATGTCATGAACAATGCTAGACAAGCTGAGAAAGAGATAACACTAGAAATTGATGATAGGAGGAAGATTACTGGAAAGCTACAAGAAAAAGAGTCTGAAATACAGTGATTTACAGAAAATCACCATGAGATTACAAATTAAATTATTCTTATGAGTCAAGAGGCAAAAAAAATGAATGTTGAACTCATTGAAAGAATAGAAGATATCAAAGAGCTAAGGGAAGAAAATGAAAAGCTGAAACAAGAACTCAGAATTCAGCAATAGCATAATGAGATAATCAAGAGATCTGAAGAAAGAAATAAAAGAATGGATGATTTTCTTGATGGACAAAGGAGAGCCAACAACAACACCAAAATAGGCTATACCGAGAATGAAGAATCACCTAATCAAGCTGATCCAAAGAATGTCTGTGCAAATCCAAAACCAAGAAAGCTGACATGTAATCACTGTGGAAACCAAGGCCAAACATCAAATGTTTGTAGGAGCAAAATGAAAGGTATTCCTAAATCTACATCTTTATTCATAGGAATTTGTTATAAATGTAACAAGAAAGGAGATAAAGTGTATGAATGTAAGTGTTAGATGAAACAACCAAAGAAGGAAACCTAGATGGAAAAATAGTGTCCTACTTGTAAAATGCATGGGCACACAACTCTTGAATGCTAGAAGAAGAAAAAGAAAGCGTGGAAGCCAAAAGGTTAAGAATCTACCTATCAACCGAATAGAGTCGGTAACCACTATGTATGGGATTAAAATAATTGGGAAAATTGTACACCATGTGGAAGATTTGATCACATTGTTGCAAACTGTATGAAACAATGGACAAGAAAGCCTAGAGGCTAGACTAACCCCAAAATGGCATGTTTACACTGTCATAAAGTTGGTCATCTCAAGAAAGACTACAGAGATCGAATGACAGAGGCCAACACCTTTGCTAATGGAAACACCATTGAGGACATTAGGAAGATGAGAAACAAAATGTGGAAGAAAGCTACAAACAATGATGAAGCAGGACCAAGAAATGCAATTGGTGACACTGTATCCAATGGATCTGGTGACATCACCACCCCCACCTAAGAAGAGCAAGTAAGTATAGAACTGCATTATACCAAGTTATATTTTGTATCAGCTCCATTATACATAGTTGAAATGCCAAATTAGCATGATTATAGATGCACTATGGTATTACTTGTTAAAATCTGTGAAAACTATTTGATCAGTCAATACATACCAAAATGCATCGGTATATATATAAAGATAAGTTGTCTTCACTTACCGAGAAGCGTCAGTTAACATGTAAAAGGTAAATTTGCTAATGTAAGCTGAGATCCATTGGTAATCATGGGAGTTGACAAAGTCATCTTCACAATACACTGAAACCCGTCGGTAAAAAGAAAGTTAAAAGGACTGCCCAAAAAATCACATTGTAACCGAAAGACAAGTTAATGTTTCAACTGATGACTCCATCTTCACACATTGATGAGTGGTTGAGCATTAATGACTCAACCTAGGGAAAATTCTATAAATAGATGATGTAAGGTTTTGATTCTTCTCTAACGATTTGAGTGAAGCGACCAGAGAGAAACCAGAGCAAGAAGCGACAACATTACAGAATGACTCCAAATTAATTCAAATCACTCCAAGCAGATCAATTATAGATACAGAGGTTAAAGTAATTACCAAGCATAACCAAAAACTCTGTTTATCATTTACGGAAAATCCCTAATGTTAGAAATAATGGCAACCACATCTAGAACAACTAAGCTGAAGAGTATTATGAATAACTAGATAAAACTTATCAAGAACAGTGGATGTGAGGAACCACATTATAAGATATGCCCAGAAGTTTCCTCACAACCCAAAAATGCTAGAGCATTCTCATGAATACCAGATAGGGTTTTTCTCATCGAATATGTGCAAGCATACATACATTGCAAGATTGCAGAGATTGGCGATGTGGAGGTTGAGAAATATTTCAAGAAGCTATGTAAAGAAGATGGTACTATCAAGGATGAACACAAGCACATCAAGGTAAAAGGGCTCACAAATGCCCTAGGGTTCCCAAAGGAATTCAAGACCGAATGGATTCAGTTAGTGCTAAGTAGGATACATGAAAAAATGCTATGGCTAGATGAGCCTAAATAGATAACCAAGGATGTGATACACGCTGCCACTCGATACCCCATAACCGACAAGGTAAAGGCATTGAAGCACCTGCCTAAAGCTGAAATTGAGAAGTATACCATAGCTACCTTAGATGGAAGAGGACTAAGAATATCCACCATCAATGATGATGAACTAAAATTTGGAGCATGTGTCTTAGGATACAAGTTCTTTCAGGCTAGTAGGATGAACAACATTACATCCGGAACAGTGGATATAGCCTACAAGATTGTCAAGAAAGGAACTCAATTACATTTATCAAAACTTCTACTCAAGCAGTTAGAAGAGAACTTAAAGATAATTAGAAATGTAAAATCAAATCATGTAAGTATGGTTCACTTATCATGTGCATATTCTTCTACTTCCAAGAATCTTTTCCATCAATAGGAAATGTGTACTGGGACACACTAAACCAGTGACCATTCAGATTAGTGAGTTCATAAAATCACTAGGAGATAATTTTGAGTCAGTCATGGATGAATACTTTGCTGGATTCAAGGATAGAATGCATAAGAGAGAAAGGATCCCCAAGCAGTTAATTGAAAAATTCAAGATTGATGTATGTTTCATGGTAGACACTGACTTCACATACATCAAGACTGTTGTACCAAGAACAACATTGCTATCTCCACTTGACTATGAGGTGAACATAGATCAAGCATCTAATGCAATTGATGCATTAATAAACGAGCCAATTGATAAATCACAACCCAAGTTTGACACATATGAAGAAGCCAAAGAAAGAATCAAAACTGGCTTGGTTGTGAAAAATATTGACAAGAAGAAGTACAAGATGGTCAAGAACTTAAAGAAAATATTGTCAGTTACAAAAGAAAAAATTGAGGGACAATCACCCATTGGTGAAGCCGAGAAGGAGAGTGACACTGAGTCTACAGAGTCATATACACCATTACCTTCACCAGCTAAGAATCCTAGGATTATAGGTGCTACAAGGACAAGAAGTCAAACAACTAAAGACACAAGTCCTTCACCATTAAAGAAAGGTCAAGTAAGGACCTATAAGAGAAATCCTCCAGCCAAATAGTCCAAAGCACCAAAAAGAAGAAGGAGGCTAATCCTAAATAAGGAAGACATGTAGGAAATTGAGGACACCAAACAAGAAGATGTTGTTCAAAAGGAAAAGGAGAAGATTCCTGAAACTATTGATCAAGTATGTGCCTCAATCATTAAGTCAGGATCAATCAATGATAGAAAGATCAAGAAATGGCTTACATTGGATCCCTTGGATCAAAATAAGATTAAGGAGGCAATCATTAAAATTATGTGCATATTCAAATACCTCCCAATCCAATTGGTAGACAAAATGCCAAAAGAACTACAAGATAGATTATCGGCAAGATGGACTTTTGCCTTGCACTTTGAGAAAGAAATTAGATAAAGAGCCCTAGTATCTATCATGCCTCCTGAGTCAAAAATAGAGGAGATCAAAGAAATGATGAAAATTCACTCCAAATGGTTCTCACTGAAGTTGAGAGCTTACCAAGTACTCCAAGGACATTTACTGGACCTAGATAGTAAGAGTGAAGCTGAATGGAGGAAAATACTTGATATTCCTAAAAGGGATACAAGTCCCGAGCAACAAAAAGATCCTACTGAAACTCAACAGACCAAGGATAATTAGGCTACACAGAGGCCCAAGCACATTACTATCAATGATGAAGACATCACAATAGTAGAATTGGACAAAGAGGAATTGGACACTACACGAAACAAGAAAATGGATGTTGCAGATGAGACATGGACATACACTACTATGGATAATACTATTATAGACATCACCAATGATCCTTTAGATGAAAATAATAAATATGAAGATGTCACTATTTTCAAGGACCATACCGACGAACAGGACACTACGATTGATACTGCACAAGTTCATAAACTAGGCCAAATGCCACTATTGATTCAAGCAATCAATATTATCTCACAGAAGGAGAAGATCCCTGAGCCCGATACAAGCATACCCAAGGACAAGGATAATGATGAGAAAAAATATACATTTGAAGAAAAGGACACAACTGATGAACAAAATGTCATCGGTGAAGAACAAAAAGATGGAGATACCACCGAGAAAGATGCACAGATGAAAGATGCTGATGAAGTGGACAAAGAGATAGACGAGAAAGAAAAGATAGTTGATACCACACCAAAGGAAACAAAAGGAAAAGCTGCAGATACATCGAAGGTTGACAAGGAGACATCCTCAGACAACTGAAATGCAAATACCAAGCAACAAGAGAAAGGTAAAAATCCTCAAAAGCCATCTAGTAGCACATCAGACCAAGCCGAAAAGATGGCTATGGTTCTAGATATAGGTGGAGCACAGAAGAAGAAGAAGAAAATAAAGAAGAAGAAGTTGAAAGTCACATTAGATGAGATTATTGAAATACCAAAATGTGACCCAACTACATTAGGGTTTTAATCTCTCCAAGAATATGGAGAAATCTGCCAAAGGAAAGCTTTGCAAGAAAATCTAAAGAAGCAACATCAAGATTCATTGGTACTGGAGAACACAAGGTACATTTTGAGTCAGCTAGTTCCTGAAGTTGATGTTGATCACAATACCTCCATTCTAGATCAACTTTCCATCCTCACCAAAGCAATCACAATGCAACATTTTGATGCAAAAAAGACAATTGAGGAGCGAGCAAAGCAGAAATTTCAATACAAACTGACAAAAAAGATCAGCCAAGAAGTGACAGAGAATAAGGTAAAGCTTTTAGAATTACCAGATCAATTAGATCCAATCATAACTGAAGCCATTTCCTTAATACATAAGTTATGCACTCTAGAAAAGTTTACTAAGGAAAACAATGACAAAATAGCAAAGATCAAGTCCAATCTAACTGCAAGTGCACAGAGTCTAATCACTGATGGAAATGCAATAAAATTACATTATGAGAAAATCATTGAGATAAAATGGTTAAGACAACAAATTTGGGAAGCAGACTCACAATTCAGAGAGGAGCTTACCGAGATTTAGTCTATACTGTTACCAAACCTCACACATCTACAGACTCACCTAAGTTCAGCTAGGCAACTTATTGCCACCCCTGAGATGTCTGTAGAAAACAACATCTATGACATGCATGCACAGATAACATTAGAGCATATGACTCTTGATCATTTAAAGGAGAAATGGGAGAAGATGATGGAGGAAATGAAGTCCTCACACTCTCGTATTTTTGATAAGCTATAAGTATACACCTTTGCCCTTACTATCAAAAAAGGGGGAAAATGAACTATATACAGAGACAAAACATATAGTACTAAATGGAAAAGTGAAATAATATGTAAAAAAAAGGGGAAAAGGATAATATAGCATGAAGGAGAAAAGGAAAAGATAGTATAAAAACAAAGTGTACATACACACTATACTATACCGACATATACATAGGGGGAGACATGAAATGACTAAGGTAATATACAAGGTGTTCATGCTATAAATTTTGGTAGTATTCTACACATATCAATTTTTGATACTAATGTCGAAGGGGGAGATTGATAAACATAAAGTTTTTCCATTAGTATGCAATGAGAAAATAAGTTGTTCAAACCATCGTTACACTACACCAAAGTCAGGTTTTCAGTTCAAACTAAAAGTACAAACCGAGAGAATAGACAAAGACCAACCTGACAGACAGTTCAACCAGGAACACCGAAAGATAGTCAAACTGACTTCAGAGAAAACCGAGCATTAGACACTGAAAGTGAGTTACATCCCAGAAAAAAGTGGATCTGACTTCCAAGTCAGATAAAACAATTGTATTCTATTTATAGAATCTTGATTTGTTTTTTAAACCATTACTTAAGGGACAAGCAACATTATTGTAATTTTTTTAATCAGTCTAACTGATTAAAAACATGCAGACTAGGAGATCAAGGTCAAGTTATAAACCTATGATCATAGAGTTAGTTTTGTTATACGTAAAACTACATCAGGTCAATTTATCTTATAAATAGATGTTGTAATCATTCTTTATGATAGAGGAGAGGATGAATGTAGCCAACGAGCACATCTATGGATCCGATTGAAAGTTTCAAAAATCAGAATAGCAAAAGATGAAATTGGTTATCAAGAACCAAGAACAGAGGCTACCGAGCAACATAGGTATTAATCAATCACAATAGGTGATATATTTATACATGTGAATTGTAATGGATCTATAATAAAAAATAGTTAGATTTCATACACTCAGGTCAATGAGTATTTTTTTCTGCATTCTAAAAAGTGTAGAAAATAGAAGAAATCCTTTCAAGGAAGGTGGATTTAACAATCCTATTGTAAATCTCTTACCCGAGTGCACAATAAATAGTGTTGCTAAAGCTCTTAATAGAGTAGACCTTAACCAGTCTCCATAGACACTCCTAACAGGGTAGATCATTAGAAGTGATCAAAATTGTAAGCCTTAATCGGCCCCTTCCAATCTGCAGATAGTGAAGATTTTGTGGGTGCCATCCCCACCAGAGTTTTTACCTTCTAAGAGGGGTTTTTTGCATTACCATATCATGTGTTATGAGTCAATTACTTTCTATGAATGTTTACATGTTTGATAAAGTTAAAGAATTGATATATTTTACACAAAGATAGTATAGAACATATGGTTGATTACACAAAGGATAAAGGTTAAAAGAGATAAAAGTTTTAGAGGTACTAATTCACCCCTCCCCTCTCAGTACACACTTCTCATTATTTCCAACAAGAGGTTGGGTTGGCTCTTGAGATTGTGGCTATGTAGAAGCACAATTATACTGCTTCTAAGAAGGAGACAAAGAGCCCCTTCTTTTGTGAACAATTATAGTTCATCCATCCTCATTCTTAGCAGCCTCATAAGAGTGTAGAGGGACATATTCCTTGGGTGGAGTTTTAACCCTTGGAGAGACCAAAGGAAAATCCTTAATTTTATGCTCAAAATATTGACATTGATAACATGTATTGGGAAATTTTAAATAGAGAAATAATTGAGATTAGCATTGAATTTCAATAGTCTCTTTGAGATCTTGAGACAAATATACTTCCACACAAACCCTCTTTTGGGGATGAACATGAAAAAAATACCCAGGTTCCATGAAAATCACCTTGCTAATGGATTCAGAAATGGTTTGAAAAAATTGCCAACATGGAAAAGAGAGACTAGGGTTCACTCTATCCCTACTGGAAATTTAAGCTTCTTATCATTTGAGATAGTGAAGTCATGCGACTATGGCTGAAAAATAGTTAAGGATGATCCATAATGGAGGACACCCTAAACATGGGTAGGATAAAAAAACAAAAGAAACCCTTGGTGAGGTTTCAGATGCCATCAAGATAGACTCCATGAGGGGCATAGGATTTAGAAACCTAATCACACAACGTGATTTCAAGTGGAACCCTCCCCAAAAAGTATCCTATCAAAGTAAATTTCTCAAGCCATTCACATGAACTATCAAAGTCTTGGATAAACAAAACAACATTAGGGGTACCCGATCATGAAATACCTTAAAAATAAACTTGTGAGGTTGTTTTCTTGGGGGTTCCATGGTCATCCATCACCAAATCTCCAACACCAACATCAATTTTTGGATTGAGGCTAGCCGAGGCCATTAAAAATCCAAGGATCCAATAATAAATGCAGTATGACAAGGGGAAAACTCAAGACACAAATAGTTTACTAAAGAAAGAAATGAAAACCCTAACAAAGCACCAAATAACTTAACTTTCACTTTGTATTCTCATCAAGAAAATTAATTCTTATTAATACAACTTTATTAAAAAATTCGGTTCATGTTTTAATTATTATTCTTTCTTTTTTGCTTCAATTATATTTACTTTTATATATCTACCAATTACTTTTCATTATTGTGATTATGTTAATACACGCTCATACATTAATACATATCTTTATATTGTCACTTAACTACCCAAGTTTATTTATTTTTCATTCAAGATCAATCTCATGACACATAGAAACAAATCTAAAATTTGAAAAATTTAAATTATAATTTAACTATTTTGCCTTTATATTTATTGTTATGAGTTACCTTGAGACATATTTATGTGACCTATTATTATGTCATGGTACTTAAAGACATTCAATGTTTCACCAACTCACATTGTAGAATATGGAAAATAAAATGAACAGGTATATCACACATTAATTTTTGAAAGGAACAAAGAACCTCATCTACGTATTGGCCAATTGCATGTTAGTGAATATTATCTCTGAATCTTCTCTCAAAATTGTATAGTGAGTGATGACATGTAACTGATTGAATGTTTGAAGATGTTAAGTTGATCAAAAAAATGCAGAAAGATAATGCAAGACATTAAATCAGTTAATGGATTATATTGTCATTGATGTCAACTTGATATAATCTAATCGGTTATAATCAAAGTGTCAAAGACTTTAGAGAATCATAAAGATAAAGATTATGCTTTCAGTAATGCATAAAAGATAGGCATTCACTATGTGACTTCAAACACCGATGGCTAGTGGAACCCGATGGACAGAGATCACCAAAATTCAAGTCACTGTGATGCCCGAGCAAGAACACTGACGAGCATTACCGATGAGCAGAATTACAAGCATACTAGTGGCACCCTAAATTTTTATAATTTAGAAGTCCCAATCCACTATCAAGAAGCATGTTTCTCCATAAAAAAAAATATCAAAGGAAGGAAGCTTTATGACACAAATAAATAGAACTAACTAATCGAAGCCTTCAGAAAGTGCTGTAATTTAGACCTGCTACAAAGATGATTTTGACAGAGGATAAAGATGGTCAAATTTTAAAAATATAAAAATGACTCAGTTTGGGAAATCAAATTTCCTATCTCCACCAGAAATATTAGCTTTTCACGAGGTCTTTTGGATTTTTTACCAAAGCCAAATCCGAAAGTTAGGTAGTTATTTTTTAGTTAGTTTATTGTTTTTTAAAAATAATTTGTAATAAGAGTTGTGTCTTTTCACCCTAAAAAGGTGTGAAAATCTCACACACACACACACACACACACACACACACACACACACACACACACACACACACACACACACACACACACACACACACACACACACACAATGTGAAATGTAAAGAGAGGGGAATACAATATAATACAATTTCACATATTTGGATAGTTTTTAATCAACAAGTATAACATGGACCTGGATGTACTATTTTTTTCAAAATCAATAAAGATAAGTCTTTTTTCTTTCACATGTGTAATAGTTTCATTATCATTTTACAATTAGTCCCTTGGATAAACCAATAGAACTTCTTCAAAGTGATAGTTTGATGTACATGCTTCCTGATTTGATTCATATTCTATATTTTCAATTGGTTTTCTCATTTTGCATGGTTAAATTCTATTGATTGAGGCCTTAGTTAATTGGTCTATCATCTGAGAAGAATTACCCTTTTGAAATATCCCTGAATTTGTTTTAGGTTGCATGTACATTCCATAGCACCTTTGAAGTGATAAGTTTTCTTGTAAAACTGTCTCTAAGGTTGAACATAAGATTGGAATGATCTGGACTCTATTTCCCATGGTAGAATAAGGCACTGGTCTAATCATTATTTGGATTATAATTATTCAGTTCATTGTTTATAGTTTTGTGATATCTTATATATTTTTCATGTCAAATTACATACACATTTACTAAACATTATTTCAATTACTTAAAGTATTTCAATTTACAGTTCATGATATATTGCTTTCAGTTAGATTTCTTTCAAGTGCCTTGCCATACTTGAGAGAGAAGGTTG
>MU224191.1:68169-82943 GCA_018584345.1 Thuja plicata | reverse complement strand
CAACTTGATGGATTAGTACATACTCAGGGGGTACTAGATGAAGAAGATGATAAATTTTAGGAATCAAATAACAGAGATGAAATAGAACAACATACAACATATGAACACAAAGAAGTATCAGATGAGATCTCTCATGAAGATATGCCCGAGTTCTCTATATCCTTGAATCCATTATTTGAAGAATATTTTCTATGCAATCAAGTCCATCAACATCATGATAAAGACAGTGGGCCTAGTGATCATTTTGAATATGATGGAACTCAAAATATGTATGGGGAAGTGTATTCAGAAAGTGAAACATGCATTATTTCATCCTATGAGCAGAAGTTGTATCAAACATGTGAAGATGAGGTGGAATCAAACAAACATAATGAAGAGAATGTGTTGAAGATTAGTTCTAAAAATTATCCGAGTATCCTATCTGATCAAATTCTTGATAAGAAGGAAGTTCCTGAATGTGAGTTATCTCCAAATCCTTTTTGTGAAGAGAAACAACACCTTGAGTATAGGGAAGATTGTGTACATAAAGGAATCCAAGTAGAAGAGCTTAATCTAGTTACTTGTAGGGCTGATCAAATGCATGAGGATATTCTATTTAGCAAGGACTACACCTTCTGACTTTTCTAAGGGTAAACAAAAGTCAAAGCGTGCTAATAAAGCAATGAATGTTGTCCATGAGAATGGTGGCATCATATTTAGGAGATCCAAAGTATTACATGATCAGAAGTATGTGTTTGATAGAGGAAAGTAGCAGTGTTCAGGTTTTTGGGGGGAGGCCTAGGGCCACCCAATTTCACTTTGCATCAGATTAAGTGTGGATACTTGGTCTACTTCTCCAGAGATAGCTGGAATCTCGCTATGCTCACAAGGAGCATACGTCTTGAGAAAGAGACACTGGTGGTACCCTAAATTTTGATAATTTAGAAGTCCCAATCCACTATCAAGAAGCATGTTTCTCCATAAAAAAAAAATCAAAGGAAGGAAGCTTTATGACACAAATAAATAGAACTAACTAATCAAAGCCTTCATAAAATGATGGAATTTAGACCTGCTACAAAGATGATTTTGACAGAGGATAAAGATGGTCGAATTTTTAAAATATAAAAACAACCCAGTTCGGGAAATCAAATTTCCTATCTCCAACAAAAATATTATCTATTCATAAGGTGTTTGGATTTTTGACCAAAGCAAAATCTGAAAGTTAGGTAGTTATTTTTTAGTTAGTTTATTGTTTTTTCAAAATAATTTGTAATAAGAGTTGTGTCTTTTCACCCTAAAAAGGTGTGAAAACCACTCAAACACACATATGTATATACATAATGTGAAATGTAAAGAGAGGGGAATACAATATAATACAATTTCACATATTTGGATAGTTTTTAATCAACAAGTATAACATGGACCTGGATGTACTATTTTTTTCAAAATCAATAAAGATAAGTCCTTTTTCTTTCACATATGTAATAGTTTCATTATCATTTTACAATTAGTCCCTTGGATAAACCAATAGAACTTCTTCAAAGTGATAGTTTGATGTACATGCTTCCTGATTTGATTCATATTCTATACTTTCAATTGGTTTTCTCATTTTTCATGGTTAAATTCTGTTGATTAAGGCCTTAGTCAATTGGTCTGTCATCTGAGAAGAATTACCCTTTTGAAATATCCCTGAATTTGTTTTAGGTTGCATGTACATTCCATAGCACCTTTGAAGTGATAAGGTTTCTTGTAAAACTGTCTCTGAGGTTGAACATAAGTTTGGAATGATCTTGACTCTATTTCCCATGGTAGAATAAGGCACTGGTCTAATCATTATTTATATTATAGTTATTCAGTTCATTGTTTATAGTTTTGTGATATCTTATATATTTTTTCATTTCAAATTACATACACATTTACTAAACATTATTTCAATTACTTAAACTATTTCAATTTACAGTTCATGATATATTGCTTTCAGTTAGATTTCTTTCAAGTGCCTTTCCATACTTGAGAGAGAAGGTTGAAGTGTTGTTTATCTGCTATAAAAAGCCTTGTAACTTGAAGGATAAGTCAAGGTATAGGCCTACCAGCCTTGGTTTTGCAGAGCCAGAATTGCAGAAGTTCCAATCTTGCCTTGGTTGTGACTTGTTAGTTGGCCAAATCACTTGGGTTTCCAAGAATTGGATTGGCAAGTTCATAGGAAATCCGATCTGTTGATTTGAGCACCAACACATACCCGACAACCAAAATCATAGTGTAAACCAACGGAGAAGCCCAAGGAGAACTAGAGTGTTGACTAAAGCTATCAAAGTGGTAAAACACTGAAAGATAACTTGAGTTCATAAATGATAAAATATCTAGCTGACAGAGCTAAATATAGAATTAACTGGTAGTTATCATTTTTTTCATCGACAAGATAAAGCCAGAGATAAGTAAAGGATTTAAAACTATTTTGTTCAGTTGGCAAGAAGATCTCTGCAAGATAAAATAGGAGTTTTTCTTTAAATCATATTAGCTAAGATTGTGGATCATGCCAAGATCAAGAAAATCAAGAATATAAAAATGGTGATATCATGTCTATAAAGAGACAAATTAATTCATTTTGAAAAAAGGGGATTGAATGAAAAAGAGGATGCTAGAGAGAAACTGAAGAACAACAACTTCATATAGTCCTAATCAATCAAGCTGAGGAAAGAGCTAAAGAATTCTACAAACACCGAGCAATAGAGCATAACATCACCAAGCAGAACAAAAGTGGAGCAAAGGTATTAATAAGGACATATTGATAAGATTAGTTTTATGAGCTTATAATAGATCTAAAAATCTGCAAGTATAAGTTGTATATTTGAACATATCATACTATTTAATTTTAACCATTGATTCAAAAAGTCTCTTAACTGAGCAGGATTTAAAGATCCTTTCTATATTGAGATACATCCCAAGGAGTATCAAAAAGTTTGATCATGAAGATAGCATGAGATTCCAGATACCATTTGACAAGCCAGAAGTGTTTGGACAAGGAAGGTAGCACAGAAATGCCTGATATCAAGTGAAAAACTAATCTTTTAAATCCTCTGACAAGGTCACACCTAGCAGTGTGTTTGTAACCTTTAACAGGGTTGGCTCTTCACCGATCTCACTTCAAAAGAGTGAAATTTTTGGGTTATCGGTCCCAAGTGTTTTTTCCCTTAACAGGGTTTCCACGTTAAAAATCCATGTGCCAATGTGTTTATGAGTCACTACTTTAGTGTTTTTCATTACACATAGCTAATCTGGATTGATCGGTATACTCTAGATAATTTACTGTGTTTTGGTAAATTAACAGACTGCTATTCGGTAAACATACAGAATAAGGTTTAACAAAGTATTTCGAGCAATAGTAATTTGATAAGTATATTTGAAGGCATTCATCTTATAGGACTAAAGATAAATAGAGGCTTAATATTGTGGTACTAAGTTTTTGGGTTGATTAATTGGAATATTTTTGAGGCCACTGATTCACCCCCCCTCTCAGTTATTACTAACAGTGAGTCCATTAAAGAATTTAACATACAAAATCTTAACCCTAGTAATTTAAGAAATTCCCTAAAAGTGTACTTAGGCACCACAAGTCCTTACACTTTCAATGAGATCAAACTATAAACCAAATTTTCTCTATTTATATATCATAATTGATCACCGTTATACCCTTTTAAACACCATATTCTATATTTTGAGTTGTATAATGGTCAACTATAAGAAATGAATATTGAATGAAACTTTGGTGTAAAATAATATAAAATAAATGCTTAATTATATTTATTAATAGTTGTTGTCATCCCATGTATGTTACTAATAGACATTTTAGCAACATATTAAGACAATTTGTCTATACACACAAAGAAATTGCTAATATAAAAGTAAATTCATGACCATTTGGATGCCATTAAATATCAAAATAGAGATATAAAAATCATGGTATGTAAATAAGCTTGATAAACTATACTTGTTCTACTATTTTCAAAGTAGATTGCTAAGTTACATTGGATAAATATTTCAATATTTATACTAATCTTTTATGGAATTGGTGTAGGAGCACCTAGGTTATCTCCTAGCTATAAGTTTTTGGTTGAGGCTTGTACTGACCCTAGCTAGTCCATGAGTGTTTTTTTAAACCTTAGGAGGTCTTGTGAGTAAGTGTCTAGATGGATCAGACTAGGATCAATCCATTCTAGTTGTTTTGGTTATGTTAGTGTTTAGCTCTTTTGTAGCCTAAAGTGAGATTTTGGGTCCAAAAGAATAAAAAGATTATAAAATCTTGTATTTAAGCCTAAAATTGCCTCTATGGTGTTTTTACATCATTTTATATAGTTTGGAGGTCATAACTCTAAGTTAGAAGCAATATTGCAAAAGTTGGCAAAATGTTGTCACGACAACTTTTGCAACTTTGCAAAGTTGCATCAAAACATTGTCAAGAAATGATACCATTGAATGTTTGGGGCTTGGTAATTATTTTAACCACCTAAATAAATGTGGAAATCATATTAAACCACGAGGAGGCCCATTTCCCGAGGTTGGCTGATTTGGAGAAGTAATTCAAATTTTGAAAAGTTGCTCTGTATACTGTTTTGTATGAACTATTAGTTGTTTTTGCTTACAAGAGTTATCTAATGGATTGAATCACTAAATTTAGAGTTGGATTATTATATTTAGGATAGTTAGTGTGCATTTTGTTTTTGGTTTGAATTTTCTTTGTGTTTAGTAGAGTAGGTTTGTAAAATATTTTGTTAGCTAGCTAGTTACTGGTTTTATCAGGACAATTTGTAGTAAAATGGCTCCCCCATAGAATCCTACCGTGAATTTAATCATGGCCTTGAGGTATATGGAAGGGGATCCATTTTATAGTGTAAATATGGAGGGAGGATCTCTTACAAGATGTTTATCTATTTCTAAAGACAAGCCCTAGGCGAGTCCAGTGCACCCAATTAGGTGCTTGTAAATGATCTTTTTGTGTTTGAATGCAAGGGTATGATTGGTAGAGTGAAACCAAGAGTGGGTTTGTGTTAATTAGGGTTTATACAGATACCTCCAAAGAAAAATAGGCCTTTCCCAATCCATCTGGGTATATTTTGAAGCATAAGTCACTTGACTGGTCCAGAAAAGCTCAATTAGCCCTAGTTGCCCTTAATTATAGGAATCCAATGTACGAAGACCTTAGAGAAAAAATACCTACAAAATATTTCATGTTTTGAAAAGGGTATCTGAATATCATATTTTTTTTGGGGGTTATTTGGGAAAGTTTTGAAAGAAGTGGGAAAAACTAGTCAAATAGGGCTAGTAGAGAATTAGGCCTAAAAGACAAGATTCCATAAGAGATTGGAAATTGTTTGTAAAAGCATTTATAACCTATCCTAATGGGATAAAATGAAGTCCAAGAGGTGTATAGAATGAATTGTAACCCTTTCAATTACTTTCTAAGGAGAGGAGTCAGAAAGACACTTGGAAGAATCCAAGAAAGAGCAAAGAAGTGAAGGAAGACTTGTTGATAGTCACCCCTAGTGAAGCACAATGGTTTCTATCTCTTAGAGAGATATTGAAGAGGTCCTAAAATATCTAAGTAAGGACTTGGAAGATCCTAGAAGAAAGAATAGGGTCCTAGGGAAACTAGGAACAATTAGGGTCCTAGTGAGTTTGTGCAAGCACACTAAGGGAGTCTCTATCAGATTGGTATCAGAGCCTACAAGATTAGTCTTGTGGTGAATGTTTCAACCTATAGAGTCAGTAGGAGAGTCTATAGTGGTGACTAATGTATAAATTGAAAATAAAGTAGATGAGAAATAAGAAGATAATAGGTTTCTCAGAGATAGATTGGCCCAATTAGAGAAAAACATGAATCAAGTGGAAGAAAAGACTGAGGAAGTCAAAGACAAAGTTGAAGGAAAGAGTAAAGATATAGCTATAGATGATGAGGTCTCTGAACCAGACCTTGTCCTCACCAAAGAACCCTTCTTGAAAGCATTGAAAGCCTTAAGGGGAAAGACATTGGAAGGAATCCCAATCTTTAGTGAGAAAATAGAACCAAAAGTAGTTCTAGAATGGATTGAAGGACTTGAAAACCATTTTGAATGTGATGGGATAACAGAAGACCAAAAGGTAAAAGTGGAAAAAGAAAGGCTTAGATGGTCTGCACTCACTCGGTGGAAATTCATCCAAGATGAGAGGGAGAAATAAGGAAAGAAACCCATTGCCACTTGGAAATATGTGGTAGCTAAAATTAGAGAGGCATATGTGCCAGAAGATTATAAAATTCAGTTACATAAGAAAAGAAAAAGTTTAAGAAAAAAAGAATTGCATGTTAACTCTTACATCGAGGAGTTTCAAAAGTTATGCATGAGGTCAAGAGTTGCAAAATATGAAAGTGTGAAGGTAGCCAGATATCTAAATGGCTTAAGGTGGACTATTTAAGATGAATTAACTCTACTAACCACTACCACAGTTTAGAGGTGCCACCAAATTGTAGTTAAGGTGGAAGAAAAGTTGAAAAAGAAACAAGACTCAGGCAATAATAGAGGTAGAGGAAGAGGAAGAGATGACAGAGGCCAAAGAGGAGGATATGGTGGTAGAAGTTCAGAACCAAAGACTCAAGGAGAGATTAAATTGACTAAACAACAAGAGGGAAGCTCAAATAGGTGAGGATTGAATAGAGGAAGATTCTCTAATAGTAATTGGAGAGGAAGGAACCGTAGCCAAGGAAGAGGTTCCTATTTTTTAACAATGAAGTGCTATCATTGCAACCAAATGGGACACCATACCTATAGGTGTCCAGAGAAAGGATCTACTTCCCAAGGGAGTGATAAGAGAGTCAATTTTTTTCAAGAAGAATCTAGTGGTAGTAACAAACACCTTGAAGTTCCCTTAGAGTCAGAATAGGGAGATAATTTAATGATAAGGACACTAATTAAAGAACCAGTGAGAGAAGAGTCAAGCCAGTGAAGATCACTATTCAGAGTAAAGTGAAATTATGGGTAAGGTGTGTAAAATAATCATTGAGTCAGGGTCAACTGACAGTATTGTGTTAGAGGAGGTAGTTAGCAAACTGAAATTGAAGAGCATTCCACATAGCAATCCATACAAGGTTACTTGGTTGAACAAGGGATAACATGTCCTTGTGAATGAACAAGCATGGGTGGACTTCTCTATTGGAAGGTTCAAAGATAGGGTACTATGTGACATCCTACCTATGGATTCCTATCACCTCTTACTAGGAAGGCCATGGAAATTTGACAGACAAGAAATGCATAATGGAGCCAAAAATGCATATCATTTCAAGAAAGATGGTGTGACTTTCAAAATCCAGTCACTGCTAGAAGAAGGAGAAGTGAAGCCCACATGCCCTAATGTTATTTTGGTAAGTGAAAAAGATTTCTTAGAAGCTCTAGAAGAAGGGGACGGAGTAGGATATGCATTGGTTTTGAATCCAAAGGAAGAATATTTAGAGAAGATAGTAAAGAAGACACAGACTCCTATATATGTGCAAGAATTGCTAAATGAATACAAAGAAGTTGTAAGTGATGGGAAATCAGATACCCTACCCCCTAAGAGAGCTATTAGCCACCAAATAGACTTTATCCTAGGAGCCACCCTTCCTAATAAAGCTGCTTATAAGATGACCCCTCAACAAAATCAGGAGATTGCCAAGAAAAATGAAGAAATCCTAAACCAAGGACTCATTAGGAAAAGTATAAGCCCATGTGTTGTTCCCACTGTCCTAGAACCCAAAAAGAGGGGACCCTGGAGGTTATGCACTAATTATAGAGCCATCAATAGAATCACCATTAGGTATTCCATATCCCAAGGATAGAAGACCTAATGGACTGTTTAGGAGAGGCAAAGTACTTTACTAAGATTAACCTAAAGAGTGGTTACCATAAAATTAGGGTCAAGGAGGGAAATGAATGGAAGACTACTTTCAAAACCATAGAAGGTTTGTATGAGTGGCTTGTAATGCCAATTGGGCTATCAAATGACCCATCCACATTAATGAGGCTTATGAATGAAGTTCTAAAAGACTAAATTGGTAAGTTTATTGTAGTATATATGGATGATACCTTAATCTTTAGTAAGACTAAAGAAGAACATTTAAGGCATTTACAAATTGTGTTTAAGAAACTGCATGAAGAAAAGCTAATGATAAATTTGGATAAGTGTGAGTTCTTGAAGTAGGAACTAGTATATCTTGGTTTTGTGTTGTCTCAAGGGAATCTTAAGATGGATCCAAGAAATTTAGAAGCCATCATCATCTAGCCTACCCCCAAAACTACAACAGAGGTGAGAAGATTTCATGGCTTAGCTCAATACTATAGGAAATTCATCAAGAAGTTTAGTTATATCTTTTCTCCCATGTTAGATACCATAAAAGTGGGAATGAGAATCAAGTTTATGTGGAATGAAAATACTAACCAGGTATTTGAATGGTTAAAAAAAAAGATATCCACTCAATCTATCTTAACTCTCCCGAGTTTTGAGAGACTCTTCACAGTTGATTGTGATGCTAGCAATGTTGCTATAGGGGCTGTCTTGAGCCAAGAAGGGAGGCCAGTGGATTTTCACAGTGAGAAGCCCAGTGATGCAAAGAGGAAATACTCTTCCTATGACTTAGAGATGTATTCTCTAGTCCAAGCATTAAGAAAATGAGGCACTATTTGATTCCTAAAGAATTTGTGGTGTATTCAGACAACTAGGCTCTTAGCTTTTTGAGTTCCCAAGACAAGCTCAGTCACAAACACATGTAATGGGTGGAATAATTGTAGGATTACACCCTTAATATCAAGCACAAGAAGGGACTACAGAACAAAGTAGCTGATGCACTAAGTAGGAGACTTTTGACAGTGCAAGAAGTGCAATTGCAAAGCATATGCATTGAAAGTTTTAAAGACCTGTATGTAGAGGATGAAGACTTTGTAGAGATATATAAGGTATGTAAGGAACATAAGAATCATTTCCATGGTGATTTTTCTGACTATACAATGCAAAGTAATTTTTTGTTTAAGGGTAGTCAGTTGTGTGTCCCTAGGGGATCAATTAGGGAAAATTTGATTCAAGAAAAGCATAATGGGGCACTTAGTAGTCACTTTGGAGTCAACAAGAATCAAGAGTGAGTGAAGAGTTTTTATTTTTGGAAAAGAATGAGTTTAGACATCAGAAAGTATGTGGAGTGTTGTGTAGTGTGTCAAAAATCCAAGGGAACATCCTCCAATGCAGGCCTTTATCAACCTCTCCCCATTCCAAGTAGACCATGGGAATGCTTGAGCATGGACTTTGTGGTAGGATTGCCAAGGAAAAAACAAGGATTTGATAGTATATATGTCATACTAGATAGATTAAAAAAAATGACACATTTTGTCCCTTGTAAGACTGTTCACGATGCTTGTCAAATTGCACATCTATTCTTCAAAGAAGTGGTGAGAATCCATGGGTTACCCTTGAGCATAGTTTCAGATAGAGACTCCATATTTATGAGTCACTTTAGGAAGACACTGTGGAAAAAATTGGGAACCAACTTGTCCTTTGGGTCTACTTATCACCCTCAGATAGATGGTAAAACTAAGGTAGTAAATAGAAGTCAATGGAACCTACTAAGGTGTCTCACTAAAGAATATGGTCAAACTTGGGACCAACTTTTGGGGCAGGCAGTATATGCTTATAATGACACAGTCAATAGGACAACTAGAAGGATTCCATTTGAAGTAGTTTATGGGTTACATACTAGAGGGATATTTGAACTCAGAGAGTTAAAGGATGGAGCCAAAGGGAGTGGCTATGTAGAAGACTTTGCACACTCCATGAAAGAAGTACATGAATAAATGAGAAAGACATTGACAGAGAACACTACAAAGGTAAAGGAGAAGGTGGATGAAAGAAAGAAAGATATACAATTCCAGGTAGGGGATCTTGTAATGGTCCATTTGAACAAGGAAAGGTTTTGGAAGGGAGTGCCAAATAAGCTACAAATGAGGATATTAGGACCTTGCACTATTCTAGCCAAATATGGTAATAATGCTTACAAAGTTGAACTTCTTGAAGATATTGGATTGTCTCTGGTCTTCAATGTTGTAGATCTGGTCCTTTACAAGGGCCCTACTCCTGATCTTGATCATATTCTTACTCAAGTCATCCAAGAAGTGGAGGACTTGCAATTACCTCCTACACCATCAAAGAAAGTAGAAAAGGTACTTGATTCAAGGGTCTACAAATAGACTAGACAAAAGACTTACAAGGAGAATTTGGTAAAGTGGAATGGCAAAGGAGATGTAGAGGCTACCTAGATCAAAGAAAAAAAATTCAAGAAGTTGGGGATAGACTCCAACTTGCTCAATCCAAGAGTGGGTTGAAATCTTTTTGTTTGGTAGAATGGTGTAGGAGCACCTAGGTTATCTCCTAGTTCTAAGTTTTTTGGTTGAGGCTTGTAATGAACCTAGCTACATCAAGAGAATTTTTTAGGCCTTAGGAGGTCTTGTGAGTAAGTGTCTAGACGGATTAGACTAGGATCAATCCTTTCTAGTTATTTTGGTTATGTTAGTGTTTAGCTCTTTTGTAGCCTAAAGTGGGATTTTGGGTCAAAAACCCTAAAAGGATTAGAAAATATTGTATTTAAGACTAAAACAACCTATATCATGTTTTTACATCATTTGATATAGTTTGGAGGTCATAACTCTAAGTTAGAAGCAATATTGCAAAAGTTGGCAAAATGTTGTCATGACAATATTTGCAACTTTGCAAAGTTGCATGACAAAATTTTCAAGAAATGATACCATTCGATGTTTGACACTTGGTAGTTATTGTAACCACCTAAAAACATGTGGAAATAATATTAAACCATGAGGAGGCCCATTTACCAAGGTTGGATGATTTGGAGAAGTAATTCAAATTTTGAAAAGTTGCTCTATGTACTATTTTGTGTGAACTATTAGTTGTTTTTTCTTACAAGAGTTCTCTAATGGATTGAATCACTCAATTTAGAGTTGTATTATTGTAGTAAGGATAGTTAGTGTGCATTTTTTTAATTTTTTTTTTTTATTTGTGTTCAGTAGAGCAGGTTTGTAAAATCTTTTGTTAGCTAGCTAGTTACTGGTTTTATCAAGACAATTTGTAGTAAAATGGCTCCCCCATAGAAACCTACCATTAATTTCACCACATTCTTGAGGGATATGGAAGGGGAGACCTTTTATAGTTTAAATATGGAGGGATTATCTCTAAGAAGATGTTTATCTATTTTTAAAGAAAAGCCCTAGGGCTAGTCCAGTGCACCTGGTTAGGTGCTTGTCAGTGATCTTTTTATGTTTGAATGCAGGGGTATGATTGGTAGAGTGAAACCAAGAGTGGTTTTGTGTTCATTGGGGTTATACAGAGACCTTTGAATAAACATAGGCCTTTCCCAATCCATTTGGGTACCTTTTGAATCATAAGTCACTTGACTGGTCTAGAAAAGATCAATTAGCCCTAGTTACCCTTAATTATAGGAATCTACTGTACGGAGACCTTAGAGCTAAAAGACCTACACAATATTTCATTTTTTGAAAAAGGGTATCTGAATATCAGGTTTTTTTTGGCGTTATTTGGGAATTTTTGAAAGAAGTGGGAAAAACTAGTCAAATAGGGCTAGTAGAGAATTATGCCTAAAAGACAAGATTTCATAAGAGTTTGGAAATAATTTGTAAAAGCATTGATACCATGTCCTAATGGGTTAAAATGAAGTCCAATAAGGTGTCTAGAATGAATTTTAACCTCTTCAAACACTTTCTAAGGAGAGGAGTCAGAAAGACACTTGGAAGAATCTAAGAAAGAGCAAAGAAGTGAAGGAAGACTTGTTGATAGTCACCCCTAGTGAAGTACAATGGTTTCTATCTCTTAGAGAGATATTGAAGAGGTCCTAAAATATCTAATTAAGGACTTGGAAGATCCTAGAAGAAATAATAGGGTCATATGGAAACTAGGCACAATTAAGGTCCTAGTGAGTTTGTGCAAGCACACTAAGGGAGTCTCTATCAGGAATTAATAAATGAAGTAAATTTTAAGTATATTTAACTCATTTTGAATTTTTAAAAATTTGAGGAATAACATAAAAAAAACATTATCTGAATTAATGATACAATTTTATTCAAAGAATAATATGATTTTATTTTACATGGAGAAAATCTAATAGTTTGAAAAGATTACTAGTCATATTACCAAATGATTATTCTCATCATAGACCATGAGATAGGGGCTACTTAGTGTAATATGTATAGTGATGTGTTGGTGGCCTTTTATACACTAACCCTCACTCAAAGAATTTCTTTCACCCAGGGAAGTCATGGTGGCCAAACTTTCTAACCTAGGAAAAAGACATATTCAAGTCCAAAGGTTGGAAAAGCATAATGAACAAGGTGATAAAATAACTCTTCCACTCTTTGAGCTATGCCAAGCTTAGGAAGGTATTTGTAGAGATAAATTCAAAGATATGAAAAATGAAACTCAAATGAATCCTCACAAAAAGATGAACTTGTAATATGTTTTGAATAATGTACTTTGTTGTGGATTACTTACATTCAAATTGTCGATCTCTTAATTTAGGCAATTAGTTTGAGTTACACAATTACAGTTAAAAATTAGTAACAAATCCTTGAAGGTATTGTAGACACTTTAAAATGGTCAACACTTATGGCTATGATTTTTAACATGTCTTCTATATCACGTGTTTTGTCTTTATCATTCATCGATATTGTGTCATTCTAACATTAATTGAATAATACAATTATTTAATTAATTATTGATTACGTATTTTGTGATGACATGTAACTGATTAAATGGTTGACTATATTAAGTTGAAGATGATGCAAGACATTAAATCAGTTAATGGTTTGTATTGTCATTGATGTCAACTTGATATCATCTGTATGGTCATATACATAATGCCAAAGACTTCAGAGAATCAATGGAATAAAGGTTATGCCTTCAACAATGCATAAAAGTCAATTATTCACTAAGTGACAGGCTACACCAGCGGAGTGCAAACCATTGGTAAAGATAGAGATAAAGTCACAGTGATGCTCGACGAGTAGAAGATAGTGTTGCCTGACGAAGCAGAATCACAGGATGCCCGATGAGCTAAAAAAAGTGTTTCCCAATGAGCAAGATCTAATGATGCCCAACGGACGAAGATCCTGAAGCTAACTGAAGTTACACCGACTGAACTGGCAGTTGTCACCGACGATGACCTGCAGAATTGACTGACAGAACAGAGAGATCAGAAAATGACAAAATATCTAGCTGGCAGAGCTAAAGGATAGAATTAACTAGTTGTTTTATTTGTTTTATTTGACCATAGTTAAGTGAGTGATTTGTATAGTTGGCAAGAAGATAACTACGAGATAAATCAGGAGTTAAAGCTGCAAATCAATTTGGTTGGATTGTTTTTCATGCCAAGAATCAAGAATCAAGAACCTAGAATTAAGGAATATCATGTCTATATAAGAGACAAGCATAATTCATTCCAAAAGAAGGAAAGAAATCAGATACATGGGGGAGTGAACTGATAGAAGATGCTAAAGAGAAACTGATGAAGGATTAACTTCATGCAGTCCTGATCAATCAAGCTGAGGGAGAGCTAAAGAATTCTGCAGACACTGACGAATAGAAAAGCACAACATCACAGAGCAGAAAAGAGTTAAGTACAAAGGAATTGTATTGATACATTGGTTAGAAAGATATTTTAAGTAAATAGATCTAAAAATATGCAATTCAATTGCATTAGAAACAGGTCATTTTGTTTCAGTTTAACCATTGAAGCATTAAGTCTCTTAACAGAGCAGGACTTAACAGTCTTTTGTAATTGAGGTATATCCTAACAGATTACCAGAAGGTTGACTCATGATAGTAGCACTGATCTTACCTAAAGCCTATTGACAGTCTAAGAAAGAGGCTGATTCAAGGATGGTAGTAAGATTTGCATAAAGCCTATTGACAGTCATGAGACTGATTCAAGGATGGTAGCGTAGATACCATATACTAAGTGACAACCTATGTATAAAAATCCTCTAACAAGGTCGCACGTAACCGTGTGTTTGTAACCTTTAATAGGGTTGTCTCCTAACAGGGATCACTTCAGAAGAGTGAAAATTTGGGGTACCGGTCCCAGTGGTTTTTCCCTTAACAGGGTTTTGACGTTAAAATCCCTGTGTTATATGTGTATGGTTTATTACTTTACTGTTTTACATTCTGCATATGCATTTATGGATTGACTGGTATACTCTGCATATTTACTGAGTATCTGTAAATATAGTTTACTGCTTATCGGTTACCAAGGAGAATAAGGATAGACAAGGTAAACCGACAGACAGTTATTTGTTTCAAGTATTTCAAAGGCATGTATCTTATAGGGACTTAATAATTGGAGAAGTAGTGATTGGTGGATTAAATTGGATAAATTTTTGAGGCCACTGATTTACCCCACCTCTCAGTTATTACTAACAAATGGTATCAGAGCTTGTGTGCTTAGAAGGAAGGTTTCAAGACCTAAGTAAAGATCACAAGATGAATAGAGGAGATGTGCCCAAGTTGAACAAAGACAACTTTGCTTCATGGAAAAGTAGGATAAAGCTTCACTTATCAGGTATTGGAAATGATAATACTCAATACTTAGATACTCAATATGTGTTGCCTACAGGACCATTGATAGTAGATCAATTGAGAGTAAAGCATGAACATAACTGCATGGTTATAGAGCTTTCAGCCTCACTCTCTGATGCTAAATTTGAGGATGTCAAAGATTGCAA
>MU224191.1:14078-37781 GCA_018584345.1 Thuja plicata | reverse complement strand
AAAATCATATATAATCATTCTCATGTAATGAAGAGACATTTATATTAGTTTTAGTGCCTTTCTATCATGCCTAGACCTTTTAGCATGCATGTGGATTTCTTGGTCATTTTAACAAGTTTGTAAGAAGCTTAAATTTTGGAAGCCAAAGAAAATCCACACATCATACCTTGTGTTAGTTCATTAGGGATTGGGGAAGAAGGATAAATCACATCAATTTAGGTTTATATAGATTAAACTATCAAGGATTGAAGATGATCCTATTAGGAAATAGGTTCCAATTACAAGGTAAATCCTATAAGGAAAAAGTTTCCAAGATGTCAAGTGAGAGACGTAGAACATGTCTCAAAAGAGGTATTAAGATGAAGGTAATTTTGAAACTATAAAAATGTATAATGCATTAGTGTATCTTGAGGTCTCAAATTTGGTTGAGGAGGAGTACCAAGGTGAAAGGATGGATGAAAGTATGGAACTCCAAAGAAGTGAATAAGGGTACTAACAAGGTTGAAAAATTGAGTATGATGTGAAAAATGTGGTCTGGTTAAGGGAAGGTTACAACTTTGACTTAGAAAGATAGTAAAAAATAACAAAATAAGAGTTGTATTTGGGAGGGTTTTGAATTGGGTAGTTGGGTAAGATAGGGCCCAAAACTTTGGTCTAACTATCAAGAAATTTTTTATTGCAAAAGACTAGGAGACCAAGGTCAGGGATGACAAATGAAGGTCACTAAAGGAAATTGAAATTTGAAAAGATAACTAAAATTAGTGAAAGTCATGGTGGTATAGGGAATTATAAAATTCTAAGACTAAAAAGGATATAAGGAAATAAATTTGTAATTTAAGGAAGAAAATGAAATGATACTTTAGTAAAGGCATACTCAAAACAATAGAGTTAAAAGACTTAAAAACATCTTGAATTCAAACAATCATATTTCTAAAGTTTCAACAGATGCTATGACAGAGTTAAAAATTCCTCTGGGTAAAGAAAAATTAAGACTTGAGTCAAAAGATAAATCATTGTGAATCAAAGATTAAAGATGCTAGGGAAGTGGTGAGAAAACTCCTTAAGTTATTTTCTAGATTTGTTATGATATTATGGACTTATAATGCTATGTGTTATAACATGGATCACTTTATTTTAGGATATAACTATTGATCACTCCATATATTTTGGGTATATATGTTTGATTATTCTAGATATCACTATTGATGTTTCATTATGTGGATGTGAATCGAGTGAGTTGTACTTGAATACTTTATCCTAGTTAGATTTATGTTATCGATTTCCTATACATGTGTGACATTGTTCCAAATACACTTTTATCTTTATATGAGATTCATAATGGTACATTATTAAAATAATTGTATATGTGTTTGTAGAGATATATATTTTCTTTGGCTATTGTAGTTGATATGATGCACAAAAACTTTTCATTGAGTGTTCAAGTTAAGCTAATGGGTGTTGAGGAAAAAGGTGCAACCAGTATCATGTTATTCCAGTTATGATGGCTCTTGCCCATATTGAGGGGTTAGGGCCTTATGTTCATGTATTGTATTTTTAATTTGTTGCGCACTTGCACTCATTTACTACATGTTATATTGTGGATTCTTTTGGTTATGTTTTTCTTTGTGTATGGCTATTTGAGTGCATTTTGAGTACTAAAGTACCTCTTACAGATGGAAAAATTCTACCAATTTGTTAGGAAAGGGGTCAAGAGTGTTTTTAAGGGGTTATATATATTTATTAATTTTATATACCTTTAAAATTAAGTTTAATTCCAACTATAGGTTTGGAGAGTTTGTTGAGATGGATTAGATTCCATCCCAACCTTTTCCCAAGAAGTGGGAAATATCTTATCTTGGGAAAAGGGGTTAAGTTGGTAAGAATGTGGATATAGGAGAGAAATTTGGGGTGCTAGGTTGAGGTTTGTGGGGGTTGAGAGGTGACCTCTTTCCTACATACTCTCCATCTTCAAGGCAAGATGAAAGGAGGAGGCAACATGTGTCACTTCATCCCTCATTCAAAAACCTTTACCCCATTCTTCAGAAGAATGGATATGAATGAAGGAAATAAGTTTTGCCACAAAAAAATTGGAGATGAGAAAGTTGAAAAGGAATGAAGCAAGACTAGGAGAGAAGGGAAAGTCAAGGTTGAAGCAAGTCAATCTTTAAAGTTTCATGTATATGTTTTATCCCATATAATTACTTCCTCCAGATTCTATCATTTACTAATTTTGATATGATTACTTCCTCTATCCCTATCATTGTAATAAACTACTTTTTTAGAGGAGGATATGATAATTAGAGGGAGCTATAGCAAAAGAGGGACAATGCCAAATCCTTTTGTTGAGGATAAACAAGCTCGTGTACCAATGTGACTGCTAAAGCACCTTGTTTGATCAACATTGGAATCAACTCTATTTTTTATGATAATCAAAGCAGTGAGAATGTTTCCCCTATTGAGAGGGAGTCTCCATTCAAAGGGATTTTGAATATCCATCACATGAAACCTTGGGTGAGGAGGTTATAAGGTTGATATTAGATGTAGAGGTATTCCTAATTGGACAAGGAGGTCAAAAGTTTGATATTGGTCCTAGAGAGAGCCACATCATCATGAAGATTTGTTAATGATTTCTTCACCGTGAGAGAGAATTTTGAGGTGTAATCCCTTGTTAATGAGTTATTCTTAATGATGGAGAAGTTTGAGGTGCAATCCCTTGTTAATGAGTTCTTCTCTATGAGGGATAAGTTCAAGGTGCAATCCCTTGTTAATGAGTTTTTCTCCTTGAGGGATAATTTTGATGTGTAATCCCTTGTTAATGAGTTCTTCTCCATGAGGGAGAAGTTCAAGGTACAATACCTTGTTAATGCATTCTTCTTTGCGAAAGAATTTTGAGGTGAAAGCCCTTGTTCCACCCTCTAGGAGTATCTATGATGGATCCATCCTCTAGGAGTAGCCATGGTGGATGTCATGTAAGATAATCCTTACTTAGTTTTTCTATTCTTTCACCCTCTAGGAGTAGCCACGGTGAATGTCATGTTGAGATGACAATATTATGTTGAGAAAATCAGTGTCAAGATTTTGTTATTGATAGTTTTTGGTTGCATCTTCATTTTTCTTGTCAGGTTGAGACACACTATGACATATGAATTATTTATCTCTTGCTAAGAGGGAGTGTTAATGTTATGGTAGCTATGTGAGAATTCATTCATACCTGTGTTTGTTCCTTATGTATTCTTCATCTATATCATAATGTATGATGAGTTATGGTTTATATTCCTTCTGATCGGGGATGCTACCATGTATGTATTTCTATTCACTATTGGACATCAAAATAGTCTATGTATTCTACCGAAGGTGATTCATCTTGCTTCATTTATCATCTCCGTCAACTAGAGACATTGTGCAACTTCCTATATCTTGATTATGCTTTTCCTTTTGTGAACAATTTTCTTTCATATATTATTCTTGCAATGTATAACTTCTTCACCATTGAGATATGATGACATGGCACTATGAGTGTAATGTCTTGGCTTCATGAACATGCTTTACATAGTCTATCGATGGTTCATGGTTATTGATTACCGTCAGTGCATTGAATTGCATCGGTTATGATTGTAATGACTCTTTCCTTGTATTACATGATGGAGACCTTTCATTTTCTTGGGAAGACTACAAAATATGAGCAGGTGGGAAGAAAAAGAGACTTTGGAAGAATATCAGGTTTTGATTCATACTCACATGATGACTCTTTGTCTTCAAGAATATTATGGTCTTTCTGGGAAATGCCAAATATATGCAGAGTCGAAAGTGTGTCAAGATTATCCTAAGAAAAGGTGTGATATTATCATAACTGGTGTGAGAATTTAGAGTGTCAGATTCAGGCTTCACAAGATATGTAGATTTGTTTCATCTCTTCAGAATATCACATGGTTATGTTTCTAGAGTATCATGTGATTCATTAGTGTTTCAGGAATTTACAATTTCTGTGACAAGAGAATGTCTTACATCTTTAAGAGTGAGAATTTTATAGGTGATAGATTTTTCCTATATTTGAGCTTGATCAAGTTTTATCTTTGAGATAGTTAAATTTGTATATGTTTTATATATGATGAAAGTGTGAATAAGACAATATCTTATTGTTTAATGGTTAAGAGTTAACAGTCATAATCTTGAGAACATTGTATTTATTTTGAGAATACAATAAAGGATCTATCTTTTGTGGTGTTGGGTTTTTCTCCCTCGAGTAGGAGGGTTTTCCTAGGGTAAATAATTGTTCCAATCTATTATTTGTGTTCTTAGATATCTGATATTTGTGTTATTTCTATTCTGGTTCATGAAAACTTAAGAATTTATGTATAGATGGAAAGACAAATGGAGATGTTTATTAGTTAGAGACTTATCTTAATGATTTTAATAAGGGTTATAGATGACTATGAGTTAATTTATTTGGAAGGAAAAAATTTAAATTTTAGGAGTCTTACTCTATATATGACCTGCTGTTCATTATGATTATAGTAGAATAATTTATTATTTTATAGCATAGTTATCCCTATTTCTAAAGTGAATGGAACATGAAAGGTCAAAGTCTCTCTCCCACACACACATACATACATACATCCATACATACATACATACATACATACATACATACATACATACATACATACATACATATTCATGTATGTATGTATAATCTATTAAAATAGTTAATAAAAATATATTTTATTGTGTATGAAGAAATGGGCTAACTAGTTGTTAATGCAATATAAAAAAAAAGCAAACAAACACATATACCTTACACCTCCGATTGAGATAAAATGGAGGCACCCTACTCCATTTGATTTTCTCCTTTAAGTTTTAATATGTAATGCTCTCTATTTATTCAACAAGAGATAAGGTATTGGATCTAAGATGGATAATTGCAAATGAATTTGAGATGCTAGAAATAAGATGACAATGTATTCAAAATGATAGAGTTGATGGAAAATGTATTTCTAAATGAAAATTGATATGATAGTATTATGATAACACTTGCTTGAAGATGGATTCTAAACTCAAAATGGCATGATAAGGTTGCAATAACAATGGATGGATTTAGAATGGGAAAAGGCTCATATTGTTAGTATTTTGACATAAATGTATGGTTGATATTAATGAAAATGGAGGGATAGGATTTCATTGATAAGTTGAGGTGAATGCCAAGTTCCAAGGTAGGGGAAGTACATGTTGATCATGCAAGAGGTGAGCTGTTTCTTACGCATGTGTGAGCAACCTTGGGAAGGGAAGAAAGTGATAGATGGGGACAAATGAAAGATTCACACATGCTGTATTAGTGTGTGTAGGGGGGGGGAATGTAAATGTAGGGTGGATACAAGTGTGAAAGGTGGATACATGTGTGAGCTACGTGGCTACACATGTGCGAGGACAAGAGGTGGGGACAATTTAATCTTAGAAAAATGTGCTCATATGTGTGAGCCAATTTTAAATTGTGGAAAAAGGTTAATGATGTTCGTAATGATGGTATTAGCCTAATTTACATAGGATTAATTAGTGGGTATGGTTTAGGAGCAAATGAGATTATTAGGTTGTAGGTTAGGTTTAATTAATTAGAATTAATTAAACTTTAGGATAGTGGGGATGTTACCCATTTAATTAAATAAATTAATTAAATGTTAGAGGAAAGGGGGGGCGAATATAATTAATTATATTTATGGGTGATAATAATTAATTAAATTAAATTAAAATAAAATAATTATGATTTTTGGAAGGATTATTAATCAGTATGAATTTGTAAATTCACAAGGCCCATTTTAGGTATCTACATTTTGTCCCTCTTTGATGCGGTGCTTGAAATAGTATTGCATCAAAGAAGAGAAGAAGATGCCCCGGAATGAGAAGGTGAAGGTCAACCCGTCAGAGAAAAGTGATGGTGGTAAAAAGGGGATGCCCCCTTGAGAAATTGGCATAAAAATAAAAATTGAGGAAATGTATTGAAAAGGGGGAAGAAACAAAGGAAAAGGAGAGGTGAAGAAAAGAAGAGAGGGGTGAGAAGAAAGGCATAAGGAGATGAGAGGGGAAAAAAAGGGTAGAAGGGGTATAAGTAGGCTATGGAGGGCCTACAAGGGTCATTTGTGCAATCTAAATTGAAAATTTGAAGGAGCTCTAGAGATAAAGGATGCCAAATATTCCATACTAAGATCAATAGGGAGAGTGCATATGACAGTTTCAATGAATGCCAGAGAATGGAGAGTTAATAAGTGGTCTACTTCTTATTGTTGTTGTTGTTTATTTTAGCATTAATTAGGTATTTATTATGCATTTAATGAGGGTTTAAAATTGGCAGGGCAAAGGCGTCATTCGGATGATTGACATCTTCACCTACAATTTTGTGTCTTGTGTGAATGATGTGTACCTACACATATGATAGTGGGGAGAAAATCTAGGACTTTAGCATGGGCGCAAACATCGATTGGGTGATTAGTGCTTCTATCATGAATAGAGGGTCAACAAAAATGGGTGCAAGTAGATTGAAAAATGCGTCAACTGGTGCCTTAGCCTATAGATTGACACCTCCACTAAGAAGAGGTCAAGAGAAGAGTAGGGATAGGGAAAGTGGTTAAGAAAGAAATAATATCCATTAGGGGCATAATGTATGAGGTTGAGACAGGGTAGGATTTCCCTAATGACTTAAATATGGGGGAATTGGGTTAAAGCTTGTTTATGGAAACTGGAAAAGGGTGTTGTGGATACAGGCAATGATACCACTAGTGAATTGAGGTAGAACATTCCTCTTACAATGTCACTCATGTGATGATGATGATCTTTGTCTTCTTGTGGAACTTGGTATAGAGTGAGTGCATGAGTGGCCATAGATTTGGGCTCATAATGGGATGATTGTAGTAGTGCATAAGAGGTGGCATAGTGAGACCTTGAGTTTTCCCTAGAGGATGTATGGAGGATATTATGGATCCATATCTGGGGACCCATTCCAATTTATGGGATATAGAACAAGGAATATTATATGCAGATGGTATTCAAGAGGTCAGTGCAGAGATTTCAATGAATACATCTCAACTCAAATTATGACCAACAATAGAGTTGGCATAGGGGCTACCAAGATTGGCACTATATCTAGTAGGTGTGATGAGAGAATGAATAATACATGAATTTAGAGGGAATGAGTTTTATATTATATGGTAAAGGGTTCTATATCATATGATTGAATATGCGGTGACTTAATATAGAGGCTATGTTATGGTAGGTGAACTATATCACAATATGCAAATGTGTGTGTATGGAGGCTACAAGAGTCTAGGGATAGGGGTTAATCTTCTATATATATAGGTGTGGGAGAACATAGTGGTGTTCATACCACTAGGTAGGAGAGACATGTAGCCCATATATCCATACACCTACAAATACCAGGGCTCATTATACTATACACAAGTGGGAGTAGTGATATTCTAGAGGAGGGTTCTGGATAAGCTATTGGGATTTACATGGAGACATTGTAGCCTATGTGAGGACCGGGGATACGAGGATACACCTTATATTCCTTTTGTATAGACAAAGTGTTGGTTTTCGGGATGGATGATCCATATTGTAGATATATATCTATCACATAGGGTCAAGCAACATTTTGGACAAAGACAAGAGTTGGTAGGGGTAAAGATTATCCATGTGAGTATTACATAATATGCAAGAGAATGGGTGAGGTAGTGGATATTAGATGGATAGAGGTGATATTTCTATCTATGGAGCTAGTATCATGGGATCTGTAGCTATATGTTATCAATTTAGGCATGTCGCCAGAGTATGCAACATGGTTGACACAACACATGCCTATCAAACTTATAATGCTAGAGAAGTTGGAGAATGATGCGAAGAGGCTCTCAGTGGACATGTACGTGGGAGGGACAAGAGATGAGGATTATGGGAGGGATGGAGAGGGAGATGTTTGTATGGAAAATTCATTAGAAGCGATAATGGTATGGACACAAAGGTAGAGGCTATTGTGAATGGCGAGGCCACAGAGGTAGGGAGGGACACAAGATCAAGCACCATAGGTCTAGGTACAAGGATACAAAATAGGACTGGGTTAGGTATTGAAGGGATAGGTACAAGAGGAGTGGGGCCACAAGAAAAATCCATGAGTGAGACCATTAGGGTCAGGTTTGGTCCCCTAAAATTAGTTTGATAGATTATACGTAGAGAGGGATGGTCTCGCTTAGGATAGGGATGAAGCGAGGGATTAATCCATGATCCTTAAGGTGGAGAAGGATATATCCATAGAAGAGAGGAATAATGTATAGGACCAACTAGTAACAATGTGGGAAACGAGGGATGTAGAGAGAGAGCTTATACATATAGCCTATAGATAGCACTATATAAAGCATAGAGATAAAATGATGGCTATAAAGAAAAGAAAGAGGTATTGCATGAGGGGTTGGGTCCTATGGTGGGGGATATGGGGGATTCAATTATGGTATAGATGGGAGTAGAGGATATATAAGAGGAATTAGACAATATTAGGAGATAGGTGCAACAATTACATGGATATGTACAAACCTTATAGGGTGATTTATTTGCATCTGAGGCACAAAAAACATGATACATGATAGAGAGAGTTAAAATTGTAGGTTCTCACACCATAGGGGAAAGGTGACATATAGATTGGTGGCTTATATGTATTTGTATTTATTTATGTAATGGGTTGCTTATTATGGACTATGATTATGGACCATTTCTTATGATTATGCATGCTAATATGGTTCTGTATGAATGGACACATTTATTTTGTATGGATGATCTTTATGTATATCAGATGATGTATTAATATTTATGATACAGGATGTATGGATATACATGATGGTCTGACATGTTTATGTTGCACGTAAGTATAGATATGGATATGTGATGTGATGTATATGTGTATATGATGATACACAGGATACTAATAGTGCATGATGTAGGATGTGGCGTATGTTACTTATGTATATGTTATGTGATTAAATGAATGATGATGCTAATAATCCTAAATGATAACAAATCTACAAGCTAATGTAACGATAAGGAACTGAAATGATAATGCAAGAAAAATGATAAGGAAATGAATTTAAATGAGAATGGAAATGATAATGTAATAAAAATGATAAATGTAATCTAAATAATAAATTGAATATAAAGGATAAATGCAATCTAAATGATAAATGCATTAATGACGAACCTAGCTTTTCCCAGAGTTGTCTACTAGCTTGTCATATCAAAGATTACTAATATATTGAGAATGAATTGCACAATGTATGACACGAAAATTCATGATTATTTCTTACTCAATTGGATGATGGAAGGATGGTATATGTTTTTACAATATATACAATTGCAACCTTTGGGACCAAAATTATACTCTATAAAAAAATGATATCTAGAAGAAGCAAGACTACCAATGGAAATGTCTAATAATTACAAGGTACATAATCCCAATACAGGTGTGACAAAAATTTATTATGAAATTTATCAAGATTAAATTTGACACACCTATTTCCACATAGCAAGGGAATGTGATTGTGCACTTGTTAACTCCACTAAAAAACATGGGGGATGGATACATCAAGTATGAAGGATATTTTCTTGTTCCAGCTAGGATTTTGTATGATGTGCATGTGTTGGTGGTTTGTACAAGCCTACATCATTTATGTCACTAATATAAATTGGGTCCATGTAAGAGATTATACATATGACATTTATTCAAGTCTCGTATTATTCTAAAGCCCAATGTGATAGTACTATCCACGAAACAAAAAATAAAAAAATGAATAAAGAAAAGAGTGGTGAAAGTGGAATGTTCTCACAAATAGTTACCCCAAATCCAAGAAACACAAGCCATGCAACACGGTCAAAATTGATAATCCTAAATGGAAATTCAATGCACATAGAGAAGTGATGTGTATGTGTAATATTTTTGTGTGAGGCATAGTACATGGAAAGAAGAACAGGGTCAAGAGAAGTGGGAAATAAATTGGAGCCTTAGGCTAGGTAGATAATAGGTCATAGTATGTAGGGTAATAGGTATGATGGGAATGATAGAGTATGGGTGGATGTGATTGTTGTGTTGATATGTGGAGAGAATTCCTAATTTTTATATTTCAAGAGGAATTATGCATCATAAGCTATAGAAGCAAAAATGACAATTTTCCTTTGCATGCACTAGACTCTGAGACAAAAATGTTAACATAGCTCATGCAAGTTTATGTTTAACCAGGTTGGGACCTATGTAGTATGTAAATATGAAGAGATTATAGTGCACCCAAGCCCTTGGTAGAGACTTGGTAGGAATATGCAAATAATATTTTGCATAATCATTCCTACATAATCATAGTTAATTAGTAAAATTGTGGGATCATGAACCAAATTAACCATCAAACATTTCACACCACAATAAAAATGCCCTTGCATACACCAGTCAAGACACACCAATATGTAGATAGATCAAGGTGGCCTCAAGTAGGTATAGTCCTAGGAAACAAAATATAAAATCAAAGCAAAATACCTCATGAAAAAGTAGTCATTCAGACCACATTTCTTGCCACAAATTGATCATAGGATGATTATGATGGATTGGTTGATTGATTGTGCAAGTCTTGGGAAGGATACATCCCTAAGGTAATTGATTAATGATTAATAAATTGCATAATTATATAAGAAATATATGTAGGAAATAATAATTGTTTCTAGTAAGATCTCAAAATTCTAATTTCATGAAGACCACAAAGATGGATGTTTGTGATGCACACAATTCAAAAGCTCATTGTACAATGGTTATTGTGTGTACTGGGATGGAAGTGTAGTGTGATTGAATGATCTATATTCTAAGAATGGGTGTGGTGACACTCTTCATCTCATACAAGAAAGGTATGGTGGAAACAAGTGTATAACAAAGACGAAGGAAAGGAAAGTGAAGAAATATTGTGAAGAGATCATGAAATAGGAGGATAGGGAGGTGTAATAGACTCCCTCACAAGAGGAATGAGTGGTGGAATAAATTTTGTTATGCAAGTGGATGGAAATTTGTGGCAATTTAATATATGTCCAAGTCATGATTGAAGAGTAATGAATGGATGAAAAGGAATGAAATATGGTGATGAAAATGGGATGAGGTGTTAAGGATAAAAGTGAAGCTAGATGGGCAAGTAACGTAAATAGATTATAGATTAGATGATTGAACATGGTGCCTAAATAGGTTTTCACCATGGTACTTATGCATAGCACCACCAAAGTAATTTTTACTAACGGATGAATTTATTTCTCTTTACTATTTTTTTTTCATTTTTTCAAATTTTTGGTATTTTAATGCTTTTATTTTATTTTATTTTTATTTTTAATTTTATTTTTGAAAAACTAGGATACCCTAATAGGATACACATAAAGTACAATGTTCATGGGTTCAAGGAGAGGCTCTCCTTTTAGCGTAGACATTTGGTATGCTCTTGATCCATAATTAGTAGTGATGGCATACAATCCTAGCCAATTAGGATCAAATTTTCCTTTCTTTACTCGATCCTAGACATTCTTCTAATTTTTCACAAGGACTAGGTCATCGACGTCAAATTCCTAAGGCTAATCCTTTTTTTTATTGTTGTTGTTACCTTATAGAGCACCCCTATTTAGTAAAACCATCCTATTGGTAAAACATTTGAAAGCCTCCCTGATTGTGGGCTAGGGCAATGGAAGCTAACCTCCATAGTAAGTTGGCTCTTATGGTGTTCATCTAAAACTAAATAAACTAATTATTTTATTGGGAAAAGGATAAGAAGGAAACATGAAAATTAAACTACTTCCTTAGGGTGATGCACCAAAAATATTTATCTAAGACTTGCACAATTGACTTTACACACAATTTGATCAACAAAAAAACTTTCACATTCAAAAATTAGTATTTCATATGCTTTTGCATCAACATTAAATAAGAAGGCTATGATTCACACAATAATAATAGGAAGAATGTAATTTATTCATAACTTAAAATTATTTGCATCACTAATACAACTTACAATCTACAAACATACATGAATTTGTACATAAAGGTGATACTAATGAGACACAATAACAAGGATGAAGGGGGTTAACATTAAATTGCATTCATCACTTAAACACACACAACATGACTAAATCTAAGAAGGCAAACTTGCTTAATTTTATTGATCTACAAAGGTGTAATATTGCTATACATGTCTATAAATGAGTTACAAAATGCTATCTTCTGCTAAAAGAACCTAAAAAGGTTACAATAGCACAAGAGAATACCAATAACTCCCCCCAAAAATGATGTTTAAAGTTACTTATGCTTTTCCAAGTAGCTGCACAAAGATAGGAACCTCCAACTTCCTTGGTTGTGAAGAATAATAAAGCCTATTTTTTAGCCCCCTAAACAACTCCAAAAAGGCTCATGATTGAAGAAAAGGTCAAGACTTAACTTCTCCTACCATAAAAGCATTTAAAAATGCTTTAAATCCCTCCAAACTTATTCAAAATAGCTCCTATATTGCCTCTAATTGTTTGTTAAATTTTCCACCCACCCCTATATACTTGGCACTTTATTATAAATCTTCAACTATACCCTTTTGAATCATACTTAAAACAAATTCTATTGTATTGCACCACATACAATATTTAATAAAGTGATTTATACAACATCACCTAAGTAATATTTTTTCTACATTTAAGTTTGATGCATAAATAAAAAGCAAAAAATATAGAGTGCTTAACATGTGGGGGTATTAATAATGAGGGAAATGTTTTTAAAAAACAAAGGCAAAAAATGCCTAAGTGCTACGACCACTTTTAGGGAAAAAAAAATTGTAAACACATAACCACAACTATTCACTTTGATATTCCATTCATTTTGTTGTTCTACTTTATTTTTATGATGGGGCCACCATGGTTTTTTACATCTGGAAGTTGCTTCATGGGGTTTCTAGAGTTGTTTCATGGATATTCTATATACATCAAGGTCAATCTTAATAAGCCTCATTATCCTTGAATAGAACATGTCACCTTGAGCTCTATTTATGCTGAAAATGCTTTTTATTCTTTTGTATATTTTCATGTTTAATGCTTATTTGACTCCTTGTGCAAGAAATTAGGTCGTGTTTTCAATATTATCTCCTTTTGTTTCATCAATGTCTCTGCTACAAATCTTTTGAGGGTTTTGCAAATAAATTGGGCTCCTTCATGTTTTGTAGCTACTATCTCAGCCATGACATCATTTCTTCAAACCACTATAGTTATGGTCCAACTACTAGTTGGTCATTATGCTTTCACACTGTGTAGAAAACACTTTCATCATTACTTATTTTATTCTTATTATCACCTAAATAGTGCACCCTTGCTGAGAAAACTTATCCTACCAGTGAAGATTGCAAAGCTTCCCTGATTGTGGGCTTAGATAGTGGAAGCTTATCTCCAGAGTAAGATGGTTTTTTGGTGCAGGAGCACACCTAGGCTAACCTCCATAGTTAGGATGTTTTGGCTTGTACTTGACATTGGCCAAGTCAAGTTAGTTTGTTTACTTTGGACCTTAGAGGGTCATTTCATTGTGGGATAGGTGAGTTAGTCATTAGGACTAAGGTCACCAAATTAGCCATTGTTAGTAGTTTTAAAATTCTTAGTGTTAGGAGTTTAAGTTAGAGTCTTCAATGTGTCTTAAACACATCAATGGTGTCATAGAGATTCCATAAGGTCATGAATGATCTTGGATTCTTGCAATGAAGAGGTTAGAGGTCCTAAAACTTAGGGAGGAGGCATAATGGCAAAGATTCCAAAAGTTGCTAAAAAGTTGCTATGACAACATTTGCAATAATTGCAAATATTGCATGCAACTCGGTTACATAAGATTCCCTTGAAACTAGGAGTGGGGAATCGACAAACAAGACCTTAAAACATGGAAGATGGAATCTAATTCACAAAGAGGCTCAAATATCAATGTCAGTCATCCATTGTAACAAGTTTTGCTTATTCAATATAGCTCCGCAACTCTGTATTCAGGAAATCTGAGCTTTTCAGTGAGACAATGATATCTAATGGATTGAATGCCTTAGTTTAGTTGTTGATTTGTATTCATAGGATAGTTTGAAGTGTTTTTCATTCAGTAAGAAAGTTGATTAGAGTTAGTTGAAGGTCTTTACTAAATTGTTTTCAGTTTTGAGAGTCCATTGGTCCTGTCCTGACCAATCAGTCAATTCTTGGCTCCCTCATGAAATATAGCAATGGGATCTTCCTAAGGATAGATGGAAATTTTAGGGGAGTCAATGGTTTGTATATATGTAGATTTAGGAGTCATGAAAGGTCGAGTTTCTATTTTTAGTGCCAAGCCCTAAGCGAGCATACACTGTCCGGTTAGAGGTTTGGAGGTGAAACAATGAGAATATCTTGCAGGGTAGAGAAGTACTGTAAGGGCCAAGTATAGTTATAGATAGGGTATAGTCATATATTGAAATAATATGAGGATTGAGTTCATACCAATCCATGAGACCAAGTTTTGAGCAATTTTTAAACTGTGTTGCAGACAGTCCTAGAAATTAGGCCTATTAGCCCTATTGGACCTAGATTGTAGGAAACCTATGTACGGATGACCTAGGGGATCAAAAATTACTAAATATTTTGAGGAATGATAAAGGGTATCTGAATGTGGAATTGGATTTTCAACTTTTTTGGGAAAATTTTGAAAGAATTGCGAAAAAGTCACTGTAAAAGGCTACAAGGAAATAAGCCCAATTAGGCCTCTTGGATACTAAAGTTTGACCTTGACTAAAAAGGGTTAAGGAATCCATCAAAATGGAGTCAAATGGGAACATATTCATGGATTACAACATTCTTAGCACCCTTGCAATGAATCATGAATGCTAGAGTGGAGTTGGCACTTAGATCCTTCTAAGTGTAGTGGGAGAAGTGAAGAATTGAACTAACTAAAAGGTGTTAGTCTTTCAAAGGTGAAGCACAAAGAGTGAAACTCTTAGAGAAGAGTTGGAATTGGACCTAGTTAATCATATAATCCAATCAAGACCTAGAAGAGACAAGATAAGTCTCTTGGATGAAGTGCTAGCAAGCCTTGGAACACTCACACCATTTTTATGGAAAATTCATCTAAAACTACCTAAACTAAGCTTTTTGCAAAGGAAAGAGTAAAAAGGATACATAAAATGAGCCTAATTTCTAAGGTGATGCACCAAATGATATTTTGAGACTTACACAAAAAATTAACACATAGTAAAATGAGTAATATGAAGGCTTTCTTACACAACCCAATAATTCATAACCTTTGCATCAAAATTTAATAAGAAGGCTTAGTAAGAGAAATCCTAGTAGGAGAAAGATGTTTTCTAACAACTTAAGATTGATTCCTATGGCTAATACAACTCACAACCTATGAAAATGTATGTATTCCTACGTAAAGGCACCAATATGAAATACAATTCCAAAGACAAACAAAATTACAAGAACCTACATTAACACTAAGGACACAAAATATCAGATGATTGAGAAGGAATAAACTTCTTATTACTACTAAAAAGGTGTTACAATGCTGTGTTACTATAAAAAAAAGTTACAAAACTCTCCACTTTTACCAAAGAACTCAGAAAATTATAATATTCTTGAAGTCAATAGCAAGAACTAACTCCAATAATGAAGCTTTTACAATACTTATGATTTTTTAAAAGAAATTACATGATAATAGGAACCTTAACCTCCACGGTCAGATTCAACCAAGAGGCCTGCTTTTGAGGTCCCTAAAAGACTGAAAAAGGCACAAAGATGGAGAAATAGTTATTTTGTGACTCTTTCTACCATTAAGGCTCCTAAAAGAACTCCAAATCCCCCTAGATTGACTCAAACAACCCCATATTCCCTCCTCTTATTTCCAAAATAACTCAAACCAAGTCAAAACCTCCTAAACACTAGGTACCCTCATAAGTTTCCCAATTTTATCCCTTCATTCACCTCTTCACCCGCCTTGGGACAAACACCCGATGGGGAAAGCAACGAATCTCCCTAAATGATTCCAACAACTCATTATCTACATGGAAACATTCCCAGGGAAAGTAGAACCCCCCACCCCCTAATATTTCTAGTAGGGCAATCCAAATCACAACAATAGGTAGAGCCAACACACCGACCTTTCTTACTTTGAGGGAAAGCTCCTAGTAGAGGGGATTTAAGCCCATGTTGAATCCAAATCCGTACATGAGAATTTCACCTCATACAACACCTCCTTTTTTTTACAGAATAAGCCCTATATAGTAATTATAATTGATATAGATAGAGGGCGAGGGGCCCAACCCTTCTATATTGTGACCCAAGAAATAAATGCTTTCCTATTAATTATGCATCACAAATAATATTTATAAAATGATTTATAATCCATCACCTAATAGATATTAGTTTTAAAGATAATATTCATTAACTGATATAACAAATCACTTAATAAATATTATTTAACATTAAAATGAGAGATGCATAATAATAAGAAAACATTGCAATAATCTCTAATTGACCATGAGGTACTATTCATGCAAATAATATTTAAAATTAAGGCAAAAAATGTCTAAGTTTACCCCATGTCATTAGGGTATAGGAAACTATAAAACATACTTCACTCTTTATTTTGCATCCTTCATTATATGCTCTCTATCGCACCGCCACAGCTAGGGTATGGAAATTTTGTGGATTTTTGGAGATTCTTTAGGGCTTCTGAGACAATCTCTTGCAGGTTTTAGACACATGCATGCACATTTCCAAGCTCTCTGTGGTTTTTTATTTTAAATTTGTGTTGTCATGATTCATATATTTGAGCATCTCTTTTTACAAGTTCTTTGCTCCTTGTTTGATCATTTTGGTAAGAGTAATCCTGAGGGTTTTGGAATCTTTCTTGATATTATTTATTTTATCTAGTATGCTTCATTGAATCTACCTATTCTAGGTTTAATCTTTGTGGGTTGTAGCCTCCCCATTTGTATGTGCAATTTCTCTTTGTTAACTATCAATGTCGACCATGTCTTTTCATTGGCATATTTTTTTCTATTTTTTGACACAGGCTCTTGAATTCTCAAATTTGCTTCATTTTACATTTAAAATCATGGAATATGAATGTTATGATAAAAATATATAACATTTCATTAAATTTTTTATATGTTTTATATATGCTTGATGTACATTGCTTATTGTTCTCAGATCTTTGAATGGTATCCTTCACACTATTTAGCATTTTCAAACTCAAAAAATCCAAGTTCTTCAACATGTATATGTTATTTCTTTAAATGGAGCCTCTCTAATGGGTGTAATGTTTCTTGAATCAAATTATGGTTCTCCCTCAAATATTCATGAAAATAGTTGTTATACTAATAATAGTGGTGTCTCTGCTGCACCAATCACATAACAATGCTCTTTTGGGGTTTTCCATCATGTCATTACTGGTTTCTTGACATATGATAACAATAGTACTATTAGTTTTCACTATGGCTTTCCTATATCTTTATCTTTATTTATAGATTATTGAAGATGCTCATGAAAGCATGATAAATCCATGGTTATCCTGTATATTTGGCTATTATTTTCATGGTATTGTAATTGCTAATGATTGATTTGTAACTATTACCATGAACATATAGGACTATTTTTATACTAAACCTTCTTATTCATGATTTCACTACTCTTTCACAAAATTTATAACATTTCATTGGATTTATACATTATTTTTCACTATCATAGATTTAGCTCTTGAATCTCTCTATTGATTTTTTTTATCATTGCTCTTATAATGCTACCACTGCATTGATGTTGTATTGGAATGTCCATGATTTTTCTTTTCCCGATGATTGGATTCATAATGATACTGACTTATTTGATGCACTATAATTAAGGTTTTAATGACCCAATTGAATCATTTGCAAGATGATGTCAAACACTTTATATTATAGTCATTTCTATAAAATTTGAAGCGCACCATTGATTTAATAGAGCATACCAGTGTTCCTTGTCTTGATTCTATAAGACATTGTTGTAATTCCATCATGATAATGTTGTTTTAAAAGGTTTTTGTTTTAACATCTTATCTTATTTTATAACAACACTATTTTGACCATTTTCTAGTCTTTTATGATGTACAACAACAACTTTGATATTAATGTCATTAACTTAATAAGATATTAATACCATTAAAAATTGTAATATCTTTGTGTCCATGGTCATGACATTTCTCAGATCTAGTATTGAATATCATTGACATTGCATCATACTTTCCTTAACATTGTTGTACACTCATCTATCCTTGATGTATTCACTATATAGATATTTTTCTATTGTTTTTTAAATGGTGACTATTACCATGCTTGTGATCTGCCTTCAAATCATTGTCACATTATTCTGATTATGGATTGTCACTTACATTACTTCAAGGTATTATTTAGTAGCAAAAAACTCATGTATTCCTCACGTTCTTAGACTTTCTCTATGTGGATAGGGTCATGGACAACTAGTAAGTTCATGCTCCTTTATAACATCCTTCCTTTCTACTAGCTCTTATTGCATGAATTGATCACTTTTTTTATTATTTCTTCCAAAATCCAATTTTTAGACCTTTAACACTGTTTTGTATAATGCTATCTTGACATTTTCACAAAACTGTGATTATATGATAATACTACCATTTTCTCAATGACAATGATTCTATCTTCATAGAACTTTGTTCTTCACTATTATTTGATATTTATAATAAATTTATCATTATTTTGCTTCATGAATAACATTATAATGCCATGTGGTGGTTAGACATCTCTTTTTAACTCACACTTGGAGATATGTGCCTTTGCACTTATAATAATGATTGATCATTTTATAACAATGCATGTTTCTTTTACAATTGTATATACTCTTTGTATCATTATTTTGCATTGTGTATCTGTACCTTTTGATTTCTATGATAGCATTGGCCAAATGTGTCATAAATATCAAGATAGTCACATGAAAGCATTTTCTTTTGACTCTTTGTACATCTTGCATTCTTTGCACCTTTCCTATTATGAATTTTTGACCTATACCTTTTCCTTTTCTTATCTAATTACCATATAAATCTGAAACACTTTTCTTCTACAACTTATTACCATCTTTTCATATCTATTGCAGATCCATTGAATGAATGCTTTTTGTTTTTATCAGTCAATATTTCTATTCACTATCATAAATAATGAATGTTTGCTTGATTGAACTCTAAAGGGTATGAAAAGACTCAGTACTTTTATCTTGGTAATAGTAAATTATGACAACATGTCAGGATCAACCCTTTTGGGAACCCATTTTTCTCCCACATGATGTGAATGAATATGACACATGTAGCTACAATTTGAACAAACATGTTAGATAAAAATAATGAAGTTCATTTTTTTTTCTCTTTTCCTTTCTCATATGATATTTGGGATGACTGATTTAATGTCATGTGCAAGACCATTATATGCTTGTTGATTATTTCATATGAACTGATTGGTGTCCTGAGCTCTAGAAAAAAAAAATCATCTCTTGTAGGCACATCTGGAGTAGTGAGATAAAAGGACTTGAAAAAATATCCATCAACATCAGGACTCATGATTCCAACCTCCAGGAAATGATGGATTTTGTATCCCTTCATATGTTCTTTCATTATTCATTTTTATAATTATTTTTCATATATCATTAAGCCAATCAATCCCACGACTTGTGTGGGATATCTTACATTTGAATTCATGAATAAAGGTAATTTTAATGAAAATCTATATCATTTTAATAATTTTCATAAGAAAATTTTCATTTTATCTAATATTACTAGATATTATCTCTTTTAGTAAAACACTTCAGAAATTTTAGATGTGTACCCTTGTTTTATTATCTGTAAAAGTTAACTAGCTCTAGTTGATTGAGATGAAAATGAAAATGGGTAACAATTTGATGATTTCTTTCTTCTTGAACTATTCTATTCTTAGGATTTTATTGTTATTGGTAAGATCACTATTACAAGTGTGGTCGCCATTGCACCAAAAGATCAACTTGTCAATGCTCGATACAACCAATAGACCTATATAATTCATAGGAGGAGGATAGTCCCTTGTCACAAATCTCGAGGGGAGCACTAACTATTTTTCCAACAATCTCCCTTTCATTGTTACCCGAGGTGATTAGAACCTATGACCAAGTTCTGATACCATTTGTTATTGTAGACATCCAAAAATATTAATTTAGTTATTAATTACATTATATTCATCTAACCATTTAATTTAATCAATTAAATAGTTTCATCCTTAGTATTTACATATAATCTAAATACTATCCTAATGTATTTTATTTAAATACATTTCCTCACAAATCCCTTTTTAATAAATTCATATTTATCAAAATTCCCTCATATCCCTAATTCTTCTAAACTATGATTAATTTAAATCTAATTTGAACAATTAATCTAAGCCTAGCCTAAATACCTATTAATCCAACTTATAAGCCTACCCTAAGCCTACTCTACTCCTACTCTACACCCATCACCTCACTCTCTAAGCCTACTTTCCCACTTAAGCACACACTAATCACACTTAAGGTGTGATTCCTAAACTTTTTAGTACTAATGGAGTTCTCACACATGTGTGGGAAGCTCCTCCCAAGAGAGCCACCCAACTCTCTTAATGACTCTTACAACCTTGTCCCCCACTCCTTTCTCCAAGGTTTCTCACACATGTGTGAGCAACCTTGAGCCTCAAAAAGCATTTAATGCTCAAATTGATCTCTCCTCTAATCCTATGTTTCCCTTATGTAGCTCCTATGTCGATGCCACATAGGTGCCACTTCATCCAAGCCCTCATCCTTTCCCTAAAGATCTATAAATAGAGGCCTTCTCCTCTCATATTTAATCTCTCATTTGTGCATTGTTATTATGCTAATTTATCTCTAGATTTCATACTTGTTTTCATGCTTTCAATATTAGTTTATTGCTTAAATCATCTAGAAATCATATTCTAGTTAATGGGTAATGAATCATAGTTTCTATCTTTCACTTGCATATCATTTTAATAGTTTAGATCATCTTTGAGAAGGATTTGAGACTAGTTCTTCATACTAGTTCTTGAATTTCTTCTTCTCTTCCAATCTTGCATTCACATTTGGATTGAATTGGGGACCCTCCATCCATTTTTGTTTGAGAGAGCACATCCACATCTAATATTTTGAGCAAATCAAACAAGTTAAATAGGGTGCTTACTTGTTTCATGCTTAATCTGATGTTATGAGTATTTATTTGTTAATTCTTACTTATTTCACATTTTGGATCTTTATTATGTGCTAACCCACTAATGCTTTCATGTTTGAGCTTGATCCCAATAGGTTGAATATTTCCTCATACACATTCTGGCACGCCCGGTGGGACCTCACGTCCCTAATTTTTTAGTTTTTCATGCAACTTTCATGTGTAGGTTCGGACATAGTGATATGCTTTTTAAACATTCTTTAGTGCTTCTAATACATGTTTAAGAACTTATACACTCTGTTATAGTGCTTGTAATTTCTATTTTAGCACTTAAACACAATTAAAGTAGCACTTACGCACAGTTAAAGTAGCACTTATGCACATATAAAGTAGTGGTTATGCACAAATAAAGTAGTGCTTATGCATAGATAAAGTAATGCTTATGCACACTTAAAGTAACACTTTTGCATAGTTAAATAGTGCTTCTACACATAAACAATGATTTTGCACTCTTAAACAACACTTATACACTATTAAACAACTCTTATAATATGTTAAACAATGCTTCTGCATTGTTAAATAACGCTTCTACACTATTAAACAACACTTCTGCACTGTTAAACAACACTTTTGTGTTGTTAAACAACACTTGCAATCTGTTAAAGAATTCTTCTGCATTGTTAACCAATTCTCTTGCACTATTAAACAATACTTACAATCTACTAAACAACACTTCTACAGTGCTAAACAACGCTTAAAACTGTTAAACAACACTTAAGAACTGTTAAACAATGCTTACAATATGTTAAACAATGCTTCTGCACTGTTAAACAATGCTTACAATCTATTAAACAACACTTCTACAGTGTTAAATAGCGCTAAAGCATTGTTAAACAATTCTTACAATTTGTTAAACAACGCTTCTGCATGGTTAAACAATGCTTCTACACTGTTAAACAACACTTACAATATGTTAAACAATAAGGGGAGGGGGGGTTGATTTTAGATTTTGATCTATGTTATGATGATTTTTTCAGCTTAACTTATCTTTGTAGGACATTTCATAATAAGATTAGTTTGTCCAAGACACTATCTACAAACAACTCTTGTGCAAACTACTAATCAATCTTTTTGTAGCCCGCTTGTCAAAGAATATCATTTGGAACTACTCACGTTGTCTTGCAGGTTGCCAAAATTGAATCAACCAAACAATCGTGTTTGATTAATGTTTTCAAGGAACATAGTTTAATTAGGAACTTTTTGTGTGATTCATAACAAGCATTAGAGGATTATGCTCTCTTCCTCTTGGAAGATCAAAATCCTAGACATGCTTGTTTTGTCTTAGGCAAATAATCTTTGGAAATTAACACATTGTCTTGGGTGTTTGGGAGAAAATGACATTGGGTAGGAGAGTATGCTATTTTCCCCTTGTGGGAAAATTAGAAATCTAGATCCCTCTCATTTCCAATCCATGATTTTCAAATTGATCCTTTAGTTGGGCCTGCCAGTCGAGGAAAAAATCTCCCGGGGACGACCCATGTGAGAACGAGGTGTAAGCCACAACACTCTAACTCATGTTAATAAAATTTACTATTTGGGGCCCTGAGAGTTGGCTATCATTTGAGATTATACTTGGCTCACGCCTAACACAAAGTAGGGTCGCAAGGTCTCAATAACGTTCATGTGACTACTTGTGCCAAGGTTCTTTATGGGGATATACACCTCAATAACATTTGCATGACACAAAGGACATAACCAAATGAAGATCCATACTAAGAACTGTTAAAGTAGAAGCCTACCTAGTTCACCCTTGAAAGTTTGATAATGTTTTTGCAAGGAGGATAGTAACCTCCCCAAGATCACTTGGACATTCATGCCACCTTAAGCATTTGGAGTCAAATAATACGACATCATGACTAGAGCCATTGTGTGCTTGGTGATGGTCATATCCTGATTAGCTCTTGTGTGTGTACCTATGTTTGTAGGTGAGCATTCTCAAGATAAGCCAAATTCCTTAGGTAGGCACGTGCTTGATTATTTTAAAAACATTGGTGACTTGAAACATACACAAATTTCATATCTGTCAGACTTGTCACACTTGCTTGTATCCCTCAAGGTTTCTTTGTCCCTTGTTGGAATGATTTTAGACACATGAATGTTCATGTTTTAATCAAGGTATACTTAGTGTAGACACCCTAAAATGGACAGGCTTGCAACTTTACATTAAAAACCCTAATTTTCATCTATTAATTAATGGTTTCTTAATCATTAATTAATCATCTATTTTCCTCTAAATTCATTTCTCAAATCATCTAATCCAATCCTCAAAATTAATTAAATAATTAATTTTATTTAATTAATTAACCTTTAAATGATTATTTACCAATATTTAATCAATTAAATTCAATTTCCTATAGTTTAAATCAAATATTTAAACTCACTAATTATAT
>MU224190.1:3361243-3374639 GCA_018584345.1 Thuja plicata | reverse complement strand
CTTTTTCTGCAACTAGGTGTAGGAATGAGACAAGACTGCTAGGGGTTGTAGTATACCCACAAAACATCTAAAATCAGATCAGATGCAGTAACACACAAAAGCACAGAAAGTGAGAGGGACTAGGAACCCCAATTTCCATTAACAACACTCATAAATTTCAATCCAATAAGAGATAATCGAGATAATGAAGACAGGGATAGAACAAATATCACAAGTACCTCAAGAATGTCTTAATCATCAATGGGAGATTACAAAGAGTAGAAGAACTAGAGGGTATAAAAAATACCACAGATGGATTTCTGAGAAAAGATGACTTCCTTGCAAAAGTGGGCTTCTCTCCTTTACAAAAATGAACCTCTCCTCCAAATGAGTCCTCAACTCATACTTATGATTTTTAGCCAACTGCATTTTGGATAGCAATAACTTCTGGATCAGACTTTGGCCTATCCAGCCACCGCTTAGCCTTTCAAAAGTCTGCAAAATACCACTTGGTGACCCAAAAGTCATAACCAGGAAATATCAACATAAATTCCCCTTCTCAAAAGCAGTCTTATCCCTCTAGAAGAGTTACGAAAGTCTCTGGAATGCAATAACTCTTCTGCAGACTTTATCAACTGCAACCTCTGATCTTTTAAAAAATATATGATCTTTCCATCTGCAAAAATATCTGATATTTCTGTTTCCTTTCATTCACTGAGTAAGTGATGCCATCTGTTCCTTGACCTGTCACACTCTGAATATCTTTTTCTATTACCGATATTGAAACAAATCTATTCCTGGGATCGACAGACAGTTCTGTGCATAATCCTGCAATTTAGAATACTCTGATGAACTTGGGAAATAATGCAAACTGAGCAAAATACCTCTTTACCTCATATTCTGCCTTATTGCATACTCGCACAACTTAATATTCTGTCTTTGTCTCATGCGCGAGTGAGCGAAGACATTCATTTTCTACTCAGTCGCCAACTCGCGTGTCCTAAAATCTCACCTTACCCCTTGCTGTGAGTGCGCGACGACACCTTATCCTTCTTCAATTGCTCACTCGTGAGCTGCTTTCCTTTGATCTTTATTGTCCAGCGGCTGTGCGATGACCACTCCTCTTTGCTCGTCGCTGACTCGCAGGTTATTTTTCCTTTCTGTGAGTTGATCGGTGACTGCGTGATGAGCGTCTACTCCAGCTCATCGCGCACTCGCAAGCTGATCTCCATTCCATTTACTGACCGACGACTGAGCAACAAGCCAATCTTTTTGCTGAATCACACATTCGCAAGCCCCTTTTCATTCACTTGAGAACAGCAGCAAATGAGCGATGACCCTATCCTTTAGTTCGTCGCGCACCCGTGAGGTGACTTCTGATCACCTGAAAACCGCAGCGAGTGAGCGATGAACTTATCTCTTCCTTTGGTCGCTCGGTCGCAGACCCTTATGAATTTTGAATTATGCCTGTGCGACTAAGCGACGAGCTCCCTTTTTAGCTCGTCGCACACTCGCAAGATAGGAACCTAATCTGTAAAAGACATCGCGACTGCGCGATATATATTTAAAACTCCTCATCGCGCACTCACGCACTGAACACAACAAGACAAAGGCAAACCGTGCCTGCGCAATGACCACACAAAACAACTTGTCGCGCACTCGCGCAATATAAGGACATGACATAAAAATTGATGCGACCGAGCGATGAGCTGAGACATAACTTCAAAAAGGGACATGACCATTTTTCGCACGGTAAACACAGAGGATTCAAAATTAGAAACCCTGGGAAAGAGAAGAAAGCAAGAAATTCAGAGAATGAGTATGAATGACAGGGCAAAATAGGCCAAATTGCATAGGATGGAAAATTTGGGCAACATTCATATATGTTGGTTATGTGGTTAAAAGGAAAGATGTATTTTTAAAAACCAACATTAGAGGCATGGTGTAAGGAATGTATTATGCGTAGTATTTAGGGTTTTCTAGCTTGATTAGAGGAGTATTTTTGAGGGAGAAGGCTGAATTTAGAAATTGGCCTTGACGGGTTCATTTAGGGTATATATTTGGACATCTTAATTAGTTTTAGGGGTTCAAAATTTTTGGAGAAGGTTGTTTTCTGGACATATCAGTTCCTTGCACTTTTTACATACTTTTTGTAACCAGGCTTTAGTTTTTGAGGAATTATAGTGTTCAAGTGAATGTATCTTGTTCCTTGGCATGTTTTGCATCTTGACATGTAACCATTTCGGATTTTTGAAAAAAATAAAGTAAGTGCTCCTATTAATCACATATTTTATTGAGTTTTGATATCAATCCTTTTCTCCATTTCTACATTTTGTGTAATGTGTTTTATAGAATAGATTAGTGAATTAATCCAATTCCTTCTCTAAGTTATCAAAATATAACCTTTTACAAAGATTGTATGTCTGTTAGCAAATCATTATTTGTGGTGCAAATGCTAATAGTGAGATCTTTAGGTCAACCTAAACAATGAAAAGTGGATGTCTATTTAAAATCTCAGTAGCATGTATTATGTTGATCCTTGTTTCAAGTTCTGATTAGTTTGAATCAATTTTGGTGTATCACCCAATTTTATTTATTCAATTTCCTAGTTATCCCTTTTTCCCTTTTCCCAGTTAGAGAATCAATTATAAGTGATATACCAAATCCAATAGGAACTGGCCTAGAATCTAGAGATTCCTTCCTAATCAGAGGTACCCACAACTCAGGAAGGTTTCCATTGTTACCATGAGATATTATTATGCCCTAATTCTTGAGTTAGAGTGAGTTACCATGAGAAGAATGAGGTATATGCATCCATGCATTGCCTTTAGGTGTCTTCTATGTTCTGGAGCTAGATATCTGCATTGTCTGAGTCTTCATGTCTTTTGCATTGTCTCTTGTGTCATCCATCATCCTAGGTATTCTATTGGTCCTGTGTCGTGCATCATTGAAAAGAAAAAGGGTTAGATCCAAATTGGATCTAAGCAATGCATGAAAACCTGAAAACATCATACAACAATCATACTTTCAAAATTTTCACATTTTCCAACAACATGAATGCAAGGGAAAGGTATACATCTACACTAACAGGATAGTAGTATCAAAGGGACATATATCTTTATAAAACCCTTTACAATATTTAAAAGATGCAATGAAGAAGAGAATCATAATTAGTCACCTTATCCTAAATTGCTATAGTGTGTGGATGATCATCAATTTTATTATCCATACATTTTAGGAACCCAGAGCAATGTAGTTATCTACTATCCTCTTTCCCATCACACGTTTCAAGAAAGTAGTGCTATCTTGCAAAAGTGACATAGCTATGACAACGTGATGTTTAAAATTGCTGAAAATATATAATAAATGTAATGTTTTTTGTGGGTGTCACGAGCCCGTGCTCAGAAATCATGAACACGTGCAAGTGTTCAACATGTGCAAGCAATAAGAAAAAATCAAAGATAGAGTGTATGACAACATTTGTGCTCAAATATGATAGATTTTTCACAAGTATGCAAATGTACAAAAGCATTAAGTGATATATACAGATGCATGGTGGTTTTGATACAAGTAAATAATGCAAGTCATTAAAAGAATGTTGTTATCTCATTAAACATAGCATCATGTGCAGAAGAGAAGAGAGATGTAGTTCATAAAAATCATCTACAAAATTGGAATGAGAAACATTGGAAGACAATGATAATGCATGTTGTTACAGTATTGATGCCAAAGATGCTATGGATTCATAAAAGTAGATCAAGTTATGCATATGCAGAAATAAGATGAATTACAATGTTGTTCAAAGAGTGAGTACTGGTATACATAAATAGAGCAGTGATATTTCAAATAGAACTATCATTTATTTGTCTAAGTTATGAATATAATAGAAAGAAGATGGATAGCAGTCCTTTTCTAAAAGAAAAATAACAGTAATGTTGTTGTAAGGTGGTGCCAAGACAACAGTGTTATCAAATGCAATACTGATATGCATGTTATACAAAATAATCAAATGATAGTGCTATGGAAATAAGAAAAGATGAATTTTAAGTTGCTGAGCAGCTAGGCACAATAAGGTTTATGGGTGTCACAATCACATGCTCGAACCCCATAAACAATGTTTCTTACTCGAGTCGGGAGAAACCATTGCAAAATAGTGATAAACATTTTCCATTGTCGGAGAGACCAGACAGAGTAAGCTTCAGACATGTTTTACCAAATAATAAGTAGTGGTCCCAATAGTGAAAGGAGTAATCTCATGCAAGTATTAATGTTTTTCAACAACAAACAGAAATAGGAAAAGACCCAAGTCAATAGCAAGTGAACATCTAATAAAGGAGACTGCAAAAAAGGACCCAAGTTCACCTGAGTTCACAAATGCATGGATAAGTAATACCATTTTTTTTGAAGCTATTGGATCTAGTGTTACAGAGAGATCAAACTAACAGTGATTTAAACAAACAATGTCTCGGTTTGAGAAAGGGTAATGATAGTAAAGAAATAAAGATCCAAATCATTGCCATAAGTTAAGGAGAAAACAACCCAACTCGAGTTTTCAAGCTATGAAATTCAACAGTATGACCGACAGTTGGAAGAATGGAAAAAGAAGATAGAAAAGTAACTTATTTGGAGTTTAATAACTGATTTTTAAGGATTAAACATCAAGTTCCATGAGAGATGCAACCATATTTGAGCCCGAGCTCTATCTTCAAACCCATATCAAAATTCAAGCTTTAGATCCACAAGAAATGACTCCAGTTAAAGAGCCTGAGCTCTGTGTTCAAGTCTAGTTTGAAAGTCAAGCTCTTTGTTAAAAAGAGGACTCCATGTTAAGAGCCCAAGCTTCATGCTCAAACCCATTCACCAAAATCATAAAGAGGAGCTTCAAATTGATAGCCCAATTCCCAGTTCATGGTGATGAAATCAAGCTCAAAAGCCCAATGACAGTGAATCAGAAAACAACCCAAAATCATCACCATAGTTACAGCATGAGAGGTGCCATGAGTTAGGGTTTCAAACCTTCATTTTTACCCAAATGCAAATGTAATAACCGAGACCAAGACACAAATGCAAAACCAATAACTTTTGGAGTCCAAGTACATTGAATGCAATAAATTCCATTCAAAACTTTAGTGCATGATAGCAAGAGCCTCGGGTTTCCAAGTGACCTGACAATAGTTCCACAAGCACCAAATTATGCCACGTTGGAGATATTTTACTCTTTGATTAAGATTTTTCACTGCATAGTATTGGTCATGTTGACCCTAGGGTATGCTGAGAGGCATGGGTTTAGGAGATGTATTTTGAGGTTAGGGTTTTTGTGTATGATGTCATATATGTTGGTTATGTGGTTAAAAGGAAAGATGTATTTTGAAAAAAACAACATTAAAGGCATGGGCTAAGGCGTGTATTATTCAAGGAGTATTTTGGAGGGAGAAGGCTGAATTTCAAAATTGGTCTTGAGGGTTTCATTTAGGGTATATATTTGGACTTCTTAGTCAGTTTGAGGGGTTCAAAATTTTTGGAGAAGGTTGTTTTGTGGAAATATCAGTTCCTTTGCACTTTCTGCATACTTTTTGTAACCAGGGTTCAGTTTTTGAGGCATTATAGTGTTCAAGTGAATGTATCTTGTTCCTTGGCATGTTTTGCATCTTGGCATGTAACCATTGTAGATTTTTAAAGAAAATAAAGAAATTTCTCCCATTATTCACATATTTTTCTTAGTTTTAATAGCAATCCTCTTCTCCATTTTTGTAATGTGTTTTATATCATAGATTAGTGAATTAATCCAAATCCTTCTCCAAGTTATCCAAATATAACCTTTTGCAGAGATTGTATGTCTGTTGGCAGATCATTATTTGTGGTGCAAACGCTAATAGTGAAATCTTTAGGTAAACCTAAACATTGAAAAGTGAATGTCTATTTCAAATCTCAATAGCATGTATTATGTTGATCCTTGTTTCAAGTTCTAATTAGTCTGAATCTAGTTTTGTGTATCACCCCATTTTATTTATTCAGTTTCTAAGTTATCCCTTTTTCCCGTTTCCCAATCAGAGAAAAGTTATAAGTGATATACCAAATCCAATAGGAACCGGCCTAGAATATGAAGATTCCTTCCTAATCAGAGGTACCCACAACTCTGGAAGGTTTCCATTGTTACCATGAGATATTATTATGCCCTAATACCTGAGTTAGGGTGATATTTCAAAGCCTTAATAGTAATCTTAATAAGTGATAACATTATGTTTAATTGAGAGGTGTTAAAATGAATTAATAAGATGTGTTTCCTCACCCATGCTTGAGCACTATTATAGGCTAAGATGGAGGATGAGATGATGATTTCCACCTTGAGGGGTGTGTTCCTGGGATAGTTAGTGACTTTGTCTATTTGAGAGGTCATTGATACCATGTATGGTCACTTGAGTGTTGTGGTCCAGTGAGACTACCAAGACAAAACTTAAGGGTTACACGTACATGATGACACCTTCCTATACATAGCCTATATTTCCTACATGTGTCGGTTGCCTTTGAATTTGAGAGTCTTACCTTGCATTACGTATTGTACACCCAGAGTTAGAGAGCTATCAGGATCTCCTTTCTTAGTGAACATTTCCTTCTTTGGTCTTGGTTATCTGAGTGGGGTTTGGTTGTTATCTCCTTAACATGGTGAGGTGGACTTTTATAGTTCCACATGGACTGGTGGTAGTGATTCTTTACCATTTGAGATTCAACATCTTTGTTCTAGTGCTAGATGATCTTTCTATAGTTGAGGCTCTGTATGATTCTTCATTGGTCATTTTTTTCTTATCATTCATTATATTATAATCTTGTATTAGAGTATCACATGTGATACCTAATCTAGATATTGTATTATATTTTTAGAGTGATTACTACATACCCTGCAACGCGCATAGTGGTTGTGAGTTTATGTAGGTCTCATGATTGTCTGTGAGAATTGTAACTATTGTTTGTAAGTTATATTTATTACATCTATTAATATGGAATATTTTGTTATGGTTATTTAGTTGAGTTTTACTCTTACATAATTCTATTCATAGAACCCTTAAGTTTTGTAATCTATGTTTTTATTTGTATATGTGAGTAAATGGTAATTGCTCTCACATTATTGTATGTCATATTGTCTTAACTTTAGAAAAAAATTGTTCATCAAACTTAGTATCATGTTCTAGGTTAATCTCTCTTTGGTTCCCTGCCGGGGCATTACATTTGGTGTCACAGCCCTAGTTTCTACACTGGGAACTCTAGGAAATGGACACTCATTAGGTTTTGTATAGCTTGAACTTGAAACTAAACATAGACATACAACATTGTTTTTTTACGCATTATTGCTTTGTGGTTTTTCTTATGCTTTGTTTTTATTTAGAGCTATGTTGTGAGTTGTTGTATGGATCTCTGGATGTTTAAGGAATCATGCCTGAGACTAGAGTTGCTAGAGGCCATGGTAGAGGTTGATCTGGTAATTATGGGAGGGGTGGGAAACATAGTCCTTCCACGAGTGTTAGAAAAGATAGTGATCATCAGTAGTACAAAGATGATTTGAGAGAGGAAAGTCAAGATGAGTCTAAGGAGCTAGGCACCAGACAGTTATTACAGGTGATATTGAATTGTCTTGGTCATGAGAAGGGTAGAGTAGAGCTAGATGCCTCTCACCACTCTCAAAGAGAGAAGGGGATGAGGGAGAGGTCTAGGATTCCTCAAAGGGGGATCATCATAGTTAATCTTGATGTTGTGGCAGTGAACCACATGAGGGATCTTATGAGAGGATGACCTACTCCCTTTGATGGGAAATGATCAGGATCTGAGGTAGAGACATGTCTTATTTCCTTGGATAGGAGTTTTGACATGCACCCCTATAGTAGTAATACTAAAGCTAGGTATGCGGTGATACAACTCTCTCATTTTACAGCTGTGTGGTAGAAAATCGAAGAGGAGAAGTTAGGGCTCCACATGGATATGGTTACTTGGGAGTTTTTCCTTACACACTTCTAAGAGCACTTCCTCTCATATCGGTGGAGGAAGCAGTGAGTGAATGAGTTCCACAACCTAAGATAGTTGACCTTGTTATTCGAAGAGTATGAGTGTCAATTTTCTGAGCTCAAATAGTATGTGGGATTTGGATAGGATTCATCCCTTATGATACAACATTTTATTAGTGGGATTAATGCCCGCATTATTGGGGGAGTTAAGCTCTTTGAGCCTATGACCCTCAGGGCTACAGTTATTAAAGCCACTCTTGTGGAGGAAAACTTGGCCTTGGGTCATGATGGTCAGTTTGGTACTCAGTCAGGTGGTGCATTAGGTTTAGGGTTCAGAGGTAACCAGTCACAAGGCACTGGAAACTTCAAGAATCCACCTAGCTTCTTTAGAGGTAATCAGAACTAGCAGTAGAAGAAGGTTCTTCCTCCTACTTAGGGTGATGACTCTTATTCTAAGAGCTTCTATAATGGTGAGCGCTTCAGGTGAAATCAATCTAGTCATCCAGGGTAGAGTGCACAATAGAGTGCCAGTAGAGGTAGTTTTAATTAGTCAAGTACACCCTCCACTAGGAGAGGCAATAGTAGAGGGACAAGATGCTTTACATGTAGATAGTTTGGCCATATTGTAGTTAACTATCCTTAGCATGCACCTCATTATTCAGGATAGAGGCCAAAAACTTTAGAGCCTATAGTGGGAGATGCGGGACAATCTCATAGAGTGTTTTCTTCTTTGGATCACCATCAGGAAGAACACCAGGGCACAGCGGTAGAGACCTTAGGTGTTATTCGAGGTATTTCTATCTCTCTCTTATTTGATTCTAGAGCTACCGATTCTTTCATTTCTCCTTTTCTAGTAGAGAAATGTGGGCCAATGACTGCAAAGCAAGATATAGAATAGAAAGTGGAGTTAGCTTATGGGGCTAAAGTAGTCCCTTCATATGATATCTGCTATGAAACTTAAGTGATGTAAGAAAAAGGATTGCCAAGTGTTTGCGATGTCTATGAATGAGACAGATGAAGTAGAGAGTGAAGACAAGACCCTTGACCATCCTATTCTGCAGGAATTTATAGATGTCTTTCCGATTGAGATTCCAGGTATGCCACCAAGGTGTGACATATATTTTTGTATTGAGCTTGTTCCAGGAGCAGAACCTATCTCTAGAGTTCCTTGTCGAATGACTACTCATGAGTTGAGTGAGTTGAAACTTCAGTTGGAAGAATTGTTGGCAAAGGGAAGCATTCAAACTAGTGTTTCTCCTTGGGGAGCACCTATCCTCGTTGTTAAAAATAAGGATGGGTCTTTATGCTTGTGCATTGAAAATAGACAGTTGAACAAGGTAACGATTAAGAATAGGTATCCTTTTCCAAGTATTGATGACCTTTTTATCAGATTAAGGGAGCCAAGGTGTTCTCAAAGATTGATCTCAAATCACGGTATCACCAGTTGCGTATCCATGATGTATATCCACAAGACTAAATTCCACACTCGCTATGGGCACTATGAGTTCACAGTGGTACCCTTTGTTTTGACGAATGCTCCATCAGTTTTTATGTTCTTGATGAATTGGGTTTTTTGTAAGTATCTAGGTCACTTTATTCTTGTCCTCTTGGATGATATATTGATATATTATAAATCCATATAAGAGCATAAAAAGCATCTTTGACAAGTATTGTAGTGCCTAAGGGACAATCAAGTGTATGCCAATTCAACAAAGTGTGATTTATTTTTTGTCAAAGGTACCTAGGTCATGTGATTTCTGGTGAAGGTATTTCTATAGATCCTTCGAACATATAGGCAATTGTAGAGTGGACAACACCCACGAGTGTCTCTAAGGTTCATAGTTTCATGGGTGTAACTGGATATTATTGCAGGTTTGTTAAGAACTTCTCTAGGGTTGCATATCCTTTCACTTCTCTTTAAAGGAAAGGGAAGAATTTTGTTTGGATGGAGAAGTGTGAGGGGGATTTTCAGAAATTTAAGCGGTGTTTAACTAGTGTACCTATCTAAGCAGTACCTGATCTAGTGGGTGACTTTATAGTTTGTGCTGATGCTTCATTGGAGGGAATTGAGAGGGACAAGTGATTATGTATGAGTCTCACAAAATCAAGGATCACGAGTTGAAATATCCTACCCATGATCTTGAGTTAACTACATTTTTTCATGCATTGGTTTGATGGAGACATTTATTGTTAGGACATCAGTTTGAGCTTCACAGTGATCATCGCAGTCTACAATATATCTTTACCCAACCTAATCTGAATGCTAGACAGAGAAGGTGGATGGAGTTTCTTTGTGACTATGAATTTGAGATCAAGTATATTCAAGGTAAGGATAATGTGGTAGTTGATGCTTTGAGTCATAAGAGATAGGCTATTCTAGTGTTGACTCTCAGTGTGGATTTGCAAAGTAGGATTCTCCAAGCGCTTGCTAGAGATACTTTGTATTAGGAGGTGAAGTCAGAGATTGAGTTGGGGAGACCTTTGGAGGGTAGATTTTTAGGATTTCTTATGGCTTCAGATGGTCTTTTGTGTCACACAAGTCAGATTTATGTACCGCCATTAGATGATCAGTGTACATTAGTCTTATTTGAGGCTCACTGTGCACCCTATTTGACACATCTTGGTGTCAAGAAGATGCACGCAAAACTTTTAAGAATATACCATTGGTCTGGTATGAAGCGTGAAATTACTAATTTTGTGACTAGGTGCCTAGAATGTTAGAGGATTAAGGAAGAACATCAGCATCCAATAGGAATTTTACAGCCAAATTTCATTCCATCTTAGAATTGGGATATCATATTGATGGATTTCATAGTTGGTTTTCCTTTGACTCCTCGTAGATATGATTCTAGCATGATGACTATTGATTGGTTAACTAAGGTGGCATATTTCTCCCCTATGAGGTCATCTTATACAGCGAATTCAGTAGCCAGAGTCTTCATGTAGGATATTGTGAGACTACATGGTATTCCTCATTAGACTATCTCAGATCGAGGTCCTGTGTTCACTTTTGCATTTTGGACCTCATTATAACATGATATTGGTGATGACATGTAACTGATTGAATGTTTGATAATGTTAAGTTGAAGATGATGCAAGACATTAAATTAGTTAATGCTTTGTATTGTCATTGATGTCAACTTGATATCATATGTATAGTCATATACATAATTCCAAAGACTACAGAGAATCAATGGAATAGAAGTTATGCTCTCAGCAATGCATAAAATTCAAGTATTCACCAAGTGACAGACTACACCAGCGGAGTGCACACCATCGATAAAGATAGAGATAAAGTCATAGTGATACTCGACGAGCAGAAGACAGTGTTGCCCGATGAAGCATAATCAAAGGATGCCTGAAGAGCTAAAAATAGTGTTGCCCGATGAGAAAGATCCAATGATGCCTGATGAACGGAGATCCCAAGGCTAACTAAATTTGTACCGACAGAACTGGCAGTTGTCACTGGCAATGAACTGTAGAATTGACCAAAAAAATATAGAGATCAGAAAATGACAAAATATCTAGCTAGCAGAGCTTAAGGATAGACATAACTGGTTGTTTTATTTTTTTTATTCAACCATAGTTAAGTAAGTGATTTAAAGATGATTTATACGGCTGGCAAGAAGATAACTACGAGATAAATCAGGAGTTAAAGCCATAAATCAATTTGGCTGGATTGTTTTTCATGCCAAGATTCAAGAATCAAGAACCAAGAATTAAGGAATATCATGTCTATATAAGAGACAAGCATAATTCATTTCTGCAAGCAATCAGATACACAGGGAAGTGAATTGAAAGAAGATGCTGAAGAGAAATTGATGAAGGTTAAACTTCATGCAGTCCTAATCAATCAAGCTAAGGAAGAGCTAAAGAATTTTGTAGACACCGACACATAGTGAAGCACAGCATCACAGAGTAGAAAGAGTTAAGTACAAAGGAATTGAATTGATACATTAATTAGAAAGGTATTGTACGTAAATAGATCTGAATATCTACAATTCAAAGTTGCATTAGAAACAGGTCATTGTGTTTCAGTTTAACCATTGAAGCATTAAGTCTCTTAACAAAGCAGGACATAATAGTCTTTTGTAATTGAGGTATATCCTAATAGATTACTAGAAGGTTGATTCATGATAGTAGCATCAATCTTACCTAAATCCTATTGACACTCTAAGAAGGAGGCTGATTCAAGGATGGTAGTAAGATTAGCATAAAGCCTATTGACAGTCTAGAGACTGATTCAAGGATGGTAGCATAGATGCCAGATACTAAGTGACAATATATGTATAAAAATCCTCTAACAAGGTCACACTTAACCATGTGTTTGTAACCTTTAACAGGGTTGGCTCCTAACATGGCTCACTTCAGAAGAGTGAAAATTTGGGGTACCGGTCCCAGTGTTTTTTTCCCTTAACAGGGTTTCCATGTTAAAATCCTTGTGTTATGTGTGTATTGTTATTAATTTATTATTTTTCATCTCACATATGCATTTATGGATTGACTGGTATACTCTGCATATTTATTGAGTATCGGTAAATAATTTTTACTGCTTATCAATTATTAAGGAGAAGAAGGACAGACTAGGTAAACCGACAGACAGTTATTTAGTTCAAGTATTTCAAAGGCATAAATCTTGTAGGGTCTTAATAATCTGAGGTTTATTAATTGGTGGATTGAAGTTTAAAGGATAAATTTTTAAGGTCACTGATTCACCCCCCCTATCAATTATTACTAACAATTGGTATCAAAGCTTGTGTGCTTGGAAGGAAGGTTTCAAGACCTAAGTAAAGATCACAAGATGAACATACGAGATGTGCCCAAGTTGAACAAGGATAAATTTGTTTCATGGCAAAGCAAGATAAAGCTTCACTTATCAGGTATTGGCAATGATATTACTCAATACTTAGATACTGCATATGTGTTGCCTACAGGACCATTGACAGTAGATCAATTGAGAGTAAAGCATGAATATAACTGCATGGTTATAGAGCTTTCAGCCTCACTCTCTGATGCTGAATTTGAGGATGTCAAAGATTGAAAAAATGCAAAGACAATGTGGGACAAGTTGAAACTTGTACATGGAGGTGATGCAAATGTTCTGAGAGTTAAGGCAAAAAGCCTTAGAGGAAATTTTGATGATCTGAGAATGAAAGAAGGTGAAAACATGACATAGTACAACACAAGAATAAAAGTATTCAATGCTATATGGGGCATTGGAGGTACACTTGAAGAGGAGACAGTGGTAAGTAAAATACTAAAAAACCTTATTGCCTATATATGCTATTAGAGTCTTTGCTATTCAAGAAATGAGAGTAGTAGAAAATAATACAGTCACTCTTGATAGCTTGATTGGTAGACTGATTTCATTTGAGATGAATAATTTTGATAATAGTGTCTTACCAAGTTTAGAGTCTGCATTC
>MU224190.1:3333278-3361193 GCA_018584345.1 Thuja plicata | reverse complement strand
TAGTAGAAAATAATACAGTCACTCTTGATAGCTTGATTGGTAGACTGATTTCATTTGAGATGAATAATTTTGATAATAGTGTCTTACCAAGTTTAGAGTCTGCATTCAAGTCTTCTATGAGAATAAGAAAGTCAAGTCAGAGACACTCATCTAGAAGAGACAGTGAAAGTTTCATTAGCCGTATATTATTAGAATATCATTCATGATTGATGCAAGCAGAAGCTGAACTTCAAAGCTACATCTATATACAGAAAGGTATATAAGGGAAATTCACAGAATATATTATGGATAGAATAAATTGCTTGAAAGAATGTCAGATATCTATGAAAATATTTGTTTGACATTGTTGTCAAAGGGAGAGAATGTATCCATATTATCATCAGAAACTATTCATTATCAGATTACTCCAAACAGGGAGAGATCATATCCATAGGGAGAGTATTTGTATAAAAGTTGCAAATACAAGACAAAGACATCAAAGAAGAAGAGAGAAAAGTTGACACCAATAGAGGTCACAACACATCAGAAGAAGAAACAGAAAGCTGCAAGAATCAAATCTAAGCTAATACAAAGCTTATCGGCGGTTAGACATTTTTATGAGTTATCAAAACAAACTGTTTGGTAATTTGATGCATCTCAAATTGTATTTCATGTTGTATTAGAAATAGTATAGTGTGATAATATAGTATATTGCCATCAATGCCAAAGGGAGAGATTGATGACATGTAACTGATTGAATGTTGGATAATGTTAAGTTGAAGATGATGCAAGACATTAAATCAGTTAATGCTTTGTATTGTCATTGATGTCAACTTGATATCATCTATATAGTCATATACATAATGCCAAAGACTTCAGAGAATCAATGGAACAAAAGTTATGCTCTCAACAATGCATAAAAGTCAAGTATTCACCAAGTGATAGACTACACCGACAGAGTGCACACCATTGGTAAAGACAAAGATAAAGTCACAGTGATACCCGACGAGCAAAAGATAGTGTTTCCTGATGAAGTAGAATCATAGGATGCCCGATGACCTAAAATTAGTGTTTCCAGATGAGAAAGATCCAATGATGCCTAACGGATGGAGATCCCAAAGCTAACTGAAGTTGTACCGACTAAATTGGCAGTTGTCACCGGTGACGAATTGTAGAATTGACCAACAGAATAGAGAGATCAGAAAATAACAAAATATCTAGCTGACATATCTTAAGGATAGACTTAACTAGTTATTTTATTTTTTTTATTCAACCAAAGTTAAGTAATTGATTTAAATATGATTTATACAGCTGGAAAGAAGATAACTACGAGATAAATCAGGAGTTAAAGCCTTAAATCAATTTGCCTGGATTGTTTTTCACACCAAGATTGAAGAATCAAGAACCAAGAATTAAGGAATATCATGTCTATATAAGATACAAGCATAATTCATTTCTGCAAGCAATCAGATACATGAGGGAGTGAATTGAAAGAAGATGCTGAAGAGAAACTGATGAAGGTTAAACTTCATGCAGTCCTAATCAATCAAGCTAAGGAAGAGCTAAAGAATTCTGCAGACACCGACACACAGTGAAGCACATCATCACAGAGTAGAAAGAGTTAAGTACAAAGGAATTGAATTGATACATTGATCAGAAAGGTATTGTACGTAAATAGATCTGAATATCTGCAATTCAAAGCTGCATTAGAAATAGGTCATTGTGTTTCAGTTTAACCATTGAAGCATTAAGTCTCTTAACAGAGCAAGACTTAACAGTCTTTTGTAATTGAAGTATATCCTAACAAATTACCAGAAGGTTGATTCATGATAGTATCATCGGTCTTACCTAAAGCCTATTGACAGTCTAAGAAGGAGGTTGATTCAAGGATGGTAGTAAGATTAGCATAAAGCCTATTAATAGTCTAGAGATTGATTCAAGGATGGTAGCATAGATTCCAGATACTAAGTGACAATCTATGCATAAAAATCCTCTAACAAGGTCGCACTTAACCGTGTGTTTGTAACCTTTAATAGGGTTGGCTCCTAACAGGGCTCACTTCAGAAGAGTGAAAATTTGGGGTACCGGTCCCAGTGGTTTTTCCCCTTAACATGGTTTCCACGTTAAAATCCTTGTGTTATGTGTGTATGGTTATTACTTTATTGTTTTTCATCTCACATATGCATTTATGGATTGACTGGTATACTCTGCATATTTACTGAGTATCGGTAAATAAGTTTTACTGCTTATCAGTTATTAAGGAGAAGAAGGACAGACAAGGTAAACTGACAGACAGTTATTTATTTCAAGTATTTCAAAGGCATACATCTTGTAGGGACTTAATAATTTGAGATGTATTTATTGGTGGATTGAAGTTTAAAGGATAAAATTTTAAGGCCACTGATTCACCACCCCCCCTCTTAGTTATTACTAACACTTGTTGCCCAATTGAATTTTAGTTTGGCGTACCATCCTGAGACTGATGGAAAGACAAAGCAGGTTAATCAAGTGCTAGAGGATATGTTAAGGATGTATGCCATGGATAGACAAACTCATTGGGAGGACTACTTGCATCTATTCAAGTTTGCATATAACAATGGTTATCACAACTCCATTCAAATGTCACCTTTCCATGCTTTGTATTGTCATCCTTGTCGTACACCTTTGAGTTGGGATAGATTGGAGGATCATATTCTTCTTGGTCCAGAGATGCTTCGAGATATGGAGCAGCAGGTAGAGCGTATTCGTGAGCATTTGGTCACTATAGTATAGGATAGACAGAAGAAGTATGCAGATGCTTACAGGGTGGATAGGTCATTTGTAGTTGGGGATAGAGTTTTTCTAAGGATGTGCCCACTGACGATTCTGATCCATTATGGAAAGGGTTCCAAGTTGGCACCTTATTTTGTTGGGCCATTTTTCTTTGTCGCCTAGCCTATCTCGCGTTCATGATGTTTTCCATGTTTTTTTTCTTAGATGCTATATTCCAAATGTTATGCATGTTCTTGATTGGAATTATTTACAGGTAGAGCACATGCAGCTAGCTTTGGATCCCATTCATATTCTTCAGTAGCGAGATTTGACCCTCAGGGATCACACCATCGAGCAGGTAAGGGTCCAATGGGACCCAAATGATGAGTCATGAGTGACTTGGGAGGACGCAATGAGATTACGGGATTTGTATCCCTATTTTCTCATAGGCTTCCAGGAGTAAGCCTAATCCTAGGGGGGTGGATGTGATACCCACCCATAGTTTTCTTTCACTTTCTGATGCCGAACTCTTTTAGGCTATTATTTCAGTTGATTGCCAAATTCTTTTAGGCTACATTTCATGTGAGCCTTTATTATTTTAGTGGATGGTGATTTTGGATCATGATGTTTATATATATATATATATATATATATATAATGTCTTGATTAGAAAGATGATGATGATATTTTCATCATGTTGTTATTATATGTTGATATTAGAACTATTATGTTACTTACCCCATACTTGCATGTGTATGGTTATCATATGTGTTAGTTTCTTATTGGCGTGTTTGATGTGGTAGAGGATAGAGACATAGATACTCGCATTGCGAGATCCACACAATCAACCGATCCTTATCACTGTTTGCTATATTTATATTGGATGTACATGCTTGTTCTTGTGATGTCAAGTCTGTAGGTATAGGCCATCATCTTCCCTGAATTGGTAGGAGTGAGCGTGCCCATATATTCGTCTCAATGGTAATGATGAGAGTTAACTGTCAGACCTGAAACCCTATCCTAAGCCTATTTGTCCTAAGATTGGATGAGAATCAATTTGTCTACCCTACCCAAATTTGTCTAGTTGATGTGAATTCGTGGATCCCTTCCTTGTGTGTGTTTGGATTTTTTTTCGACTGGTCTCAGTTATATGTATTGCTATTTTTTTGATTTGCTATGTTATTTATTGAATTGATTATTGTTGAAATTGAATATTAAATATAGGGTATTTAATTAATTAAAATTAATTAAATACCTAAGTTTAATAAAGAAAATTAATTAAAGTACAAATATTTGAATATTTAGATTTAATTAAATTTTTAATTTAAATTTGGAGTTATTTGAGCTTTTATGCCTATTAAATAATTAAATATTTAATTGCATTGATAAACTTGTGCTTTAAATATTTAATTTATTTAATATAATATTTAATTAGTTGCTTGTGCATTGTAATTATTGAAATTGGAATTTGAATTCAAATACAAGTTGCTTTTAAAAGTCAAAGTGTGAGTTGCACAATATAAGATATTTTTATTTATTTAATTAAGATTTTCTTTCAATTTAGAAATTGAGTTAATTGAGTTGAGTGGAGTTTTTGTTTTCTGAGATTGCATGAAAGGGAGAAAGTTGATTCTCTTTATGGGGGATTTTCTTTTCATTTGAGAAGATTACAGGTTTTTGAGAAGGTTGAAGGATTTGCAGGATTTGGAGGGATTTGAGCATTTTGTGATATTCTTGTTTTTGGGAAGCTTTGGAGAATTTTTGGGACCATTGTTTCAGGCTCTTGTTGCTCTAGATCTGCTGTCAAATCTTGGCTTGGGATTTTAGGAATCGTCTTCTTTCAAGGGCTTCGTGATTATATCTGATATTGGATTTAAGGTAGGGTTTGAAACCCTTGGTAATTTCTATTTTTGGTTAAAAATTGGCTTTGTTGTGTTTGGTAAATTTTATTTCCATGTATTATAATTTAGATGGTGTTTTTGTTGATTTGGGTATTTAGAAAACCCATGGATATATGTTTTTAGAAAAATTAAATCTTTATTATAATAGGGTTATGCTGTCAAAATTTTATTGAAAAACTTCCTATGGAGATCTACATTCTTGAAATATCAAATCTAGTCTATAGAGAGACTATGTTGTTCAAAAAAAAATTTAATTAGAGTCTTCCTATTGTTGAAAATTAAATTAAAAAAATTAGCTTGATGTTTCTTGTTGGAAAAAAAATACAGTCAAAAAGAAAATACTAGAAAAAGAAAAAAAAATGGAAAACATAGGATTGGATTAAAAAAATTACTTTTTATGTATTTCACGTTTTTTAGAATTGAGAAAAACGCAGTTGAAAAATGTGTTTTTTAAACGTGGTTTAAAAAGAAAAATTATAAAAAAATTAAAAAGGGGGTGGTGGGTTTGACCCCACCCATGCCCTCGCAGGGTACTGTGCTGGCAGCATGGGCTGACCAACCGCGGGGCAAGCCGTGCTGCTGAAGGTAGTAGGATGCCCATTGGGGGCCCGCGCTGCTGTATGGTAGCATGACCACCAATGGCAGCTCGTTATTGTAAGGCAGCGCGGGTTGCCTTGGGAGCCATGTGTGGGGGCGTGTGGGGCCCGCCTCCCCCAACGGTTTTCTTTTAAATTTTCTTTTATTTTATGTTTTTTTTTTTAAATACATTTTTAAAATGATATTTTTAAAATTAAGTTAAAATAAATTTTTATTTAAAGTATTAAATTTATTAATAATTTTTTTAAATGTGGTTTAAGTTGTATGTAATTTAACTGATTTAATTTGTTAATAAATTTCAAATTAAGTGTTAGTTACATATTGATTAATTAATCAATTTTGTTAATGTCTTATTAAAACAAGTTGAATGTACTAGTTATTATTAATAAATTTTAAATTAATATATGTTTGAATAAGTGTTTTTTTATATAATGAGTTTTATTGTTGTCTATCATTTCTTAGATATGGCTAATTGATAGAATAGTATGTTTTTTGTAAATGGTTATTATCAGCAATTATGGAACTATATGAATTGTTTACATCGTGGTTAGAATTAGGTATACAAAGGTATTCATTTATTTCTTCATGATAAAATGGTGTTTCCTTGAGTGATATGTTTGCTATGAGATGTTAATCTAGGAATTAGAGTGGCCTAGGAAGGATACAAAGGCTGGGAATGAATCTTATTTTCTATCTTATGATGTGATGTGTGTGTATTGATTTATTACCCTAAACTATTCCTAGAAATTCATGTGGTTTATGAATTTTCTGAAAGAGTATATATGTTTAATCATTCCCATTGTTATATGGGGAACTGTATTTGGGTTAACTGTGTATGTACCCTTGTTATAACTGTTGGTGCTATTTCTTGTCCAAAATGTGCCTTGTAATTTTCATAAGGTCTCCTATCGTTAGTAGTGTCAAGGGCTTTGAAATTGGTATTCAAATTGTTTTTATGCCTCTGCAAAGTGTGCTCAAACCCTCAACCTAATTGAACATGGTCAAAAGTGATTAAAAATCCTAGGTGCCTCGGCCGGTTCTATTTTCGTGTTACTTTTTCGGTCACTTAAGTCATATTAAGTCATGTGTCTGTGTTGAATGGGTTGCTTTTTTCCAAAAGATTGTATCATCCTAACCACTTTAATAATTCCTAAGTCCCGCTATGTAGGTCCCTTTTAAGTCATCCCCTTATGTATCATGCAAGTTTGAAAAGATCGGACGGCGCGCTTATTAGCTTATGTCTAAGATGCTCGACATCTAACGTATAAGCAAACAAGCGGAGGTGACGCGTGTCCTTTGTGGGGCTGAGCATGTTGAAAAGGCATTCTGTTAAAAGGTGAGCAACTCAGAAAAAATCAGGCGGTGCGCTTATTCACTTATCTCCAAGATGCCCGACATCTAACGTATAAGCGAATAAGCGGAGGCGACACGTGTCCTTGGTGGGGCCAAGCTGTTGAAAAGGCATTCTGTTAAATAGTGCACAAGTTTAAAAAGATCGAACGGACCGCTTATTCGCTTAAAGGAAAATTGCATGACATCTAACATATAAGCGAATAAGCAGTGATGACATCTGGTAGTTGGTGGGCCCAGGCATTCAAAGCTGGCGAAGGTTTAAAGTTTAGTTTAGTTGCTTCATATCTAACAGCTCGCTTATCCACTTATCCCCAAGATGCTCGACATCTAACGTATAAGAGAATAAGAAAAAGTGACACGTGTCCTCAGTCAACAGTTGTTTTCAGAAAAGTAAGATAGCCGTCAGATGTGAAGGATGAAGCCCAGAATCGACAGTTCAAGTTCAAAGTTGATAAAACAAGTTGCAGAGAGTCGTTAAGCCACGAAATTAAAGCTGGTGAATTAAATATAGAACGTGTGATAACTCTAGTCAAATTCAATTTGAAAGATTGATTTGATTGAGGCCATAAATTTATCAAGCCGACTGCAGTCTAAATCATTCACCAAAACCATTTGAGCAAAGATGGAATTGCGAAGAAAACTAGCTTCACGCGACTTCTGTGCAGAATGGGTAAGCTCACTGATTCACTACCATTCAAATTGAAATAGAGTTTGCAGTTCAAAGAAGGTTTTAGAGCTCCTATTTCAGAATCTGGTTCTAGTATTGATAGAAAACCCTTAGAATGGCCCCTAGAGTTGAAATTTTGGGACAGGTCAATTACCAGAAATGAAACGTTAGGGAGGATTTATTGCAGCAGTTACCATTGTCCTCAGGGGATGCCACACAGGCTAAGAAGGAAGTACCACAACATCCCTACTTCAGAATTGGGGATGGGTTATATGATTCAGGAAGGTGGGCAAGAGATGCCACTACTAGTTTAGATGCCCTTACTCTATTTAGAGCAGCTTATAGTCAAAGAAAGGACCCCACCCCAGACAGTAATATTTGGGAACTAGATGTTGGAAAGTTGATAGCACCTAGTGTATTCATGGACACTAATTTTCTCATTCTAATAGAAAAAACTTATGATAAGGTGTCTAGGGTTGTTAGAGAAACCCGGGGAAATATAATACAGACTGTATCAGCAGATGAAATCAGAAGAATTTTTAAGCTGACCGACACTTCCCAGAATATGGATGATATTGACCTCGAATATTTCAAAGAAATATACAACAATCAAAGAGATTATTACAGAGGTGAAGTAGTGAAGGGGTATGCTAGAAAAATAGGATATTTGGTTGTAATAGGACCAGGAATCCCCGAACCTTTCAAAGTGGATCTTTTCATTGGAAAGGCTAGGAAAATGTACAGTTCCCTGTGTAATATTTTGGGGATAAATGAAGAGATGGCCATGCCAGTCCATATAATGTTGATGGTAGTTCAAATTCTACATCCCCACTTGTTAGTAGTGTTCGATTATGCATCCTATATTTCTCAAGAGATGCATGATGGTTTTTCAGGGATCAAAAATGGCAATATACAAAAGCCAATGGGTTGGTATTCCCTCATGATGCATATGTTCTTATTTAACAGTGAAGAATTCTTTGAAGAAGAAATGGAATTGGAGAGATTCCAAGATGATGAAGAATTTTTTGTTCAGATGTGGAGTGCAGATTTGTCCTGGGATAGAAAGAATGCAAGTTATGTATACTTTGACAAAGTTTTTGCAACCAGACTTAAGTCATTACTAAGCAACCAAAATGCAAGAGTTCATAATGAAGTAATGATGCTATTAAGGCCTATGGAGTATGTCCCTAAGTTGAAAATTGCTCACAACTGGGGAGATTTAATATTGTACCCTTTTTCCATAGTGATTAGGGTTTATGGTTTTAGAGGTGTTCCTTATGTGTTACCCTACAGAGTCCCACTCAAAATTGGGATAGCAGAAATCATAAGACAATTAGGTGGGCTGCAAGAGGAAGCTCTAACCGAAAAGATGAAGGGAAATATATTCTCTACCCTCACTAAAGCCCATCACTTTATCATAACAAAAGGAGGGTGGACACAGTTTTGCAAATACTTTGAACCCTATCATTTATCCACTTCCATAGCCAGGTGTGCAGACAATGAAGATTTTATCATGGGCATGTTTAGAAAGAGGACCAATTGTATAATTCTAAAGCATCAATTCTACTATCTAGAGGATATTATCAGGAACATTTTTCAACTAGAGGTTCAAGAAGTCAGGAAGGAAAAGTGGATGGCATATAAGAAATCCTTGGACTTTGTCCAAAATTTTGACAAGACCTATGATCCTCTAAAGGATTTTTTCCCACGGTCTTATAAAATTGATTCACTAATGAATATTTTTGAGGGAATAATGCAAACCCTGAATGAGAAAAGGAAGAGAGAAGTTGAGAGTGACCCAGAAAAGGCTCTTGCTATTATGAATAAATTTCCACAGAGCAGAATAGTTCCACATGGGAACTATATAGTATACAAAAGAAGAGGATATACCACTGTTGCTCCCAGAGTTGATGAGCCCACTCAGCATAAGGGAAAGAGGCCAATGCCTAATGATATTCAAGAAGTACCCTCTCTGAAGAGGCAAAGGGTGGAGACAAAAGAGCAAGGAGTTGAATTGTATTCTCCTTGCTAATCCCCTATGCAATATGATGACCAAACCATTGCTGAGCAATTGCTCAAGATGAGAAATGCTGGTGAAGTAGTTGTTACTACTCAAGGATTACAAGAGGGGATGCCAGAAGAGCCTAAACATACATCTGACCTCATAGTGGCAGAATTCACTGGAAAAGAATTAGATCCTGTGGCTAAACAAACTAGTGATGAATTCTTGTCTGATGACAATTTCATCAAAACTAGGGCTTTTATTCAGTTTATATGGAGATGCCATATTGGTGAATATAATGACAAGTGCCTAAAAATGATAGAAGATAAACCCAATGCTGCCAAGGAGGACATAGAGAAAGCATTCAAACAAGAATTGATAACAAAATTTGATAAGATTACTCCTGAGGAGGGTAGATAGATGATCAAAAGGCAAGGAGTCCTCATATTGCCACAATGGGATTTAGCTGATGCAGTAGTTTTTTATGCTATAAGGAAACAAGCTAAACCCATAAGCCTTGCTAGAACATCAATTGGTGCTCAATTTAGTGAGGATCATGCAACATTGGTGATCTGGTCACTAAATAAAAAGGACAAGAGAAGAATTAAAGAAGATGATGAGACTGAAGACACAGGCAGCCTAATTGTGAAAAGGGTTGTAGATACCTCGAGAACTGAAGCAGCTAACCTTGTTGTATAGGTTTCCAATCTAAGCATGAAAGTGTTAGAAAATTAAAAGGAAGCATATGCTAGTCTAAATGAAAGATATGATTTTGTGCTCAAAGCTTACAATGAAGAGAAGGTGAAATCCTTGATTAAGGATAACAAAATTGCAAAGCTAGAAGGTAAGCAGAAGACCCAACTGGTGCCCCAAAGAATAATTTCTCAGGACCCATATCAGCCTTCCTCCTCAAGTCCATTTATAACATATCCCCCATCCCCTACACCTCTAAGTCCTACTACTCAGGAAGCTATTGATGCCAAGAGAGCAGAATTGGAAGTTGAGAAGAACATGCTAATCAATGAAAGGACAAGATTAGAAGAAGAGGGTAAGAGGGACTTAGAATATTTCAAGGCCTATAAAGAAGCTGAAGAATTGGTGATGCAAAAGCACATAGATCAGATATTTTCAAATCTCAAAAGGTGTGCCAGTGAGATCAACCTCCCTAACCTCTACCTATTGGGAAAAAAGATTGCAAGTATCACCAGCAGATATGAAAATGAAAAGGGACAATGGGACTTGTTAGTGAGTAAATGGAAAGGGAAGACAACTCATGTTAATTCATTTTACTCCCTTTCAAAAGAATAGAATAATATTGATATCACCCTGACGATCACCCATAAGTGTCTAAAATTGATGATTAATTTAGACATCAAGAGGAACATGGTCATGAAGAGAGTCAAAGTCTTGAGAGAAGAATTTTCCAGGGATAGATATGATATGTATCCCAATATTTTCAAGGAAGATGGGAACATAAAGAGTGAATCCCTATGGCTGAGATAGTTAAATGAAACATTGACTAGCAGAACAAAAATCATTGTTGCATTGGCAAATACTGGATGGTTTGTGCTGACCATAGATATTTTGAATAAAGCCAAGGCATTCTTTGAGTCATGGGAGGCAGAAGTTGAGAAGGCTAGCAGTGACTAGGAAGAGTCTAGCAGTCAAAAAGACAAAGTTCTCAGCTTCAGTTGGCCAAGTGATGAAGTGTTCACTACATGGGTTAGCAGATATGGAATAGTCACCCCAGTAACATGAGATGACAAATGTAAAGGGATAGCTAGCACCAAGGAAGTTAAGCTAATAGAATAAATTAGATATTTGGGCCTCTACACCAACAAGAGAACAAAATCTAGATGGAAAAAGACCTTACTAATTCAGAGCAACTTCAAGCATTCAGGCGATCACATGACAAATGATCACATGGCTCGTAGCGAATTTTGTTATCTCATCAACCATAAATTTTGTCTCTTCTTGAAACTATATTTTTTCCTTTAGCCTAGTCATCCATAGCTTGTTGCATCCTTATTTTCCAAAAGGATTCCAAGATGACTGTGGCTACCTATAAGTATCAAGTTGTAATATTGTAATAAGGATGGTAAAAAATAAGACTACACGGTAGATTACTACATTGGTCTGACTATTGGTTTTGAGTCTTCAAAATGTACTGTTATTGAGTTCATATTAATAAAATTACAATGGAATCTCCATTTTCATGTCAATGATGTCTTCTTTCATTTACGACTAGTTCTTGTATGTTCAATTTGTAAGGCATTTTGAGTGTACTGGTTATAAGATAGTCATGTTCTTGTTTGTGAGTTACTTTCAAGGAGAGTTTAAATCTTATAGATGATTGCAGAGGATTAGGATTCATGCAATGATTTGATATATTGGTGTAGGAGTGAGAGGATAGTTTGTAAGGCACTCTATCTTGGATTCATTTGTGTTTCTATTAATTATCTTAATATGTGTATGCTCTGTTACGACTCTATCACCCATGATTAGGCACTGGTCAAGATGCTAACAAGTGGTTATTATCATCAACTCAAATATTAAAATCCTTATTTTTTGATATTTAAGAGCGTATATGTGTAGTTGATTGTATCCAAAGGATATAATTCGTCTTAGTGATTCCTTGAAGAGTGAATCGATAGGTTAGCCTTCCTAAGCCAAAGTGCCATAAAAAGAAGAAGGATAATAAATCCTTAATCCATTATGAGATTCTCTGTCATTCAGTGAGTTTGTAATCAGGTACACCCACTTGGGTATGTGGAGCCCAAAGTGTAGAAGGAGTTTCATCCTTGTTAATTAGCCTTATTCATGTATGAACTTGCATTGGGAATAGAGGGTCAAGCACTTATTGTTATTTTAATTGATTCATACAAGAAAAAGAGATAAAAACATCTATGTAGGATCGGTGAGCTTAGGGTAGGATACCTAGTTGTGTAGTAGGGGTGGCTTGCAATAAGCACCGGCACCCACAAGTGGCTGCCAGGATTGAACTTACTGTAAGTAATCTTAATAAGTGATAACATAACATTTAATTGAGAGGTCTTAAAATGAATTAATAAAATGTGTTTCCTCACCCATGCTTAAGCACTATTATAGGCTAAGATAGAGAATGAGATGATGCTTTCTGCCTTGAGGAGTGTGTGTCTAGCATAGTTAGTGACTTTGTTTGTTTGAGAGTTCATTGATACCATGTATGGTCACTTGAGTGTCGGGGTCCAGTGAGACTACCAGGATGAAACTTAAGTGTTAGAGATACATGATGACACCTTCCTATACATAGCCTAGATTTCCTACATGTGTCATTTGCCTCTGGATTAGCGAGTCTTACCTTGATTATGTATAGTACACCTTGAGTTAGAGAGCTATTAGGATATCCTTTCTTAGTGGTCATTTCCTTCTTTATTTTTGGTTATCCGAGTGGGGTTTGGTTGTTATCTCCTCAGCATGGTGGGGTGGAATTTTATAGTTCCACTTGGACGGGTGGTAGTGCTTCTTTACCATTTGAGATTCAATGTCCTTGTTCCAGTGCTAGATAATCTTTCTATAGTTGAGGCTCTTTATGATTATTCATTAGTGGTTTTGTTCTTATCATTCATTATATTGTAATCTTGTATTTGTGTATCGCATGTGATACCTAATCTGGATATTATATTATATTGTTAGAGTCATTACTACATATCCTGCGACATGTGCAATGGATGTGAGTTTATGTAGGTCTCATGGTTGTTCGTGAGAATTGTAATTATTGTTTGTAAGTTATATTTGTTAAATTTATTAATATGGAATCTTTTGTTATGGTTATTTAGTTGAGTTTTACTCTTACGTAGATCTACATCATGGAACCCTTGAGTTTTGTAATCTATGTTTGTATATTTATATTTGATTAAATGGTAATTGCTTCCACATTATTGTATGTCTTATTGTGTTAACTTTATAAAAAAAAATTTCATCAAACTTAGTATCATGTTCTAGATTAATCTCTCTTGGGTTCCCTAGCGGGGCATTACAAATAATGAATAGATGAAAAATAAAGGAAAAACATCTATCAGTCAAGGATGTTGATGACACATGAATTTGTATGAGTGAGCCCAAGAACACTACTCAACCATGCAAGAATAAAATGCTAGTTGAAAATACAAGTGCTAATTGTCTATTAAACTGATCAACTATTGAACCAATGAAACATCAACAAAAACAATAGAAACCCCTACATAATGTTGAAAATAGAGGCATGACAGGTCCATTGACATAGTGTCACTAAAGAGAAAATAAAGGTAAGGCCCATGCAAAAAGAGCACGACCTTGGCCTAATACAAAATATAGTTCAACCTCTATTTCCATGATTATTTGATGTGATCCTCTACTTATGGGCTGAAGAAGAAAATTTGGCTTCCATTTGTATGGCATGAGAATGACAGAGACAGAAAATTTCATTCTTTGCAACCAATATGATCTTTAGTACCTACAAAAAAAAATTACATTTCTCCTTCCTATTTCCTAAGCTTTGATACCATGTAGAATTTTGAAACTATAGCTGCATAGATCTAGCAAGGAAAAGAAGAAAACATGGACAAATAAAAATAGTAAAGAAAATAGAGCTGCTAAGAATGGATTAAATCTCATATTAGTAAATAATTATTACAATATGCAGGATTTATAAAACTTAACCACCGCATAAAATAAGAAATTGCGGTGAAAAGTCCAATTATCACCAATCGTGCAGGAGCATTTAACGGTGAATTTATCCTTAGTTTTTTATTGAGGTTAAAATAGTTTTTCAAGGGAACCATAACCCTGTACAATTTAGAAAGAAAGAAATGCAGGAAAAAACACCACAAAAAAGATATAGACAACAAAAAACAATTGCTGGAGGAAACGATGGAGGCAATAGAAACCCCCCAGCACAAACTACTAGCAAAAAGAAGCTAAACCGACAAAAAGATTACAAGACCGATAAAATAGCACAGTTAGGTCACTTTTTCCATAATCTCTGTAAAGTCAACCATCACCATTTTATACTTGTTGATAGCCTCTCTAAGATCCTTAATTTCCTTTGTGCTACCAGTTTTCACTTTTTTTGCTATCGCTCTAGTACGAGTCCCAAGGCCAGCAATTTTGGGGTCTATAGCAATATCATCATCCACACTAATGGGAGTAGTATTCCCATCCAGCACTGAGAGAAGCACCCTTAAGTTCATTTCAGTAAACTTTATGCCCTCATATTTATTTTTTATGACACGACTGAGGGTGTCTTCAATACTCTAAATATGACTTTCAGTCATCCGATGATGGAAGTTAACCACCGCATTAATGCTTAGTTCTAGCTTCTCCAACATCCTTTTTTCCGCTTCCTCCTCTTAGGTCTCATTTTCATTAGTAGCCTTGGTCACCAGTTTAGCAAGCAGCAGGAAAATATTGTTCACCCTGTCATGGAGCTCATCATACTTACCATTTATATATTTGATTTCTTCAAGAAGCCAAGAATTCAGCTGATAGTCCATCTCAGCCCGCTCTTTAAAAACCTGTATAAATCTTGTGGGCTCTTTGATTTTCACTGTCTCATTATCATGGCTACCTCCAGTGTTCTCTGTTCCTTTTTTATGATTCCCCTCTTTTTAATTTACCTCAAGCTTCTCAGAAGTATCCTTGGAAAGCATACCCTCTTTAGACAGGGAGTCATCATAGTTCACCAAAATAGGAGTATTGTCAGTAGTGACCTTCTCTTTAGACTCCAGGCTGGACTCACTATTATTTTTCACTAGGGAGGTTGTATGCACCTCACCATGGGTACTAGTATCTTCCAGCACCTTGTTGTCTTCAGGTCCTTCCATGTCCATGTCCATGTCCTCTGTATTAACATTGTTGCCATTATCCATCTCTTGAGAGGAGCCATTAACACCCTTTTCCTGAGAATCAGTATCCTCTTCTATATCCATACTGGCTTCCTTAGAGAGGAATTTAGCTGCTTCACCCTTATCATATTTTTCATCCTCCTCCTTAGCCTCTGTTTCATTATCCATGTCCATACCTGCCTCCTCTGTGAGATTCTTAATAGGATCTGCTAAGACATTGTTAGCTTTAGACTTCCTCTTTTTTCCCAGAGTGTTGCTTTCATTAACCATAGGTATTTTTCCCTTCTTCTCCTTGCTCAACCCAGCGACATTGGTGTTATCCTACAACTTAAATTTTGCATACTCATAGATTAGCAAAATAATCCCATCATGAAGAATAGGTTTTTCTACATTCTTCCTGTTTTCCATAATGCTATTACCTAGATATTTGAGATGAAGGTAGGGGAAAGAGATTTTCCTTTTGTAGTGGAAGTGATTAAAAAGCATAAAGTGGAAATTGTAAACCCTAGTGTATCTAACTTCAAGAGTAAAATATTGCATAATAGCGTTGACCAGTTTTTCCCATAAAAGCTTCATATGACAATGCAAGACATAGTCCCCCAACTGTTTAATAAGAAGATCTCTTTCTCCCTGGGTCTTAGGATACATTCTAGCCGCATTCTTGGCCATAAACCTACTTCTATAGTATTTCAACCCCAACATTTTAAGACCCATAATTTCAGAAATTACTTGCTAAGTAACACAGAAGGACTTACCACAGATAGTCATATTTTTGTTATCCCAGCTATCCGCAAAGTCCTTAGAGATGTCCTTGTCATAACCATGGAGTCTCTCCATATAATTAGTGACCCCACCTTCCTTGAGTCTATTCCAGACCTTGGCCTCTTTTTTCCATTTACAGACCATTGGCTCCTCCCATTTCAAATTTCCTCCCATTTTACTAGTAGACTAGACTTCAGAATATCGCACAGGATGAGTGCCAAGATCACAAAAATAGAGAAGAGTGAGTAAATTGTGATAATAGGTCATCTTTTAAAAGGAATGATAGCATCTTTCCCACAAATGTAATTAATATTGAAATGGCTGCGTACGAGACCCAAATTTAAGGCAACTATAAAAACTATCCCTTTTTGTCATCATCATTAGTAGTAGTTTCAGGTTTATGGTAGATTTTGCCGTACCTTATAAGATTTAGGATATCAATATTTAATCCTTGATTACCTTTCCAGTTCCTAGCATCATCACTATAAACACCCACATTCACCAGGCTGTTAGCCACAAAGTTTGACTCTCTAAAGGCATGACTGACATGTGTGACATCAAAATTAGATAAAATATTTTTAATCTGAGAGATGATGTGACTCATATTCCAAGAGGGAGTATGATTACCATTAATGCAATTAATAGTAGTCATGGAGTCACCTTCCAGCCACAAATTTGAATAATTCTATCTTTTCACCAACTTGCAAGCATAGAGAGCCACCATAGCTTCTGCAACATGGCTAGTTTGAGATCCAAAAGGGATAGAAAAAGATACAACATAGCTACCTTGGGAGTTTATAACAATGTAGCCACATCCTCCAATGCGAGGGTTACCTTTAGCAATGCCATTGAAATTAACTTTATACCATCCAGGAGGAGGGGAGCTCTAGAAAGTTGACTCAAGGGTAGTAGGAGTAGACTTAAGCTTTGCAAAAAAATTCCAGTGCTCAATAACATCACTATCAGAGACCCCTTCCATGAGTTTTGGTTTAATTTGACAAGCTATTTTAGTATTTTCAAAAATACTTCAAAGAATTTTGGAGCCTATCAAAAAGGAAGTGGAGATTTTGTTTTTGAATATCATGTCATTTCTTTCTTTCCTGATCCTCCATATAACATGTGGGGTAGTATATTTCCAGATAAGTTTTCCCAACTGGTGAGGGATGGGAGATCTCCATTGTGATAGGAACTCTTTAATAATATTTGGGAAGACCCAGCTGATTTTCCAATGTTGCACCACTACCTTCCAGATTTCTCTTGAGAACTAAAAATGAAGCAATAGGTGAAAAGAAGAATCATCATATTTTGAATAGAAAGATAGCATCTATTAGGAATCATCTAGCTTCTTTTAGTCAGGTTCTCGGTAGTAAGGATTTTTTCCTGAACAAAAAGCCAGAAGAAAAATTTAATTTTAGGGATAAGGGAAGGATACCAACCCTTAGCCCAGTAGGGCTCTGCTCCATGGGAGGAAAGCAGAGAATAAGAAGAAGCCCCCATGAAATTACCATTGGGATTAGGGGCCCAAATGAGCTCACCTTCACAATTAAGTTTGATCTCCCAGGGGGCTAGATCAAAGTTAATATGTTTCAAGTGAGGATCAATGTCACTAAGGTTGACCCATTTATTATCCTTCCAGTAATCTGCAACTTTACACCAATTCTTAGGGAACAAATTTCTACAAATTGAGCCATATCAGGGTATTGGGTGAGGGGTTTATCCCTAAACCAAGGATCATACCAAAAGTTGACTTTCTGACCATTTCCAACTTTCCAATGAGCCCCTTTATTAGCAAGAGGTCTAGCTTTCAAGATACTATTCCTTATCATAGATCCCTGCACAGAGATGGGAGAGGAGAGGAAGGACTCAATAGAGAGAGTAGAAAAAAGGTATTTAGATTTAAGGATGTTATTATAGCCTTTTTCTTCTCCAAAAATTCTCCAGCTTTGTTTAGCTAGGAGGGCTAGATTGATATCCTTAAATTTTCTAATGCCAAGACCCCCATGTTTAATAGGTTTGCACACATTCTCCCAAGCCACAAGATGAAATCTATTTTTTTTCCTCCATTCCTGACCACAAGAATCTTTTATGTAATTTCTCAATATTGTCAGCAATCTTGGATGGAATTTTGAAGAGACTTAGCGCATAAACATGGAGATTCTGCGGGGAGCGCTTAAGCATAAGGATTTTCCCAGCATTGCTAAGGAGGGTCCCTTTCTATCTAGAAATTTTTCTATTGAACTTATCCACAATAACATTCCAGAAAGAATCTGGAGGTTTCATGCCCAACGGGAGGCCCAAATAGCTCAAGGGAAAAGAAGAAATTGCACAACCAAGAATGGTTGCCATTATCTGCTATCTCTTAGGAGGGGTGTTGAAAAAAAAGAGGGATCTTTTCTCCCAGTTGATTAGCTATCATTTAGTAGAGGAATAGGTATCTAGAGCCTTCTTTATAGTTTTAGTTTCTTTAATCAAAGAATAACCCATTAGCACTATATCATCTACAAACTTATCGTGGGAGCTGGGGGGCATGAGGACGAAGGGAGGAGCCCCTGAATCAAACCCTCTAGGACCCCTTTAGAGAAAAAATGCCCAAGGATTTCAGCCATGATAGAAAAAATATTGGGGGATATTGGTTCCCCTTGGTGGAGCCCTCTAGAAGGAAAGAACATATTAGAAGCAGAGCCATTCACCAGCACATAAATTGAAGGAGAGGAAATGAGTTACTAAATAAGGCCAACCACTTTCAACAAAAAACCAAAGGCTGAGAGAACTTTACAAAGGAAATTTAAATCCACTATATCATAGGCCTTTGAGAGATCAACCTTCATAAGGAATCCATCATTTTTTGAGGCCTCCAGGGAGTGGATATTCTTATGAAAAGAGATAATAGAATCAAGGATCTGTCGGCCCAGGACAAACCCATTTTTCTCAAGGGAAATAATATCTAGGAGGAAATTCATAAAATGAACCATAAGGACTCTAGATATGATCTTATACAAGGTGTTACACAAGCTAATCGGTCTAAAAATATTAGCATGATCAGCACCCAGTCTCTTAGGAATTAGGACAGAAAAAGTAGAGTTATCTTCCTTGAAAAGAGAGCCAGAACCAAAGAACTCTTTCACTACATCCAAAATATCTTTCTTGACAATGTGCTAGAAAGCCTAAAAGAAAAATAGAGGGAAATAGTCTAGACATGGGGATTTTTCTCCCCCAAAAGAGAAGACTGCAGCTTTGATTTCTTTAGTAGATAGGATTTTACTCAGCATCACATTATCAGCTCTGGTCATGATGCACAGATTAGAATCCAAAAGTAGCTATTGTTTTTCTTTAGATAGATCTGGGTCGGCTTTGAGAAGAGAAGCAAAATAACCTGATAATTCTCTTTTGATATCCTCCTCCTTACTCAACCTACCACAAGTACCATTGATATGCTCTATCCTTTTGGTAGCCTTGTGTTTCAAGGAAGTCAGATGGAAGAACCGGGTATTCTTATCCCCCGCACGGAGCCATTGAGCCCTGGATCGTTGTCTCCAAAAAACTTCCTCCTTTGAGATGATGTTATGATAATCGGCTTGAATTTTTTTTCCTTAAGGTTGTTCTTCTTAGTCAAACCTTCCAGCTCAATATTATGTTGGATCTCTTGGATGTCAACTTGGGTAGAGATTTTATTTTTAAAGATGTCCCCAAACTTTTCTTTGTTCCAAACTTTAACTTTGTTCTTTATCCTTTTAAGTTTTTGAACCATGCTGTACATTTTTGTTCCTTCCACTTGGACATTCCACCATTCAGCAATGTTCCTAGCAAGGTTAGGGTGCTACATCCACATTTTCTCAAATATGAAGGGGTAGTTTCTCTTACCCGAGAGAGGATTCTCCTGGATAGAAATGGGAGAGTGGTCAAAACCAACACGGTGAAGGGTAGACAAGGAGAACTCATAAAGGAGGATCCAATCCATAGAAATTAGGGTCCTTTCTAGGTGTACTTGGATCAATTCATCCCCATTTCTTCTATTTGACCAAGTAAAGTTGCTACCTCTGAGATCGATGTCCAAGAGGGATTGATTATTAATGAAATCCATAAGAGCCACTCCACTATCAATCTAAGAAGAGATACCTCCAAATTTTTCAGAGTCATTGAGAGGAGTATTGAATTCTCCAACCACCATCTAGTAATCATTCTTAAATTTGCTTCTTTATGTTTCTAGTTTACACCATAATCTAACTCTGTGAGTTTTCAAGTTGGGCGCATAGATGTTTGAAAGAACCCATGTGAAGCCATCACGAATATGATTAAACCGAATAGAAGAGATGTTACCTTCCAACTTAATAATATCACCCTGAATAGTATTAAGGTTCTAGAAGAAAGCAGTACCTCCAGAGGCCCCAACCAAGCTGCATCCCACAACACCATAGTTTTTAAAAAAAATTAACTTTTCCACTTTATCTCTAGCCATTTTGGTTTCCTATATGAGGATGATATCTGGCTTCTCATCCCTAACAAAATTTCTCAAAAGGTCTTGTTTATGGGGGCTATTCAATCACCTTATGTTCCAAGAAATAATCTTCATTTATTACTTTGAGAACAATCCTGGATGGTTCTCTGTCTCCCATCCACAATACTTTGTCTACTTTCTTGTTCTCTTGTGAATCTATTTGGTCTTCTTCATCTGGGAGGTTTAGGAGTTCCCACATCTAGTCTCATCGCTCTTGTTATAACAAATCCTAGGGGCATCCCTAGATTATGACTATTTTGTTTCTTCTTTCAATGAGAGACCTCAGTCCAGAGTTCCTTTGACCAGGCTAAAAAGGGGTTAGACTCTCCAAGAGAGTCAGCCTAGCTAGTATTAAGTCGGGGAGTTTGAGGGCTTAAGATTCTATCACTAGTTTTAATACCTTTTTCAATAATTAGACTAGTAGGAGATTTAGATTTCTCAATACAAAGAGTTTCCATACCTACAGGGACACCTTCTATTTCTCCTTCTTCAAGGGATTCTTCTGCTTCTATCACTTCCATCGGAGGATGTTGCACACTGCTTCATGAGTTATTGGCAACTTGAGAGGGTTCATTTAGGCTTAAGTCTGGACCATTCCCTAAAAATATACCTAAGTATGTCAAGCTGGAAGCTTTAGGGTTACCTGATATTTTTTCCTTCTAGATCTTCCTTGGTTCCTTAAGTGGAATGGTTTTCTCTTTCTGAGTTTTGAGAGGGTAGTTCTTAGCTCTGTGGCCCAATTTCTTACAAGAAAAAAAAGGGGGAGGGATTCAAACTCAACTTCTTGCATCCAAGCCCCTATCTTTGAGTTAATCACAATAGTATTTGGCGAATCCACCATTTTAAGGATGTTCACACAAACCTTGGAATACACCCTTCTCATTTTTTTCACTATCATTAGATCTATAGAAAGAAGGTCTCCAAAGGATCTAGCCAGCCCACCCAAGATGTCTTCATGCCACTATTCCAATTCGAGAGGCCGAGACAAAAAAAAGCTGAGTCATTGAGAACCAAATTGGGGGACCATTTACACAGAGCTAGAGAGAAATGACCAAGCATCTAGGGGCTGCCACAGAGGATATTAAAAAGATCTTCCATGCTAGAGAACTCAAAGGAAAAGAAGCCTTTAGTCATTGTGGAAATATCAACGTTGGCCTTTAAGGAACCATTTTATCTTCACAAACTTCCTGTCAACCTCTATATTGGGTATACCCCCAACAAACTTTCCTATCAGGGTCATCTCCATAGAAGAAATGGAGAAATCAATCAAGGGATCAGGGATAAAAATAGAGAAATCTCCTTTCGTAGGGTTAGGGACCACATTGACTACATGAAAGGAGGATTTCCCTATTGGTTTTATACCAAAGAGGGTAGACCACTTACCCTTAGATGTTTTCATTCCTTCTTTGAGACATTATCTAGCCTGATGAGACCCATCAAATTCTAGGGGGCCCTCATCGATAATACTCTCGAAGTCAACATACCTTGTTGACTTCTGACCAATTTGGTCGAGATCAACCTTTTTCTCATTCTGCTGAGGGATCCCTCCAGCAGAAATGACTCCCCGAGAAGAGGTCGGTTTAGATTCTTCACCCATACCAGTACCGACATTGACAGGCCTGAGATTTGAAATTTTTTTCCCTCTTGAGAAAATTTCTAGACTTACCTCCTGAATTTTCCGCCATTATTAGTGAATTTATCCTTAATTAGGCATACCAAGTGGACTAATTTAAGAGTGAACAAAAACCACCTTCGGTAAATCACAAATCAGACTGAAGATAGAAAGATGGAGTTAACAAGTAATGATTAATGCTAACAGGGCATGCAAAGCACATGCACCATAAATCATGGTTAAAATGAATAGTTAATAGAACTAATAACTTGATTCTTGGCACCATCATTGTTCTTGCTCTTGTTCACTGCTTGGAACTACAGTTCTGCCAATTAGTTATTGATCGTAACCAACCCAACCCAGTCTTCTCCCAAAATTATCTCATCTATAGCCATGTCCTACCATAGTGAGAGCCACTCAATTCACACATCTCTTCCAGTTCATGAGATGATAATAAGATTTGATGGTTTAAGCACATAAGACAAAGTGCACTTCCTTCCAAACATTACAACGAGCCTTCTGAGGCTAGAAGTTTTTTCCATATGAGTCATCATGATTTTCTCATCGGAAACTCTCTACATAAATCGACTAATTATGTTAACATGCATTTTTGTTTAATTTTATTAATAATATGTAATATTATAAACTATAAATTATAACATATATAAATAATAAATTTAATGTATAAGGAGTTGATTGTATTTAGAAATTTTTAATATTACTTTAATATTAAATATTTTAATATAACTATATTTTAATATAATAAACATAAGATATAAATAACATATGTTTAAATTTTAAATTTTTAAATTTTATTCATATTTATACTTATTATAGTATAATATATTTGAATGTTTATAGATATTTTAATAATACTATTATTTAACTTTTTAAAAAAACTAGATCACAAATAAATATTTCCTTACAATAATAATATTAATGCTAATTGAAATTTCATAATATAATTAACTCCCACCACTCCACTCCCCAAAAATGGTCTGTTAGATGAGTGAAAAAATGCAGAGTGAATCAAAGGAAGAGGCAGAACTAAACTATAACCCTAAATGGGACGAAAGCAGATTACAGAGCGAAACATGCGATGATGAGGAGCCCAAATACGAAGACAAACTCATAACAATCGATGTCACCGATGAAGTTGTTGAAGAATCGGAGGCCCTAAAAATATGGGGGATTATATGCATATTTCTAGGCGCAAGATCGGAAGGGAAAAAAATCATAGACTAGATTATCAGCACTTTGAGAATGCCACACATCATAAAATTCATGCTGTGTAGTTTTTTCATAGTGATCTTTGCATCTGAGGAGGAAAGATAAAAAAAATCTCAGTGAGGTATGTCGAAAATGAACTCAATGCCCCTTTACATCCATAAATGGAAAAAAATTTCCATTCCCTTTGACACATGCCTATATGAGGATGTGGTTTGGATTTGTTTATATGGATTTCCAGTAGAATGACTAGAGTTAGAAAGCCATAGAAAAGATAGGAAGAACATTAGGAACCTTGATTCACATTGAAGTGAGATTGCTAATGGAGATCTCTACACTTACACAAGATTAAATATCGCTACCATAAGAAAGATTCCAGACAAAATTAGACTAAGGGAACATGGAAAGGATTGGTTTCAAACCGTGGAAGTGGAAGAAAAAAAGTTCTTATGTTTAAACTCTGGAAAAAGAAACCATTCTACTAAAATGTGCAAAAAGCCACAGAGGGAAAAAAAAGATGTGGATCCCCAAGGAACAGATAAACATGGAAAATAATTTGTATGTAGGTCTGAATGTGTGGATCCCTTGAATGCGCAGATCATCAAAACGTGAATGTTTAGGGGTGAAGAATCAAGGAGAATTTTTTTTTTTGAAAATGACAAAAATTACAATACAAGGATGAAGAGCATAAAAGAGGATCATACTCAGGCAATGGATGTTAGGAATGACAATTTATTGATAGATGAAGAAGATCCCAAGGAGGAAGTGTCGATGAGTTGGGTGTGACTGACACCAGGTGTATTGGTCAATCTTTCATGAACCAACTAGACATAGGCAAGAACAACAAAGGAAGAAAATCCAACATATAGAAGAGGGAGGTCGAAGCTACTGAAAAGGGTTTCAAAAGTGTGGCTAATTTATTTAAGAAAGAAAGTACCAAGGGATAAGTCCTCTTCAATGTGAAACAATAAAGATCACTACATGGATAGTCAGGGACCTAGCGAATCCTGATAAATGTAGGATTGTGCAACACCATATTGCTAAAATCTCATGTGACATTGTAGTTCTATAGGAGACAAAATGCAATGAAGATGAAGGGGAGAAATTTGTGAAATTTTGCAAAGTGTTGGTGCTCAAATCAACAGATTGGATTTCCTATGGACTTTCCAATCCAATGCTGGGAAAACCAAGTGATTTGGCCAACTAACTAGTCACAACAAAGGCAAGGTTGGAACTTCTATAATTCTTGATTTGCAAAACGAAGGCTGTTAGGCCTATACCTTGACTTATCCTTAAAGTTACAAGGCTTTTTATAGCAGATAAGAAACACTTCAACCTTCTTTCTCAAGTATGGCAAGGCACTTGAAAGAAATATAACTACAAGCAATATATCATAAACAGTAAACGGGAATACTTTGAGTAATTGAAAGAATGTTTAGTGAATATGTATGTAAATTGAAATGAACAGATAGATAAGATATCACAAAACTATAACAATCAACTGAATAACTATAATCAAAATATTGACTAGACTAGTGCCTTATTCTATCACGAGAAATAGAGTCAAGATCATTCCAATCTTATGTTCAACGTCAGAGACGGTTTTACAAGAAAAATTATCACTTCAAAGGTGTTATGAAATGAACATGCAACCTTGAAACAAGTTCAGAGATATTTCAAAAGGATATTACTTCTCAAATGACAGACCAATTGATTGAGGCCTCAACAAAATTTAACCATGTAAAATGAGAAAAACCAATTGATAATAAATACTATGAACTAGATCAGGAAGTATGTACATTAAACTGTCACTTTGAAGAATTTCTATTGATTTATCTGAGGGTCTAATTGTAAAATGATAATGAAACTTTTACACATGTGAAAGAAAAAGGACTTATCTTTATTGATTTTGAAAAAATACAACATCTAGGTCCATGTTACACTTGTTGATTAAAAACTATCCAAATATGTGAAATTGTATAATATTGTATTGTCTTGTCTCTTTACATTTTACATTATGTATACATATGTGTTTGAGTGGCTTTAACACCTCTTTAGGGTAAAAGACACAACCCTTATTACAAATTATTTTGAAAAAATAATAAACTAACTAAAAAATAACTACCTAACTTTTAGATTTGGATTTGGTCAAAAATCCAAAACACCTAGTGAAAAGATAATATTTCTGTTGGGGATAGGAAATTTGATTTTCCGAACTGGGTCATTTTTAGATTTTTAAATTCAAACCATCTTCAGCCTCCATCGGCATCATCTATGTAGCAGGTTGAAATTCCAGCATTTTTTGAAGGCTTCGATTAGTTAGTTTTATTTATTTTTGTCATAAAGCTTCCTTCCTTTGATTTTTTCAGTATGGAGAAACTTGCTTCTTGATAATGGATTAGGAATTATAAATTATCAAAATTTAGGGTAACACCACAAAGGATGGACGTGGTTGTTTTTAAGGTGTTGTTGATACTATAAGTGGTCTAGGTATACTCTAGAAGGAATAGATAATCAGCTTCATTGCGCAAATATCAACACTGAATAGCTCTATATCAACACTTACAAGCAAGGCATCTTGGAAATACATATTCACTTATTTATTTTCATATATTTTCTCGACTAACAAAGGATGCCAAGAATTATGGAGATGTTTCCATATAATGTACAAGAAGGATTAGAGAAGCTGAAAAGGTGAATTTGTAACACAATCTCAGAATTAGCTGACATGATGATTATTGGAATTCTAAAAAACTTATTTTTTTTCAATGGGCAAGATCAAAGGTTTTCTTCACCCGATTCTTTCCTAGCGGTGCCCATTTTGAACTGGGTCTATAAAATATTTTTAAATTAATGAAATTTTAGACAAAACAAATTGATATTATCCTTCTATAACTCTCATTTTAATTTATTTCAGTACTATATAATATTAGTGCTCTCTCTCTCTCTCTCTCTCTCTCATATATATATATATATATATATATATATATATATATATTTGTAATTATCTCTCCTATCTCTATTTCTCTCTCTGCCTCTATGTATATACATATATCACACCTTCTTTGTCTCTAAATATTCTTTATCTATATATGGCCCCTATTTCTCTCTCCCTCTATCTTCCGATTGCTCATTTCTCTCACTCTTTCTCTCCATACATCTCTACCTCTACCTCCCTCATCCCTCTATATTTCGCTATATGTCTCTCTATCTATATCATTCACACTCTTCCTCTCTATCTATCATGCTTTCTCTCTCCCTCTCCTCTCCATTTCTCCTCTCTCCTTATGTCTTTATCTCTCTCTACTCTTTCTCTTTATTTATTAAGATATATATCCCTCTCCATCTCTATCTCTCTCTCTCTCTCCATCTCTCTTTGCCTATCTCTACTTATACTTGTTTGTTTGTCTCTATATCATTTTACCTGTCTATGTCTATCTTTCCACATTTATTCTTCCATCTCTTCCACTATCTTTAACTCATTCCCTCTCCATCTCTGATTATCCCTAAGCACACATTCCTATAACTCTCTATATCAGGGAAAACTTTAAGAAACCACTCCTTAGGAAAATAAGTAAAATCCTAGCGAATCCTACACTATTTTAGGAGGAAAAAATTAATATTATTGGAAAAAATTAATTTGAAAGGATAAAATATTAATTTTACTAGCGATTTTTTTTCAACCGTATGAAAAATTCTATAAAATTCTGGCGAATCCTACAATTTTTTAGGAGGAAAAAATTAATATTATTGGAAATTTTTTTATAGATTTGAAGGATAAAATATTCATTTTACTAGAGATATTTTTTCAATTGTATTAAAATTCTAGCAAATCTGTCATTATTAAAGAAAACCACTTCATCAATTATCAGACTCGAAGATTAAATTTTCCTATTTTATCGGTGCAATTACCCCCCAAGTTATTGAACGAGGGTTTGGGGGTAGCGCCCCCAAGATGGGGTCAAGGGGCACCATCAGTTAATTTTATAATGGCTGATAGGAATTAACCCTTATTTTTTAACTGTTGGATGATCTGAAATCAATGGCGTGAATACTATTTCAGACCAAAGTCTTAAAGGACACAAAGATTCCACCAAAAGCCTATGGAATAGAGACATGTGTAAATACCATTAGCAAATATGGGTCATTGATTAAGAAAAGCTTTCAAAATTATAGGCAAATTTTTTCAATTTACCATATTGTGAAAGAAAAGGAAAAAAATACATATACCAATGGGCGATGGGCCCGGGAATTCAACCCAACTTTTATAAAGTTCAGGCAACACAACGAAGCCGATATACACATATTATTCATAGAATCCTGGGTTGCGGACATGAGACATTCGCCTCTAAAATTATCCCTGCTCTAGATATTACTTCTCTCTCTCTCTCTCTCTCTCTCTCTCTCTCTCCATACCCTAGTTATATTTATTACTCAAAGGTTTTTTTTTATTCATCTTCGACCTCTATATATGGATCCATAGTTGATTTGAAGCTATTGCTTCTCAGTTGAAGCTATCACATCTCCATTTTGACAAAACATAATTACTTGATAAATGGCTTACCAATTTTAATAAATAAAATACAATTTTTAATAATAAACGTTCCATATCTCTTCAATACACCCATAACACACAAAGGTGTGAATGCTAGTTTCAAATATTAAATCATTTTAAGTTATATTATACGAAATTGATCATCTATAT